>VZTD01004331.1:433616-459597 GCA_013397725.1 Rhagologus leucostigma
CTCCCGCGCGCGCACGCGCGCACGCGCGCCCGCCCCGACAGCGCCCCCTGCCGGGCCCGCACGCGGTCCTCCAGCCCGGGCGGTTTCCCGCCCCGCGCGCGAGGGTCCCGAGGCGCTCGGACAGGAGCGTCCCCCAGGGAAATGTCCATCCATGGAAAACCACAGGGGGCGGGGGCGGGACGGGACCCCACACAGGGGCTCCTGCTGCTGCCAGCTGAACCTCCGCTTCTCCCCGTGCGGGGCGTGTTTGCCGAGCAGTAATGCGAGGTAGCTGGTCTTCTCCAATCATTTTGTGTTTATTGTGACCCGAGGGAACGGCCTGACGTTCTCTCAGTGGAGGTCTGGGTTAGATATTTGGAAAAGGTTCTTCATCCATAGGGTGGGCACTGGACAGGCTCTCCAGGGCAGTGGTCACGGCCCCAAGCCTGACAGAGCTCCAAGAGCATTTGGACACCGCTATCAGGCACAGGGTGGGATTGTTGAGGTGTCCTCTGCAGGGCCAGGAGCTGGATCGATGATTCTCGTGGGTCCTTCCTACTAAGAATATTCTGTAATTCCCTTATTTTTTACTGGGTACTTACATTTCTTAAGCACCAGACCCAAATTCTGCTGAGCGCTCCTCCCACGAGGCATTAGCACCTCGCTGTTTCCTTGGTGCCCGCCCCGGTCCGTGAAGAAAAGGCTGTTTGTGCCCAGAGGGGTGAGGCACTCCTCAGACCTGCTTTCAGAAACAGCTGGAAATGCAGGACACTCGTCAGGCTTCCTGCAATTCAGTCGAGCATCGTGGAATCACAAAAAAGTTTGGGATGGAAAGGACCTTCGTATCTCTCAGTTCCACGCCCTGCCATGGCAGGGACACCTCCCTCTAGCCCAGGATGCTCAGAGCCCCCGGAGTGGCGCCGGTCCTGCTGGGTCAAAATCTCCCTCTGGAAAGTGAAGGAGAAGGCTGCCAGCTTTGTGTGCAGGGCTGTTGGGCAGAGGAGCAGCGCGCAGCCCGCTCCTTCCATTCCGGGAACCTCTGGAAAACGTTCCCACCACTTCTATTTACGCTGGGTGCTGATTCCAGTTATCTCTGTCAATATCGTCTTCTTTGGGTAAAATGCCGTTATCAGGGCACTGAATCAACGGTCAAATATATTCAAATAAACACTTTCAGTTCTTTGTTTCACGCTGTCACATGTGGGCAGCTGCAGTGGGGGTTCCTTTGGGTTTTGGTGTTTTTCTAAGTGAGGGAAAATAAAGTATACGGCTGCCAACGTGTCCCTTTTACTGCACACTTGTTCCAGTCGGCACTGCTAATGAAGAGGCACTTTACAGAGCATTCTTTGTAAATTTGCCACACAGTCAGAATTATGCTATGGGAAATTTAAAATTAATGTAAGAAAAATGCATATTATTTACAATATATGTCTTTGTATTTTAAAATGCAGTACAGATCCTCAGGGCAAAGTAGAAAACAAGTCTTTAAAAACAGACAAAAATTATGAAAATGTGGGGACTATTCTTGATTTTTCTCACACACATTTCATACTTACGAAATTTTATGCTGATACCTAAACAACTTTTTCTTTCCAAGTTGGATCATATTGCTAACTGTTGTACCAAATACCGTGCTCCGGTTCTCATTTTTATCTGGCTGCTAAGAAGATCTGTGATGTTTGCATTTAAAACTCGTTTTAGACCATAAAAATCAGTAATTTTTTTTGGACAACTTTTCATTTTTGTGGACTACAGGTCATTGAACTGAACAAAACAAAGCCTTACACAGTAACACAATGATTACCATTAAAATTTATTACTGGTTTTGAATTCTGTATGGAAAACTGAAGCCCAATAAGGTTACTTCTTTGAGGAATTTCAGTATTCTATAGAATTGTCCATATAACTTAGGAACCAGCCATTTCTTTGCCCTACTGTTTCCTACAGGAAGTAGAAACAGTATTTCCTAATTGTCCAGATAAAATATTTCAGGCATCCCTGGATTATAATTTTATTTTGTACTCTATATATTTTTATATATTTTTGCTTTGGCTAAATGTAGTATTAATGTAAAGCTGTTGTGTGAAGTCCTTCTTGTGGGTACACGTTTATCAGCCAGCAGAGGGCTGTCATTTCTTACCTTAGAAGACCAGAATTTAGGCCTAAATCTTGCAATTTATTTTTGTGCAATTTTTCTTTGCAAAACAGTAGATTAATATTAAAAAAGAAATCATAAAAACACAAGAAATAACTCGAATAGGAACAAGATAAATAAAATTTGGCTAAGAATTAGCTAAGAATTAGCTATGTAGTTTTTAAGTTTGGAATAATAGGCTAGGAGAATGTTATTCAGTAAAGTACATGAACACATTCTGTATCCAACAATCAAGGTTTGCTTTTAATTTTAAACATATTAAAGCTTATGTTTTATATATGTGTGTAATAAACATTTGGAGTAACTTTAGGAGTTTCATTCCATACAAAATAGTAAACACACACAAATTATAGATATATGATAGATGATATGAGGTGGTCAGTACAGCCCATTATCAACCTCCCAAGAAAGACATTTACTTGTGCATTTTAAAAATGCATTAACAGATCTATTTATTTCATCATATTAACACTAAATGAAAGTCAGGTTAATTGCCTGGTAGCGCAATAGAACAAATCCCTAGAGGGAGTATTAGTATTTGGCTCACTCCTTGTTATTTGGATCAGCAATATTAGTATTAGTCTTTATGATATGCTTTTGATAACTAATTTGCTTTTAAATTTTAAATTTTTACAAGTTAAAAAAAGAGAAAAATGTGAAAAGAGAAAAATGCAAAAATCATGACTAAGTCAATAATCTGCCCATTTGGGTAATGACAAGAGTCTTGTCTGAAGACAGTAACAGTTCTTTTGTGTCATAAACTTTTGTTACTGGTCATGTGAAGCACTGAAGAGGCCTCCCTGTGAGAAGAAAAACAATATTTAAATAACTTACATAAAACTTCTGTATTTAAGTAAAATGCCATATTTTCAGCTGTGAAAATGTGGTGAGATTGCCAACTGCGTGGATTTTTTTATTGTGTCTTTGATTTGGTTTGTTGTTTGGATTTAGAAATATTTATATTTGTCTGTATGTTTAAATATACATTGAAAATTGAAAAAGGTGTGTCCCATAATCTGGAAATTTATTAGAAGCATTTATTCATATTCTTAGAATATGTGGTTTTGAGGGGGGCACTTTCTGTGATCTGTAATTGGCTGAAATAGATTTTTCTCCAGCAGTCTACATACAGAACATTCTTTATAAGTTAAAAAATACTACCCCTGTTAAAGAAAACCTAATTATTCTTTTTCAATTAGGCTATTGTAAAAATTAAATATGACATGTTTTTGCTGGGTTAAAAATGAACTGCAATAAGAGAGCTGATTTGGGCTATGGTCTGATGGATAGGGAACATTAGTAAGGGAAAGGTGAGTTCTCATCTTGCGCTGGCTCTGCACGGACCAGGAGACCCTGGAACTGCCAACTCCTCCCCTTTGTTTCACCCTTATGTAATTGCCATACAAGTCACAGCAAGTGTGTTCAACCTAATTTGTCTTAAGTAAACTCTGAATTAGACTTAAGCAGCTGTTAATGATTTCCACAGGGTGTTTTTTTCTCCACAATTACAAGGCTAGGTTTAGAACTTTAAAGATACATACATATAGTTTATACTTCAGTATCCTGAACAACCTTAATTTTCAGTTTTTTCCCCCTCTATTTCTGCATCTTATGTAAATAATATAGGTGGCGACTGTGTAGAATATCCAACTTAATAATTTCTGGATGAAAAAGTAATGAAATGCAATGAGATTTCTTTACTTTAGCAATATATAGAAATGACAGATAGATGAAGTGTTTTAATACGTTACTTACGTTCAAGTCTCTCACACATTTCTGAGGGCCATGGGCATATTCACTCAGCAATTTTTAGCTGTTCATTTAATAGAAGTAATTTTACAAATAACCTACTTTGTTATTAACAAAACCGGAAGCAGTTGATGATGCAAGGGGGAACGTTTTCCCCATTGTGACCAGTGCAGAGTTGTTGTATGGTAGTGGCAATACAAATCTGCTTTTTCAATTTTAGTAGAAGATTTTATGTTTTCTGACCCTAAATGAAAAAGATACTGATGACAACATAATGTTCTGAGTGCTATTAGAAGTGTGATTCTTCTTGCCATTTTTTTTATACGTTAGTTTGGTAACACTGATGGTAATCCCAGTGGTAGATTTTAGAGAAGCCAAATTAATGTCCTTGCTATATTGGTGTTACATTGTTTTATGTTTTATAAACAAAAAGGATTTTTACTCAACTAATTTTAGAACCAAACATTATTTCGGCTTGTGAACAAGAATATTTAATTGCGCATGTACTTTGCTGTATATTTCGGTCACTTTTTATTCTGAAAGCCCAGGGTGTGTTTTGGTGATAGGATAAATCCACCTTTATGACTGACAATAGCTATCAAGAAACGGCTGTGACCACAAGACAGAATTGTCTGTAAGGTTCACGTCCTGCCTGTTCACATTTCTGTGAAAAAATGTTGGTGGATTAATGCTGAAACAAACGGCATTAGGTGAGAACCGTTACTGTTTGCCTTCTGATTATCAGAATAATGTTAGGACAAGATTTGCATCCTGTGCTTCACTTGACAAAATGGGGTTGTTTGCTCCCATCTGACTGATTGTAACACAGAAAATGGGTGTTTCCTAGAATTTGCTTTTTGTGGGAAGTTGGTTGGTTTCTACGGCTTAGAAAACCCTAATTAAAAAAAAGGTGGGAAAGGCAAGGTTCAAATGATCATAAACAGAAACCCTAATTACACAAATACCATTTATGGGCAGCTGTGTGGAATTTTCAAACAAAGCAACTTTTTAAAAAGCAGGAGTTATTGCTTACAAACAAGTACAATAATGAGTTATTATTGTAAGTTTTTGATAAATGAAACTGTTTGTGGAACTTTGCTTTCTGCGGTTGTAATGGGATGGGATGTACCTGAAGAAAGAAAAAAGAGTGTTTAGTGTTTGAAGTGCAATGCACTTCTGCAATAATATTTGAGCTGGTATTCTTTCTGGGAATTATGTACCTAGAGAGAATCAAGGCTGGCATATCAGCAGTGATGACTTTTGGACATAATTTGGAGTAGTACACGTATGTATATTGCATTTGCTAATTTTATTCAGCAAACAAATTTGAAAATTGATATGACAAAATTCAGAAGTAGGTGTTGGGGTTGATTAGGAAGAGTAGGGAGATAAGCTCTGGTGTATCAACACCAGGTAGGCTGCTGCAAGGAAAGGAGATGAAATGTTGAAAATATTCTGAACTACCCATTAACACATTCATGTAGTACAAATACAATCAAATAAATTGAGAATATTTCATATACAGAAATGAAAGCAAGACATACAATAATCTAAAATAATTGGATTTTTTAGTCTAAAATTAGTAGCTTATTATTTTACCCACCTTAATTTACATTAAATCTAGTTGCTATCATTGATGATCTCTGAAACCATGACCCCATTACCCTCCTTGACCCTATCATCAGTCTTTTTGGAGCTTGAAAAAAATTGGCATTGCTTGAATGGAGTTACAAGTTTTCAGTTTTCCCAAAATTTCTATCAGTAAATAGATTAATCCTAGGCTAAAGAAACAGTATCCTTTTATTTTTGTAACAACTGTAGCAATTCTGTCATCCCTAAGGGCTACTTAGGCAGCAATTTGGGAAGCCCAGGCAGAAATCAATACCAAAGTGCTCATCCACAGAGATGTGCTGCAAAAGGAACCTGGAAGATGGGAGAACATGAAAGCTTTTCCTATGCAGTTGTTCAATTTTCTCCCGAATTTCGAGCTTTGGAGTTTTAGGCAGTATTACACTTTGTTTTGCTGTCAGTTTATTATGATTTGCCTCTGATGCTCTGAAGCAAAAGACTATTACTAGGGATGGTTTCCATAGCAATTACAACCATCTGAATATGCATGGAACTGCTTTCCCATTGTTTCCATTTTTCCAAGGATTTTTGTTTACCAGATGAATGGTGCAAGGTAACTTTATTGGACCGCTGCAAGGGGGATTTGTTGAGTGGTTTTGGGAAAGGGACCAGCTATCTTAGCCATGGTATTTGTCAAAAAACATAGTGAATAATTTGGTGATTAAAAAAATACCTTTATCATCTCCCCACATTTGTAGCCTAATGGAATATGTAAGTGTGCCACAGCCATTTCACTTCACAGGTCATTGACTTCATGCAGATAGATCAGAGTTTGAGCTGTAAGTGGTTGAGCGAGGACATGCTTAATTTTCCTGTCTCTTCTTCAGAGTGGAGTCAAATGGAGCAAGTGGTGTCATAGCTTGTAAAATCCTTTTTGTTTGTACACTACCAAAAAAGGATCAGATGCTCTTTGTGGTCTCTGAAGTCTGCTGTGTTATAAAAAGCAAGTAGTGACAAGTAGATTTGGTCCAGTTCTGTGCTGCCTTTTGCCGTTTGGATCATGATCCCTTGACAGGATTTCCAAGTTATGACAAAATACTCCATTACGTCTACTATCCGTGTATCACTTTCTGAATTATACTCTAATGATACAGCAGCAATTAATTGTTCCACACAGTGACTTTTACAAATCAAAAAGCTCACTTCTTTTGGAAGTTAAATTAATTCAGCACTGGGAATTGCCCAGTAGCTCTGGTTATAGAAACAAAACCAGAAGAGCATGTGTCATACACAGAAACTACTAGAGTTCTTCATCAGAAATAAAAGTCTGTCGTGAGTCTTCTTACAATTTGTCAAATTTGATTCAGAGGATGGGTTGTTCTATTACTTGCTATTTCCTGGCAGATCTTTTACTGTGTAATCTCTTAGTCCCTCTAGTTCTAATATTTTGTCTCTCTTCCCTTGCCCAGCCTCTATTGACACTCGATTTGTGGTTTCTCCTAACCAAAGTAGGGCTCTAACTTTCTTCTAGAGAGTTACACCTTGCACCTGATTATTTGCAGTTTATTTTGTGTCAAGTCCTTTTGTACTCATACAGCCAAAAACCAGTGAGCTATGCAGATTTGTTATGAGATAAAGTGTCTGACTCTCTAGAGTTGCACAGATGGAGCGGTGCTACTTTCGCAGTGGATGTGCTACTAAAATTTAAAAGGAACAGCATGAAAAACATCTTATCTGTAAGCAAAGATTCTCATTGAAATGTCTGTCTTTGGAATCCAAAAACGGTGACTGAATGCATAAGGTGTTTGTTAAGGAATTAACTCAAGCTGTTCGGCTCTTTTTCAAACTTTACTGTGATTGATAAACTAAATTTTCTTTGGATTTTTTAGACATTTTTTTCTTATAAGAAATAGATCTGTGTAGAATTTCTGCTGAAGTTTGTCAGCACTTTTCAAAGTAACCACTTACTTTGTACAAGCACTTTAGACAAGAATTTAGAATTGAATTCTAGACTCAGTCACGAGATGTGGAAATGTTACTGCTGTGGATCCTAAGGAATCGAAGTTAATTGCAGTAATTTGCTGCTGAGCTGTGTGGTGCATAAAATCAAAATATATAGACTGACAAGAAAATCTACAGTCAAGCATATTCATTTTAACAAATTTCAGTGCCATTAATAACTCATTACAGGTATTATTCTGCTATGCCTCCTTTGACACACTCTTGGTGTACCAAATCTGCCTTCTGTTCTTTCTTTGTGCTGTTGTCAACCACTGCCTCCCCTGTGGAGGTTTTTCACAGACCTCAATCCCTTCCATCCTGTACAAAACCCATTTTACTTCTGAAAACAACGCCTGGCAGGGCTCCTCTCAGGATCTGATGCCTATGTGGTAAGAGACAGAGGCCAGTCATTCTTCAGGGGCTGCGTGGCTGAGAAAGGTAAGAGGTGGTAGGACTGACACCCCTTACAGATGGATACAATTCAAAAATATCTTCAGGGAAGTTTGAGCTAATATTTTTTCTGGATTTCACTGTACCTTCCTTATAAAGATTTTTCAGGCTGGAGTATGTTACAATGTGCCCCTCCTCTGCTGTCAGACCAGGTGCTTAATGCTGGTTCTTGCCTTCCTAGACAGCCTCCAGTAGTGTCACTTATGGACAGAGAGCTGAAGATGGAAAAAAATCTCTCCTGACTCCCTTTACATCCTTTTTTTCAAGCAGTGTTGTTGCTCAAATCCCATTCTGCCTTTGCAGACCTATCTTATTTATTATTTAATTCTGATTATTTTTGTTCTTCTAATGAGCAGAAAACTCCTCAGAAGAGATAGTTACAAAACTGCCATAGAGGGGCTCAACCATTATCTAAGTTTATTAATCCTTGCACACTGTTTCTTAGTAAATTAAGTTAAATTAATCAACTCGGTCTTTAGTATACGAAGCTTTAATTTTGTACCTTTATTTTTATTTTATTTGAATGAAACTCTTACTACTTACTTTTGGATAAAATGGTGCAGACATAACCATCATCACAGGAAAGCAGTGAGGAAGTACAACAGTATATATGAAAACTAGATATTGTTAGAATTCAAAGAGAAGGCTGATACTTTGAATGTAGCAATATATATCGGGCAGCTCTTCTGATTTTGAAATATTTTGAAGAGTTTTAGAAAATGTATCTTGATCTAACTTTTTAGCCTTTGAAGCTTTACTACATGACCCCATTTGCAAGTATTCATAATCCTGTAAAAGAGATACATAATGAGGTTCTTAAAAACCCTTGAACATTGATTAAAGTACTTTAGAATCCAAAGAATCGTACTCCTATTCATGCATAATAAAACAACAGCTTTTACACTAAAACTGGTTACCTGCAAAGTCTTATAGGCTTTTAACTTTTTATTTCTCTCTGCTCTAAGGCTGGTGTTTGATTTGTCCTGCAGCCAAATCTCCCATTTAGATTATCAAGGAAACTGGGATTACACTTTCAATGCCTTATTCAAAACGTACATGGATTAGAAAAGGAATGGATAAATAGATGACTGGGAAACAGGCAGATTCAGGTGTTTGTACTGTCCTTTGTCCTTTTTTTTACTAGAATGACCTCCCTCATAGATAGCATTTAATCATGTATTTTTTTCAATATGAAATAGGAAATGCTAAATTATTTCTAATGCCATGTTTTGATAACATTTGAATTTTAATAGCATGCATCAAAGTAATGAAAATACATAGGTTAAGGCTGATTAAATGTGTGTAATTATGTGGTTTCTAAGCAACATACGCAACACAGTGTATCACTATAAAGTATTAATTGTAGCAGTTGTAATAGTCAGCAACTCTTGTTGTTTGGTTTGTCTTGTAATAATGCTTTAATACTTTCTCAATATTTATCCTAATTAACATAATTTTTAATCCTCTGCTTTTGAGGAATTAAATAATTGTAGCCTTATTGGACAAATTACTTAGTCTTTCTAGTAGTAGTCTCTTGGCATTTTCTCGAAAAGCCTAAAGCAACTTCCAGCTGTAAACCGCACAATGTAGTCTTTTTGTAATGGAGGAATATGTTTTCAATATCTACGTGGCTAATCTTGGTAGTAACTGAAGGTTGCAAAGTCACACAGACCGTCTTTAGATACAGATGCAAAGTAGTTTGATAGTACAAGTCCAATATCTCTTGAATAGGTGTCCATATCACAGAAAAACCTGTAATGATTGGCACTAATTGCCAGCTTTCTTGGCAGATTCTGAAATATGGCCCAAAGAGTGATTGGATAAAGATCTTTCATCCACCCACATTCAGAGGTAGCTGTTTCTTGTCAAGATTGACAGCTGTTAGTGGGGTGGGGTATGAACCTTGGAAGGTCTTTTCCTTTGGTCTCTTTTCTTCATCCTTTCTGTGGATCTTGGTTTTTAGTGTTTCAGAGTAATACTAATACTTCTGAGAGAAACAAAGATCACTTCAAAACTTAATAAAAAGAAATCTAGTTGATACTGTTTCTGAAATTTCATACAAGAACAAAGGTTAGCAGAAGAGATGAGGTATTTTTCTTGTCAGTCATACCTGGAAAGTTGCTATTTTGACTTCTGCCAGGAGGGAGGAATGCCATAATGTTTCTCAGTATGGAAGATGAATTCAGGGAAGTGGAGTGAATCATCTCAACAGGGCAGTGGAATATCCTTTGTAGGGAAACAATCAAGATGCTACTCTGTGTTTTTTTTTTCCCCTCAAGTCCCAGAGTGCTAGTTAAAAAAACATATTTTGGATGATTTTTAGGACATTTTTTCTCGACTTAATTTTTTTTTTTTTTGCTGATATGTATTAATTCAGACAGCCTCAGACTGTTGTAATCCAAACCAGTATTTTAATAAGCAGCTGGTTTTGGTAATCATGTTGACATTCATCATGCAGATTTGGATAGAAGTTTCTATGAGCAGTTCCTTACTTTTTCTCTTAGGACTTCAGGCTCTCACACTGAAAATTAATTTAAAACTAATTAAAAAGATGAAAATACTTAGGATCATTTATACTTTTAATTAAATTAAAAGACTTGAGGGAAGGTTTGTGGTCATTTTTGACCACTCACGCATTTCAGTTGAAAATTAATGGGAAATGAGTTCCCAGAGTCATCTTTGAGTAGTCCCATGAGTCACATTACTGCTGCTTTTTAAAAAAACATCAGTGAATATGGGCTGGGATAATCTGATAGAGAAGTTTTACATTTGACTGCAGCTTATGAGAAATACCTTCTTCAAACACCAAGGATTGTTGGAAACATCCAAATATGTTGTGAAGCTTTTACAATGAGTTCCATACTAAAGCCCAAGGAACTTTTATCTTGGTGGATTTCAGTTTGTAGACCTGTGTTGATACACATGGTTTAATATGCTCTCCCAAAGTAAAATTTGTAGTCAAAAATATAAACATTAAATTTTTCTTGGTAGCATGGCACAGAGGTTTATGCGGAGTGCATGTGGTGATGTGCTGGTTTTTGATGTCCAGTCCATTCCAAAGCTCTCAAAAGGACAAAGATTCTGTAACAAGGAAATAAGGACCAATCCCACACTTGTCTCCAGAACCTAGGAAGACATTTTTTGTAGTGTTCTGAAAAGTTACCTGGTTCATCTGACCTAAAAGTAGTTCTGATTTGGTTTATTTTAATGGTTTTAGATTATGGAAACATTACAGATCCCAGTTCTGTGTTGCATGAATGAGACATACTCTGCTGCTCTGCATTTTTATGTCATCTAAGCTGTATTGAAAATGCTTCCTGCTAAGAAGTATCACTAGGCTGAAAATCAAGTATATTTACTACTTACGTATGGTGTCTTCACGAAGGACACTTCTGCAAGGTGTTCAAGCTCTCACAGGATAAAGAAAGGGGATAGAAAGAAAACTATATAGCTGATTCTGCACCACTTGGTACAAATGTGAACTGTTGAAGTATGGACCAGTTTAGGAGAATGTTATGGGTAAATAAAATAAAACAGGAGAGTGTAAATAAAAACACTGGGCAGATTGTTCCTGCTCTTGGTGAAGTTGTGTAATGTACACATGAAAGGCAATACCTGCAGTAAATAAAACTTCTATGTAAAAACATCTAAGGTTAAATCATTACAAAAGGCAGAAGTTGAACTGAGCTGACATTTCACAAGGAATCTCATCTTCCACAAGATGGAGCTGTGTGATTTCTGCTCTTGGAAGCAACTCAGTCTATCAGTAAATGATTCTTTGATTTTGTACAAGGACAGGAGAATCACAGTGATCTATCATTGCTTTCTTTCTCAGATGCTAAGGAACTGCTGCAGTTTAATTCTAGATGGTCGTGTGGGTGCTAAAAATACTGAATTTAACATGAAGGGCTCTGAATCTAGAAGAAAAGCTGTATTAAAAAGAAAATAAGAAAAAGAAAACCATTACCTTTCTCTGTGAAGATCACAGCAATTTGCCTAGTATGTGAGGGCCTGTCAGCTTTTCTTTATTTACTCACTTTGATGATGACTGCAATGCAGATTTTTTTGGAATGGTTTCTTATCATTTATGCTCTGCAACATCTGAATGAGGGAGGGATATGACTGCCTAACTGATAATTCAAACAAGTATTTTGAGTAACACTGATGGACCTCCAGCTCTGGAGTGTTTATTAGGTCTGAGCAGATGTAAGTGAAGTACTTCATCAGCAGAATGCAATACTGTCTTTGGAAGCAATGACTGGAAAAGATCAAGGATTCATAGTAGTAAAAAAATAACAGAACACGAGGTCCTGGTGTGATGCCTTTGCGTACAAAGGTAATGCAATTATTTTCCTGAATAAGCAGGGAAACTAAACAGAAGTAAGGACCAGGGGGAGCTTGTTTTTCCTTGTTACGTGGCATTGGTGAGGCTGGCTGAGGAAACAGGAAAGAAACACAGCATAACCTTCAGAACCAGGGGCTGCCATCAGCAGAACTGGGCAGAGACAAGGAACCAGCATCACTGGGAATCTCTCAGTTACATGTGGGCCGAGGATCATCCAGACAAAGACCTGAGAAGGTACAAGAGTCCTTTCACAATGTATCAGGAATTCTAAAAGATTCAACTTACTCAGGTGTTATCCCAGGGTGTGTCCCCAACAAGCCCAGTGCCAAGTGGGAAATTCCCAGCAGGGCTCCTGTGGACCCAGCCAAAACAGGCTGTGATTGCCTGTGGCCTCCTGGAGCAAGTGCTGGCACCCCGAGGTACTCTTGACCCAGCACTGGAGAATGCAAACAGCAACTTGTGTGCAGCATTGTTAAATCACAGTGAGCGGCACAGCGACAGTTTCCAATCTGTTCATGGGCTTATTGGTTTGGATTATAGTGGGTTCATGATTATAAACACTTCGGAAACTTTAAAGAATTTGTCTGATTACAGTGTATATGCTGAAGCTTGGTTTCAAAGGAGGTTATGTCCAATCAAATTACAGCTTCCTTCTTCATTCACTTTTCATTGCTAAAACCTCTAAAATATACTGCCAACCACTCCTCTGTTTCCCAGCTTGTGCCTGGCAGAGAAATGGGAGACCTGTAATTACTTCCAAATTCCACGCAAGGGGATTGTGTGGCTGATACATACACAGTCACGGACTGGTGGGTATGTCAAGCATAATAGATAATTGCTGAGCTTACACAGCAATATTTTCCTCACTAGGAAGACTCATGTCAGTCTTTATCTCCTACTCAACTGTCAGTTCTCATGGAAACTTGTTGGAACTTCATATCTTTTAGACTGGGTCCTCTTGTCAAATTTGATCAAAATTAGCCAATTCATTCAAAAGTTATGCAGGAGGGGATGAGAACCGACAGGCTGGCAGTGCATCTGTGTAATTTATTTCCTTGCAAAACTAGCATGGAAAGCAAAATTTTGTAATTTTCAAAATAGGCAGTCAGAATTCAGTAACCTGCATTTAATTAAACTTACAGAAATTCACATGGCTAAGTCGATGTGCACAACTTAGTGTTTGAGTCACAGTGTTGAGAGTCCTCATCATCTTGGGTTTGCGAGCATACGGATGTATATAAACTGGTATATAAACCACACTCACTCCTGGAGTACCTGAGGATAAAAACTAGATCATCTAGCAGTTTTTCAGTTTGTTTACCTAACTCAAGCCAATTTTCAGAAAAAACCAAACCCAAACCCACCCCTTGTTCCAGCAGTGTTGATTTTCTACCCTTTTTGTTTACCTGTGGCATTTTATCAAAACACAAAAGCTGAAAGAAATAGCTGATAGCAGATAACAACAATGTTTTCACATAATCTGAAGATCTAATATGCTCTCTGTTACAGTGAACAGACCTATCGAATTTTGAAAATAGGACTAAAGGAAAATATTGCTTCTCTGAACATTACATGAACAAGGGGGATAATATAGCTACTGAGTTTGCAGTCTGTGGATAAAAACTCTGTTACAGAGTTAGGTATTAAACAACTTAGTAGAATTGTCTCTTCTTTAATTACACATTTCTGAAAGCAGGTAAAGTGAGTGATTTATGTTTTAAATAATATAAAATAATTTAAGTAGTAATAAAACATATATACCAAATCCATGCATTTTGATTTTATATTAAATAAAATCAGCCATAGAGGTGTATTTCTTAAGCCTTTTGTTTGTCTTAAGCCTTTTGAGGTGTAGCAGTCTTTATTTTGTAAAAACAACCTTACATTTGAAGAAGTCAAAAGAAACAATCCTGTGATCCTGTCACAGAAAAACTGATTTTGGCTGGGCACATTAGTCCATCTATGTATAGATTTTGACTTCAACAGTATCTGTTGAGAAAGATGATTATGTGTATTCTGTCATTAAAACATATATATGAAAGGATGGAAACTCTTTAATATGATTCTTCCTTCTTTCTGAGGGTAGAAAACATAGGAACCTGCTTGCTTCAGATCTACTTGAAAGATTTTCAGAAATGAATAATTCACACCAATAATGTGAATTGAATTGCATCCCATGAGGGAAAGCACGAAAAGAAAAAGGCAGGCATTACTAGTCAAGCTTTACTTTTGTGCCACCAATAAACAAGGCTTTAAATGAAACGAAAAAGCAGTGAAGTGTGTGAAATTCAAATTTGAAAAGGAGGCATGTAATAACAGGGAGAGCTTCTGAAGTAACTTAAGAACTAAATGAAGGTGCTTTATTTGCAGGTAAGTGTAGTGCAACCTACACACTTCAATCAAACCAACAGTACGCTTTAGTAAGAGAGAATAAAGTGTGAAAGGTGGTTTTGTGAGGAGGACAGAAAGATGCTTGTACTTACTGCTTTTATTTATACATGCAGCAAACACACCAAAATAGGCCCGCTGTGTTGCCTTGCACTGTGGCACCCAAACACATTGTTATCCACTGAAACTTGCATTTTGGATAGGGAGAAGTCAAAGTTCATGGGAGGAAACATAAACTATGATAATCCACCTAAATAAAATATTCATGTAGATGCCTTGCAGGTATCTCAGCAGTTATCAGGCTGTATAATTGAAAGTACATAAAGGGCTTAAAAATGGTGTATCCGAATGTAATGGATAATCTAAGCAGAATGAAGAAGTTTGCTCATTCACTTGTAAATGAAAGCTCATTTTGGGTCCCATAACTTTGAGGTCTGATGATATGTTCTTATGTGGAGTTATATTTCAGTCTCCCTGGCCCATTTCAGCTAGTTCACATGTAGATTGTTCCTGAAATTCTGTAGAAATGAACAGAGGCAAAGAGCTCCTTGTCTGAATGTAACTAATAAGTAATAACTCCCTATCCAAGACAAGATGAATTGTATTCCTAATTAATTTAAGGCAAGCCTGATGTGTTGTGGAGCAACTTCTTTTTCTGCAGTTGGGCTCCACCTGCAATAAAAACATAACAGTAGTGTCTGCTGTGCTCTTTGTAGGCTCCCCAAGG
Source organism: Rhagologus leucostigma (assembly GCA_013397725.1). Lineage (NCBI taxonomy): Eukaryota > Metazoa > Chordata > Aves > Passeriformes > Rhagologus > Rhagologus leucostigma. The sequence goes on from VZTD01004331.1 coordinate 448,980, forward strand.
ATGTGTGTTGTCACCGAGTAACACACTCTTCATTTGAGGAGAGAAATGTCTATAACTGTTTTACTCCAAAAGTAGCATTAGAGTAAATGTTGTGACACAAAAAAAGAGTCAGTGATTTTCTAGGTCTTCTTCCAGGACTTTTAGGGAGCTTTTGCCTGAAGTCTGGTTATTTTATTCCTATTTTGTTTTGTCGTTTGGGTTTTTTTTTTGAGAAGCAATGTACTTGATTTACAACATCCTGCCCAGTGGGCACTGAGGTTGGATAACTATTCTTAACATTAGCTTTAATGAAAGTGTCTGAGTTGGGGTAAATACCAAAGGAAGAAGAAAGCATTGAGAAAGAATAAAGTGACACATTTTTAATTGTTGCATGTATTCTAGAGCCCATAATTTTTCTGTTGTCCTTCAGTAGGAGGAGTACTTTCTCATGACTAATTATTTCTTATATTCCCACAGGAATGGTGGATTTTGCAGCCTAATGGATGAAATAACTTCTTAGGATCTCTCCTCCCTATTTTTTCTTTTACGTTTACCACTGTGAACTCTGAATGCCTCGTTCATTTTCTGCTGGCTGAGACTTGGAGGACAGCTCTGTCCTGCAACCTGTTCCTCTGGTTCTAGAATTTACTCTTCTTTCACACTTTGTAGGAACTCTTTAGAATCCGTGTAGTGTACAAAGTCTGTCATCTTCCACAAAACCCAGCTGTAAAATATACATTACTGTACAGTGGATTCCTGATCAGCTTTGTAGTTGAGCCCCTGGTGTGCCCCCAAAAGCGTCTGGAAATACAACAAAATTGTAATGAAATGCGTCAGCTTGGAATGGAGTGTCCTGGCTGAGGACCAGGGCTCTGTCTCTGGGAATCAGCATGGGGTTATGTTAATATTGCAGGCTCATGAATGTTTTAGTTCGAGTAAATGCAAAAATCCTTCAAACTCTGTCCTTTCTAGATTTGGTTGGCAGAAGAATCTGCTGCAGGGTTAGCTGGCTTTCTGCTGTGATTCATAGATGTGCTTTCTCATCTCTTATACAGAGAATGTTCTCCTTTCTTTGAAATGAAATGCCTGTTTTTTAGAGCTGAGATATTTTGAAAAGTATAATTAAATGTCACCAAAAGAATATATGACTTTTTTTGAGGGGTGATCCCTGCTCAGCGGTACCTGTTTGCCTGTTCACTCAACATTAATTAATTGGAGCTTTATCTTCTCTCCTTCCTTTCTGTATTTTACCCTCCTCTTTGTAGAAAGGCAAATCTGAGCCCCAGAGATCCAGCTGAAAAATCTCCTTGCATGTAGACAAATGATGGCCATGAGGTATAGAACAGGAGGGAGAATGTGAGGAAAAAGGAGAATAAGAAAAAATTTATTCAGATAGTGTACCAAACAAGAGATAGAGGTCTATAAAACTAAAGAAAAGACATGCACAGGCTGTTTCCTGCAGACCTCCTGCAGACATTTCAGCTGTATATTTTGATAAAATCTCTTCTGACTTTTTAGGGGTGCCCTCAGTTTTTGAACTATGGCACTGGCACAGGAAACACTTGACAAGATATTTCTGACAAAACCTGATGATTTCAATCTAGAAATAGAAAATAGCACATGCATAAAATTCTGGTACTTCTAGGTATATTTTGATAAGAACTTATCAGAGATCAATATTTTAAATAATAAGTACTTTAAAATACTCCTTTGTAAGGTTAATTACAGTTAAAGAGGAAAGAATGACATATAGACTTTGGTATTGAGCACTCGGCTCATAAGAAGCGAAAATGAAGTTAATAATAATATGGATCTCTGTGTAACAGGATTTTCTTGTTCTGAGTATTTCATGTGTTTTTCTTTTCCTGACATCAGCATGACAAGTTTATGTGGACAGCTGTACTGGAGATGGTGTGGCTCACGTGTGAAGGAAGTAAAAGTCTCTGTAAAAATAATGGAAACCAAGGGAACTATTTAAAGAATGGCTAAAAAAGAGGTGCTTTGCAGCTGAATGTATTTTTATACGTTTTCAGCTGCTGTAAAGACAAAGGTGCCGTCCATATTTATGCTTCATTAAATAAGCATAAGGAGTCCTGAAAAATAAAAAGGAAAACTGAAACTTTCTTCCTCGTGAGTATGAAGGAACCTTTCAGTGAAAGATGCACTATTTAAATTGTGCCACCCAAAAATGGGGATTAGGAACAAAGCAGATGAATAGAGCCTGTTTCACAGATTCCAGAAGAAAGAAATCTCAATTATTCTAAGTCAATAAACATGAAAGAGTTTCCTACATGGTTCTAAATTCTGACATGAAGAATTAAAACCACTAGCTACTAGATTGGTTTGATATTCCCAGTATTTCAGAAAATGGAATAATTGATTGTTTCTTCCTTTCTGAAGTTGGGAGCTTTTTTCACTTTTTTTGATGCTACTTCTAGAAGCTCTGTTCTTGTCTACTTTATAAATACTATTAGTAAAAATATTTGCAGCTACCCATCAGCATGGGCAATGCTTCTTATTACATCACATACCAAATAATATTTTAATTTTTTTCTGATTAAATCACTCACATTTTGCTGTGACTTTCAATTCTTTAAATAGGATAAAAATTCATAAAGGAGATGCACAAAGTTGATGATTTTATACGATAAAAACATTATTTCTATCTATTATCTATTTGTGCTAGAAAGAACATTTTCCTCGTACGTATAGAGAAACTACAATGATGGTCACTATTATTGTCTTTTCCTGGTAAGAAATTAGGGCTTGGAAAAGGAGAAAGTCAGAAACATTCATGAATCCTAAATCTCTTTTGTGATATGTTTTAATTTCTGCAACCTTTCTCTTACAGTGCTGAGGTACTGCTGCAAGTGACCACAGGTGAACTGGAGATCTGAAAACTGGCCTCTGCAGTGATGGTATGTGTGCCTGGGCAACAGCAGCAGATTCTTGATATGTAGAGAATGGGAAAGAACAGCATTCAGATTGATGTTGATATTTGTGTCTTTTAATTATTGATAGTTCAGTCATCAAAGAATAATGTGGAAAACACTTTAACCAGCAACTGACAATGCAAACCCTTGAGCTCACTCAAACATCACTTCTGTATTCAATTCCTGTTACCATTACACCAGGTCTCCTAAATTTGCTTCAGCTTCTTCATCCTCAAATGTTCATCTGGCAGAGTTGGTTTTCGTTTAGCTCTTTTGTTTCAGCTGAGTGAATGGTAAGTTTTCTACTTTCATATCCAGATACTCCTTGGTTTTGAAAATCCATCTCCTAAACACCTTGCCTGGTTTTAGGTTCCTCTCTTTACAGGAGTGTGTGATCTGTTGTTTATAAACTTACCCATTCCTTACTGTGATTTATAACTTGGGTCTCTGCAGATTATCAGAACAGAAGCTGATGGAACAGGTAAACAAACAAACAGGATTTTCAATCCTTCTACATTAGAATACGGTTTTGTATGAAACACTGTACAGTAGAAGCTGCATTAAAATTGCGTAGAACAAAACAGAGATTTGCTGAGATACACGTGAATGTGTTTGTACTTCGGAATTAACTGTAGTGTGGTTGTGTTTGAAAATTCCTTTTGTCATCAGTATTCTCTTCTGGTAATGTTAGAATGGAAATCATTTGGAAATTCATAAAGTGCTTATATTTGTAACAGGTTTGGGAAAAGTAATGCACAAACCCTGAAAGGAACCCCCCCAGCCACAGCCTCCACCCAACCAAATCTTGTGTTGTTGCAATGTGCTAATGTTTGGCTTATTAAATAGGAGGGAAAGCCAGGAGAATATCGTATCAGGAAAAGTGTTCTATGTGGTTTAATCAAAGCTTTCAAACACTCAATTTTATAATTGTTACAATGTAGGTACCATTTTCTGTTGTTTTTAGGCTGGAACTTTACTGAAGGAAACTGATGCTAAGCATTCTTCCACTGCATTTATATAAGATGGCTCAAACTATTCTTTCTCCTAAGTGCCTCAAAGTTATTTACCTATAGAGTTGCATCATTATCTATTTAGGGAATATAATCATGGGCATGTGTGGAAAATTGCTCTGCAAGTAAATGGCAGAAAGCATTCCTCAAAAATCACAGTTCAGGGTGTTTACCTTTTCCCTTTTCATCTGTTTGGGCCTGTTCTTTCTGTTACATTTGCTAAGAGATGTCCCTCATGTAAGACTGTCACCATCTTCATGTTATTCTGCTATTGGCAAAAAATAAAACAAGATTGAACATCACCAGTTGTTTTCTTTGCTGCTTCTATTTGTTCTTAGTGTGTGCATTCTAAGGCATGTCTATGTGGGTGCTTGTGTATTAGTTGTTCCACTTCTTGTGTAATTTACCAAAGAAATTTTGCTTGCTGCAAACTGATCCATTATCCAAATGCTTTACAGCTTCTGCTAGAATTAATTTTCTGTATTTGTGCTTGACAGCTTATTTTAGAACAAGCTAACTTTTTTTTTTTTTAATAACCTTCCTATTAACTGACTTTTCTTGAGAATAGTTTCAATGTATTTTGAATGTTGGAATGGGGATACATTAATTGCACCACTGTGATGATGTACATAATGGAAGAGAAGGCAGCTGTTGGAAGTACAGTTCTGAGGTGGACACTGATCAGACTGCTCCAGAGGAACTTCTTTTCTGATCATCACTTCTGATCACTTCTCTGATCATCCTGCTTCTTCTTTAGTGTTCCTTCAAAGCACCAAGTCTTTTTCTCCTACAGTGTTCTGTCAGGCTTTTTTGTCAGTTTTGTTCCCTCTTCCTGTTTAGTGTCTGTGCTCTGCTTCTCCCTCAGTAGGGAACTTGGAGGAACTTGAAATTTTCCGGTTTTAGCCAAATAACTGCCCCAAAAGGATCCTGTTAAACCAATCTGAGCTAATAATGGAAGCACCTGCTTCATTTGATGTCAAGTTCTGGCTCCTTACAGAAATGTTTTAAAGGTACAATTCCCCACATAACCCGTCAGTCCTAACTTAGCTCTGGCAGCCATTGTTAGTTTTACTGGTTTGCAACACATTTGCCAACACACTGGGACGCTTCAGCACCTTCACAATCTTAACCAGGAGCTATAAAATATATGTAGCAAAAATACAGGCTTGAAGAAGAAAGTAGCCTTGAGATGGGTTTGACTGGCATTTTACACTGCTGGAACTTCCTTGGTGTGTTTTGTACAGTGTGTAAGACATCAATTTCCCAGACACTGGTGTCAACTTAATTTCAAAGTTTCTTTCAAACAAATTTTGTGTGGTATTCTTATTATTCTCAAAGAAAGACATCATCCCTTTGTAGAAATGAGGAAATCCTCCAGGGAGCCACCTTCTCTCTGTGCAGTTTCCTCTGCAGAAATGATGATCACGTGAGAAAAAAAAGTTCCAGTTGATATAATGCCTGAATTGTAGATAGCCATAACACTGTTTGTTAAATATTGTATATTTAGATCTAAATTGCTAAGATTAAATTATTCTTCCAGTCATGATAATATATTTTTATTTTAACTGAAAAAATAAAACATTTTCATAAAAATGAAAGACAATAAGTAGTTTTTTGCTAATATGTACTACCAATCTCATGTGTGATTGACTGTTATACAATATCTTACGTATTAGGAAATCAGGCTAAGTAGTGGGAAACTTTACATTAGGAGGTTATATAAATTCCTTAAATTTATGGCTCCCTGATAACATAATTTAAAAGGACCAAATCCTTGTACTGTCTGCTGTATTAAAGAGCAATAATTTGTGCCACTGTAAAGAAGGGTTATTTAAAAAATAAGAAGTGGATTTTATGCTACCTTTTTCTTTTCTAATTATCAGGACCAATTCCAGGAATATAGATTGAAGAATTTTAAACAGAAGTGAAGATACTTTGGGATTCCTGTGAATGTGACCTCTTTCCTCTCTTCCTTTGCCAATGCCCCATATCTTACTGTATACTGAGCTGTTCCAGGGAATGACAGCAGTGAAAAACATGCATGTGGTGCACCATATTGTGAGAAAAAAATTCACTTGCCAGCTTGTAGTGGGAGGAATGCACATTCAAGAAGACAGGCTGTAACTAGCTCCTGCTCTTTCCAACTTTCTTCAACTTTCCTTTTATTGTAGTACCCTTTTGTGACTCTAGTTCCACAAAAAGCTCAGTTCTATCCCTTGGTATGATCTAAGTAAGTTTACCTTTCTAATACTGTACTGGGGGTACACCAGGGTATCCAGCTCTTGCCCTGGACAACTTCAAGTCTTATCCCTATTACCATGCAAGCCGATAATGCTTATCTTACAGAACCAACAGGTTTGCTTTCCCTCATGTGATGACAAATATGTGCATATTTGTTACTTAACCTTACAGACACTTAGAAACACACCCCACAATGGGTCACAAGTATCTGTGTGGGAGCCAGTGAGGGGGATGGACCCCAGGAGAGCTCCCCAGGTTGAAGTAACTAGAAAGGCCTCCCCCAGAGTGCCCTGTTCTGTTACGGAAATGTATCCCAGTTCTGCTTCCGCAGTTGGCCTCCCCAACCCCTTGTACTTCGTCTGCTCCTTCATTGGAAAGTCCTCCCTTCCCCACTCTCCCATTGGACCTTGTTCCCTGCCACTCCCTCAGATTTTCCCATTGGCTCCTGTACCCTAGTCCCACCTATGTACTGCGCCTACCCCCGATGTTTTCCCCGCCCCTGTATATATAGCTGAAATCTCCATCCCGCAAGGTCTTTGGTGCTTGGTCCCTTTCAGGCATGGGACTCAAATAAACCTGTGCTGTGGAATTCCACACCAAGACCCTTCCTGCCTCTTTGCCATCGGTTTGTCGAAGAAGCTGTCCTGTGCTTGTGTGTGTCTGTGTGAATGCAGTGGCTGCCGAGCGACTTTCTGTTGGAGTTGGTTTGGGAGGTTGTAGCATCTCACCAGAACAACCCCGGGATCCCGACATATCTGCTTTCTGGAAAACAAGCACTTGGGTCTGAGGAACCTCGGAAACGTTCATGGCAAAAACCAAAATTTTATGAAAGGCTCTGTGAGTTGTTCTGATTGGTTCTTCCCAGGCAGGAGAATGGCAAATCTTATGTGCAGTATAAGGAGATCCTTATAGTATCTGCCAACATAGTACACACTGCCACCTATACCATTATTTGGAGGGTTCTTGTTCAAATTAAAAAGTGTCATCTCTTTTTTTTTTTAGTGCAAGGTTCACTATTTCTTGTATCTGATGATTTTCGCATGTGACATAGTTTCTCACATATGTGATAACCTGTCAACACAGGAATTTATTTATTTGGACACTATTTCCCCTCTTGATAAATCTCGGGATTACTTTGTTTTAACATCTGGTCAAAGGAGAATGAAATGCTGACAAAACCTGTACCTAGTGAACCATTTGTCTGTTCTCACCATTTTGGCTTCCTGATCTCAGATGTCTCTTGAGATGGTTCTTTCAGTTGTTGCTTTGACATCTAATTAGAAAATAATAGATAAAGCCCGTCTGAGTCTGGTTTTTTCTATAAAGCGTATTTTATCTCTTCAATTGGCATCTTTTCTGTGTAAGACTATAATTTCCATCTTTTCACACTGTAAAACTGACATAGCAAAAAGGGAATTGGAAAACTTGGACTTTTTTGAATTAAGGAGCATGTAAATGTGTAAGATGAAAGATTATTCTGTGTTGCATATTGTATATGTGCACACAATTGTCTTACCAAGTCTTGAAACAGAGTAAGTAAAAAATACTGCTCACCCTCAGATTGTTTTTTGATGGCCAGGCAGCTATAGATTTTTGCCTTTGCATCAGCATTTGGTACCTAGTTTACTGCTGCAGTTAATGTCAAACTAGAAAATGGCCAGTTTGAGGGTCTGTTGTCATTGCAGAAATATGATGACTGCAACTGTAGGAGGCAAAACAGATGATGAGCATGAGAGAAAAGAGGTTGAGGATTTATCTGGCCTAGCCCTAGAAAGAGAATCCAAGCATTCTTCTTCCCAGTGCAGCATCTGTTTTGATGGATTCTTGCATGACTTCAAAATTTTGTTCACATAGTCTGCTGAATAATTGCACAACACAAGTAGTGCTATGAAATACCCTTCTGCAGAAGTTTCTCATGGTTTTAAAATCTGGCTAAACTTCTGCTTAGCATTCCAGGAGCTGAATGTTTGTATTTGGGATTTTTTTACATCTTTGTATATTTTTCTGCTTATCTGGAAAATGTTGAGATACATTTGAGTCCACTCTAGGTAATTGTATATATACTAGTTTCAGCATCATTTTTAAAATTTGCCAGAATACGTGTATGAAATACTGTATTTGTGAATCTTCATGTTTGCTCAGTTATCAATTTTAGGACATATTTCTATCTGATCTCCAAAACACATAATCTCCATAAATCTAGACTGGTATTAGCAAGAGTTGCAGAAAATGCCTCAAAAGATCATGGTTTTTTTTTGATAGATGTATGACAGTAAGACCAGGAAAATAAGCGGACAGTCAGACTAATCAGGGTCTTGGCTGACAGCAACATGGGAACCACTTGAAGTTTTAGGGCTCATTATTAAAATATTTAATATAATTTTGAACCCTTGCCCAGAAACCTAGGGGATTTTCCATTTTCTTGTAGCACAGAAATAAGCGCTTTTTCCAGATTTGCAACAGTAAGGTGAGGATTTGAAACAGTTGAGAGGCAACAGGCAACAGAAAGAAACTACAATAAGATGCCAACTTAGAAAAGCAGAAAAAAGTCCAAACCAGCCAAGTTTCCTGTTAAATGCCCTTGAAAGCCATGTTCCTTTCTAGTTATTCTTGGTTGCTATGACTGGATTCCCCCAGTGTAGTTAATCGCTCCATCTGTTCGGCAGCTCGCAGTCCTCCCTTTGCTCTTTGCTCCCTCTGATCTGCTTGACTGTAGTTCACAGCAGCCTCTACACTTCAGTGAGTTTAGAACAAGATAAATGACAAAAGAGGTCTTTGCTAAAGAATATGTGACCCCTGGTTTGTTGTCTTCTCCTTACCTTTCTTTAAAATAAGAACCAAAGTAAGCCTGTTTTGCTTATAATTTCTCTAATAACTGAAAGATCTGTGTTTAGTCAGAATAACTTCTTCCTGCTGAAAATTTATTGCTGGAAAAATGGCTGCAGTTTAGTTTCCCATCCTTGAATGGCTGTGTGTTGTATTTACCCTTGCTCTACAGTTCAGCTGTTATTTAAAGAAAGGTTCCAAAATCCATCATGTTTTGATGGGGCCCCCTCTGCCCTGCCCCTCTGTTCCACTCCAGTCAATGTGGAATGCTTTCAGAGCTCTCCAGATCTGCATGGGATATTCCTACCCCTTGGAGCTCCTCTCTGGTTTCAGCAATTGGTGTGGTTAACCCAAAGGTGGGAGGTGGCAGCAGTGTCACAGGGAATGCTTTGGACTCTGGGTGTGAAGCACTTCCTCTTCTGCTGAGGGTGACTCACAGTGCCTTGGGACAGGTAACCCTGTTCTGGTCTGTGATGTACCTTTTGAAGACTCAGGCATTTGCATCAGGTCCCCAGATAGATACTGCAAAAAGAATTAGTGTTTGCACAGTGGGGGAGGATGGGATAGTAAATAGTAACAACAAGACCATGAAGATTTTTTTAAAGTTTCAAACATTTAAATGGTTTTATTTTATGTTGATCTATTTTCAAATCAAAATTCCAAAAATTTACAGGACTGAATCACTGAGGATTTTGATTTTGGTTTGTATCTTTACCACAGCTCTTATTCTAAAATCTTTCTGTTCTTTCAGTTGGTTAAAATCGTCTATTTCTACCTATCAAAGAGGAATTGTTCATAATTTATTAATTAAATAGATGATACAAATATCTGAGAAAAAATATCAATGACAATATATCTCTAAGTATAGAAAGATAACAAAAATATAAATTTATCAGTAGTTTTTTTGCTAAGTGTATTTTATAAGGGTCTGGAATTTAGAACAGTAACCCCAAAACAACTACCTAAAATGCAATGTACATGAAGAAACAAAATAAATTAGAGGAGAGGTGTTGTGGGCTGGGGAAGGTCTCATTCACTTTTCTACACGAGAGGGGAGAGGCCAGTGCTCTCTACCTGTAGATGCATTTGAAGCCACTCAATAACTGTGTGATAACCACTTAATGGAGGGTACTAGAAATGTTATTTAATTGCTCAGTAACAAACCAAGAAACCTCTAAACCATTTGACACCCGATGTCTCCATTCATCTCCCCTTGCTTATCTGGGAGGTTTCACGTATCCCTGAGCAGGAAGCACTTCCCACGTTTGCTTGCATAAAGTGGCTGCTGTCAAACATGTGAGTGCCCCAGTCAGGATCATGTCTCGGTTTTGGAGACAAAATTTTAGGAGGGAACGCTCCGGAATGAGCGTTTCATTCAAAGCGAAATGGCCTCCCCCTTTCCTTCACCAATGAAACAAATTTCTAACGATACGTGAAAAGTGGATAAAAAACCCCAAACTGTTTATTAACACAAAATAAAACAGGGCAGGACAGGAAAACTCAAAATGCAACAAATGCCCAGAGAAGGAAAAAAAAAACAAACAGGGAAAAAAAACCAAACCCACAAAACCACACGGGCTGGCAACCGGTCCCCCCAGACTCCGGGAAGGGGAAGGAGAAAGGGAAGGG
>VZTD01004332.1:0-32117 GCA_013397725.1 Rhagologus leucostigma
TTAGGAGAGTGTTTTAACTTTAATGCTAATAAAAGCAATTAAAATAAAATGAAGTTTATTGGTTTTTTCCAAACTGTTAAAAGTCTAACAATTCAGATCATTATTTCAGTCTCTGAAGTCTTGACATTTTCAGGTGTTCAACTACTCCTCCACCAGAATTTCCCAACAGGGCTGAGGAGGTTTGCTCTGCTCCTGGGGACAGCACCTTCCTCCTGAGGCCCTGCTCTACCATGAAAGTTAAAACAGCAAAAAAAATGGAATTAATATTCAGTTTTCTTCTAGCCATGCTGCCACTGGACCTGTGTTCAGAGGGATGAGCTGGGGCTCCTGAGAGCAGCAGGGAACCCATCTCAGCCCTGCCAGATGCAGGAATGCTCCTCAGGCCCTGGTCCCATGGGTGGTCTCTGGCATGGGAAGGGGGGTAGAAATTCATCCAGTGCTGAATAAGGATATTTTAAGCTCATGCTTTACATGGGGAAGATAATTTCTCACAGAAATTTTTCAGGTGTTACAACTGTTGCTTTTAGGTAATTGGCAACATGTTGAGTGTTTAAGAATGGGTGGGGATGACTTCCCACTTTTCTGAGTCCTATGTCTGGGAGCTGAAGCAAAGGCTTGTTCCGATCATCACAATTGCATCCTTCATTTCTCATATTCAGTGCTTTGAGACCAGTACGAGGTGCTTAATTATTTGTATATAAGTACATATTTGGAATTGCTTTATCATATTAACATTTTCATATGAAGTATTAAATCTCCTTTAGGATTTTTCTTATCTAATCCTCTGCCCTTTGGATCCAACATTTTTTGAAAGCAAAAGTGTTTAAACTGAGATGAATTGGATTTACATGAGTCTGAAACATCCCATGTGTTAAAGCAGAGAGCCTGTCCCTTCGTGCTCCAGATACAACTGAGGCTGTCTGAGTGGACTCAGCACCACGTGTATTTCGGGACAGGACTGAATGGCTTTTAGCAGAAATGTGTTATTATGGGTAAGGGTCAGGGAAGCACTGAGGAAGTGGGGCAGCTTTTAGTAAGTCAAACATTTGAAGGCTCTGGGGCTTGATCTCCCTCATCCCTGCTGGACAATGGCAGCAGGGGCTAGGAGACCTTTACTGTAAGGCCCAACATTTTTTAATTAAAGATGCTATTGAAAATATTCATCGCTCGATGTTGAGAGGGAGAGAAACTTCCTGCCCCTTCACTGCACATCCCAGGGAAGCTGCAAAGGCCACATTCCTGTTTCATCTCCTCCCATATGGGCCAGCCTTGAAGCAAAGTGTAAGACCTTTGAAACACCCACTGCCTTTCCATTTCAGGAAGGAAGAAGTTTGCATCTATTAACTTCCAAAAATAAAAGGTTAATTATAGCCAACAGCCTAAACTAAGCCCAGATTGAGCTGGCTTGGTATATTAATCACCTGGAGGAACAGCATCGGTGTTTTGCACATGATTAGCTACGGTTTGCCAGGAATTTTTGGCAGGAGAAGACACCTCAGGGAGTGAGAAACCCAGGGTTCACTGGACAGAGGTTGTCAGCTCTGTACTCTCCCAAATCGGGGCTACCCTGAGGATCAAAGCAAGGGCCATGAAGTAATTTAAGAAGGGTGAATGTAGTATAGGATATTGTACATCAAAGCAGTCCACTGCACGGCAATCACTGATGACAAGAAAATCTACAATGACATAAGAAAACCCGCTTTCTACCCCAGCTGGATCAGTGCTGCCTCTCTCTCTGACTCACTCTCTTTAATAACCAAAATGATTTTGATCTGAAGGAAGACAACAACTGGATTCCGCAAGGCAGCAGAGGTCCAGCGACGAGCCCAGTCCTTCCGCCCCATGACCATGGTTGTGGTTGCCCACAGTGGTCCCGTCCATGGGCAAGTTGGTTTCACTACCAGGCGACCCAAGTGAAAATGGGCTGCATCACCCTTCCGGGCTGCCAGGGACATGTTGTGGGTTATTGGTGGGAGGCAGCCAGACACTCAGCTTCCCACACAGCTTGGCACAGGGACAGGTCTGCACTCTCTAGAGCAACCCTGCAGACCAGTCCCTCTAAATCTACCATAGGGATGCAGGGAAATAAGCAAAGATTACCAAAAGAAGCCCCAAAAAGACGATGTTCTTGACTAATGATAATTTGTACTAGTCTCACTGAGGATTGCATTTTACTTCACGTGTCAAAATGTGCCTTTGCTTGACTCTAGCAATGGTTGTGACTTCAGAGTATGTTTCCTCAAAGTGTTGGTGGATGGCCTATTAGAGAAATACATATTAAGACTGTTCAGAGTAAGTAAAAACATTTTTTACCCTCCCTGATGGCAGGCAGTAGGGGATGGCTTGTTCTGCAGAACAAATACGTCTCTGTCTCTGATTTCCTTCTCTCATTTTTTTCTAGTACTCCACAGAGGTTTGAAATTCTTCCACAGAGTCTACACAGTCTTGAAAGCAGAGCAAGATTTGTAGCTTGCTCTGAATCTGAGACAACATCTATGAGTGTGCTTGCAGGGAAATGTGTATATAGGGCTTTTCAGGCAGTAACCAAACGGGGAACGTTTTTCCATATATAGCCTATGTTGCTTGTTCATACCCCAGGCCTAACACTAGGAAAACTCATCTTCGTAAATTGCTTTCTTGTGAAGGCAGGTATCATATAGTGTTTTATACAGTGTGAGGCAAAAATCATCTTTAAGAATTGGGTCACTATGGTAACCACTTCATATCTCAAAATCAAATAGCCGTTATGGCTGTAATTAAACAATATATGATTTCTACCAAGAATTATTCTGAATTATAATTCATTTTCTGTTACAAGCTGGAATTATTTTTATTGCCCCCAAAGGCATCAGCATTTGATCTAATTCAGCAGTGCAAAACTTCACAGAGAGAGACTATAACCTGCTTTGAATCTGCTGTCAGAAATCATGGTCAATGACTTCAATCTCTTAAATACTTCAACCGACTCCACAAAACATTCAGTAATAATTTTTGGGGAAGGCAGAAGACAAACAAGGTCTCCTGAAACTTGTGTTTCATTGCAGCTAGCCACATGTCCTGAGCCCAGTGGTGCACAAAGGGGCTAGGTTTGCTGCTGTACCCAGGTGAGTGGGCAGGCCACAAACCCAGATTGTCTTTTGGCTTAAGCAGAAGCTTTATTTAAAAACAAGCAAAACAGATTTAAAAAAAGAATAAAACCTCTCAGTTTTTCTTCGTTGGGCACTTTTACCTGTCACTTCTGTTCTCGGGACCAAGGTCATGCACGGAAACCTTGGCAGACTACTGGGACACAGTAAACATCATTCACAGGTGAATCACTGTGACTGCCTTTAATAACATAAGTAACAGGGGCACGATGCTCCACGTTGGCCAAATCAAGCCCAGTGGCAAAGCTGGTTTTCAGATAAAGGGGAACAAACCCAATCTTGTGATTAGGTGAGCTGCACCAGCTGGCTCCGATGGGCGTTGTCCACAGGTGGCTTCAGGGAGGAGCAAAACCCTCACTGCTAATATGAACCATTGCCAAGGGAGTAATAGTTGGGTGGTTTTATTCTTTCCTTCTCGGCCTGGGGCTGTACCAGGTCAGGAGACTCTTAGCAGGGCTTTTTGGTACTCACACCTGGGACTTCTTTTTTTTTGGGGGGGTGGAGGGTTGCAGATGGTTTGTTCTCTAGCTAACACGTTATGGAGCAAATATACACCTATGTTCTACATAAATATTAATAGAATTGTTTGACTGAATGTTTCTTTTTTTCTCTCCCTCTCTTTCCAAGAGGGAGGCAAAACAAACATTTATTTTCCTAAAAACCTGTAAATTTTTGAGGCCCTCATTTCTCCATAATACAGTTGTGAATCCCTGTGGACTCCTGAGTGTTTTCTCCTGGAAGTGAATTTACTGCTCAGTGGCTGCAGCTATTCCAGCAGGAAACCATGAAAAGCCTTTTGGTGCCTAAAATGAGGATTTTTCTCTTCCTGGTCTGGAGGAGCAGTTTCCTGTGCTCCAGATGTGCAGTAATGTTAGTAATGAGCCATGGACTAATATTTTTTATTCTTTTGGAGCTATTCTGGCCACCCATCCACCCAAACGGCTCTCAGTGGAAAGATATTTACAAATCATTGGGTTGCCTAAAGACTTTTGGGAAGAGGACCCTGTAGAAAACCCCAGTCAACCAGAAGAACCCAAATATGTCTATGAAGCCTGAGCATTGCACCCAGGACAGTGGCACAGCCACTGCCTGTGTTTTGGGTCTTGCACAGGGATGCTCTCAGCACTGACTACATCCTCCCCACAACAGGGATAACCCTGTGGGCTTTCCAGGTGAACTTCTTGAATGGTGAATGGCTTTATTAAGCCTGGACTAGTAAATACTTTAATTTGCTGAAGCACAGCTCAACAAAGTGCAGTTCAGAGGTGAGTTAGCTCTGGCATGCTGTGTGGAGGGAGGGGGAGGATGCTGGCAGTGGGAGGGCTCTGCAGACTCGTGCTGTGGCGCTTCCCCAGGCATGGAGCGACACTGAACGGGGGGGGGGGAGGCGCAGCATCAGAGGAATGCCCCTCGGGAGAGGGACATTCCCTGACCCTGCAGTTTGCCCTGTCACTGCTCAGGGACAAGACTAAGTGAAAGGCAGCTCCCGTGGCAGAGGGATTAAACCTTCTGGCCTTGAGGCATGTCTGTGGCTTTGCCCTGGGCATACATCCCTTAGCTCCACTGCAGAGGATCAGTATTCTGACCTTTCCTCTGTCAGCTTTTTCCAGAGCCTCCCTTTTGGTTTCTCTGTTCTTCTTTGGCAGCTCAAGCTAATGGTTTTGTCTCCAAAACCCAGGCTGGTGACTGCTTTTTTTGTCTTCTCTCTCCACTTTTTGAAATATCTAGCAATTCTCCTTTTTTTTCCTGAGCTGCTGTGAAAGAGTCACAGCTGAGCTGTGGTTCAAGCTATGGGAAAATATTCTATGCCCACTTCCCACCCCAGCCCCCAGTGCAAGTAGGTTTTGCGCTCATGATGGTTTTAATGTCAAGCAGTGTTTTCAAGTGGGATATAATTTGCAGGGGCTGGATCTTTGCACCACCATGAATTGTTAGCCTCCTCTGCCACCCTCATCTTTCTAGTTTCATGAAGGCAGTTGCTTACTGGCATAGCCCTACCCTTAGATTCAAGAAATGAACTTGTCTGTGTTGACACTCGAGACTACACTTTCAGTTTTCAACAGAGGGTGTCTGGAGTGTGAAATCCTGCTTACCACCAAGGACGTGTTTCATAGTCCCAGCCAGTGGGGACCACAACTCCTCCCTTGACGAGCTGCTCCACGAACAGTGGAGTTGAGATGTGCTGCGAGCAGCAGGAAAAAGTGCTGTGTTAGTGCTGCACCCTCGAAACTGAAGAAAGGAGGCCTTCTTTCCTTATCCAGCCCTCTTATTTTGAACTGACCTTCCCTTCTCAACTCTTCCAGCAGCACTTGGGGTCAGAAACACAAGGGACCATCAGAAAGAGTTTTGGGGGAGGGGACTCTTCTGCAGAGCTGCAATTTCGGGGCTCCTTGTGCTGAACTCCGAGGAGCCTTTGGCAATGATAATTACTCGAGATTGCAGAGGCTATGCAATCAGGGCCATGCGAAGCTTGGAGGAGCCTACTTCAGTTTGAAGTACCTTAGCCTGCTCAGAACTGGAGAGCAGAAACCAGCATGATGCACTCTCGTGCTGTGAAGTGAGAAACAAATCTTGCTGTTTGAGCTGGCTACCAAGATGAGGTGGCCCTTCATCTACCTTCTCACACTGAATTCATTTCCAGGTCCTCCGGAGAGGGTACGACACGATGGTCCTTGCCCATCAGAAAGAAGAAAAGAAGAGAGATTTGCTCACAAGACAGAAACAATACATTGCCAAGGTAGGACCAACCCATCATCTCTCTTCTGGCAAACAAAACATCAAGCAGAGAAAAACCCTTCTGAAATTCCAACATTCACTGCGCTCATCCCCTACTCATTGTCCTAAAGATGAGGTAATGTTCTTAAAGGGCTTCCCTGTGCAGGAGCATCTACCCTGCAACCTGCTGGTGGAGCAGCTCAAGGAACTGGGCCTTCATGCTGCTTTTTCTTCTCAAAATGACATCCTGCCATGCTATGGCTTTAGAGACTTCCCCTAGGTATGGTAGTGGGCTGGTTAATGGGACCTGGGGAGGAAAACCAGGCTGAAAGAGGTGACCAGGAGATCCAAGTAACGAAATGCAACATCAGCTGCCTCTTAGCAGAAGTCCTTCAGGCAGATGTCCCGGTGGGTGAGAAAAGACCTATGGATATATCTGTTCCTGGTGCCTCTGAGAGCTGTTGTGTGTGAACAGATTACTTGCACTGAAAGATGAGTACCTGAATCGTCAGAACAGCCTTTACAGTTCTCTGTGTGAGTTTTAGACTTCAGGTGGGACTTGTTGTGGTACCCTCTCCTCTGTCTCCTCTGTGCCCAAAGCCTGTTTGCAGTTTCAGTCACTGCTGTATCAGCTCTACAGACACATCCCAGATTCCTGGTACCAGAATGCCTGGGCCACGGGCAACCAGGTGCTCTCTCTACAGCTGTGGGCATTAAAGCACCTGTAACTTGCTTATCCATTTACAAAAGAAGGGTTTGCTCCAGGCATCCTAGGTGGATCACTGTTGGTTTCACGGCATTTCTTTAGGTAATAAAATGCTCTCATCTGGGAAAAGCCTGTGCTCTGTGACCCTGCAATGTAAACTATACATTCAGGCTGGTTTATTTAGAGAGCAGTCAAAAGCACAGGCCTCCTCTTGCAGCAGCTTTATTCAAAGGTAGATAGTCAAAAGATATTTCCCACTTGCATTTACTGAGGGAAAGAGTCATTGTAATCACCTTAGTGATGCTTCTGCTGAGGCTTAGAAAATTTATAGTTTCTTGCTGTCTTCACCTCTGCCCAAATCTGCTTTCCCCTGCTCTCACCAACACAAGTACCCTGGGCCTCTATGCTGAACAAATGCAAGAGGAATGAGAACTCTGAAGGGTTTCTTCAGGAGTATGTTTTCCTGCACCAAGCGAAAAAGAACCCCAACCTGCTGTGTTTTGCCACAGGGTTGCAAACAGTGGTCAGAGCAAACCGGAAAATTGGGTGTGCCACCTTTCGCAAGGGCTGAGGCACCGGTGGCTGGTGTTCAGGGCTTCTGGAGCAGAGGAGTGTACGCAGCTGGGGATTAGGAAATACAATAATAGTTCCTGCACTATGATGTAGGGTGTGTATCTCATTCACAGGTGCTGCTGCCACCCCTGATTCATGCTGTGCTCCCGCTACACTGAAAATTGCCCTTGCTTTTATGTAAGAGGCAGCAGGATGCCA
Source organism: Rhagologus leucostigma (assembly GCA_013397725.1). Classification (NCBI taxonomy): domain Eukaryota; kingdom Metazoa; phylum Chordata; class Aves; order Passeriformes; genus Rhagologus; species Rhagologus leucostigma. The sequence goes on from VZTD01004332.1 coordinate 7,339, forward strand.
GTAGATGTATTGGTGAGCTCTGATGTTTATGTGTCTGCTGGTTTTAAGATGCTTAAAGCCCATCAGGGCTATGTTATTTTGTCTAGGTGAATCAGGGCAACGCCCGCAGTCCCCAGGTTACTGCTCAGACCTGCTGCCTGCCAGCACTGGCCCCGTTTAGTGTCGGTGTTGTGGAGATGGGAGTTGTTTTGGTTGTTTTGACTCAGCAAGTTAGATCAAGAAAGCTTTGAGAGGAGTTTCCAGCAAGGTTTAGGACAAATGCCACAGTGGAGGATGGATTTAGCTCTGCTCATCTGCTGCAGTGTGGTCTTGCTATTTGGCCAAGAGAGCTGGGTGCTGCAGCAGTGGTGGTGAGGCAGAGAGAGACACATACACAAAATTTCCATCCTCGGGACCCAAGGTGAATGCAGAAGAAATACCTGAAAAGAAATTTTGCACTGTCTGAGCTGCCCATTTATAAGGTAGTGATTGGCTGATATTGCTGAGTGGATGAGTGCTTGCCAACTTCCAGGCAGGCCATTTCTATAAGTGAATGAGGATGGCAAAGGCAGGTGCCATCCTTATATATGGGCAAGAAACCAAGGGATCTTCAGGGTCTTTGTACTTGCGTCTGAGCGACAGCTTGTCACCGCTCCAGCAAAGTTTGCATGGAAACACATCACAGTGGCTTCATATTTACTCATCCAACAGGATTCTGGTTTTTGGTTTGAATTTTATTAGCTATTAAATGGGACTTATGGAGCACCAGACTGCATCCTTGACAGGTTGTGAACGTGGGTTTTATTCACAAAACTCACTCCCCTCGTACAGCCAGGTGTAAAGGTGGTCAGGAAAGGACCAGCTGGGCTGGCAATGCTGTGGCAGTCCTCAGTGGCACTGGAACCTTTCCTCCATCTCTCTGCCGAGCACCCATCCTTTGGACGATGAGAATACATTTTAGTCAGCTTTTTCTAAATGTTGGAGCATCCACAAAATGCTTCTCATTCTACAGTTTTTCACCATTATATACATAGAGAAAAAAATATCCTAAATCATATCTTTCAATGGCTACAGGAAACTACTTACTGGTTTGGTTCCCACCTCATATAAGAAGGAAAATGTGTGCAACTGGGTTTTCCCCTCATCATTGAAAAGGTGAGTTCTGTTACAGTTCTTACTGCTGTTTCATGAGTAAGCTTTGGGCAAACAGCCTGGGAACTGCTGAACATGCCAGAGACTCAAGGCCCTGACTCATTTGTTCATCCCACTTTGTAAAATAATTTAATAGAAAATAATTTAAGTGTGGACTTAGTTGTGTTGCTGAAATGAGACTTTGGTGTAAAGTTCCTGCTGGATTCAGTTCATCTTAAGCAGATATTTATCAGAGCTTGGGCAAAGCCACTGATATTTTGCTAAAAGTGTTTCATAGAAATGCTTTTGGTGATAAATTGGACACCATCACACAGGCATTTTGGGAAACAAATGAGTACCAACCAGTGTTGTGCTGGATGAGTCATATGAGAAAGGGGGGAAATTGGCTGATTTTGCTATTTTTAAGGCAGTCAGCCATACTGATGTGAGCGGCAAACAGGAGAGCCAGGCAAAAGTCATCTATGATGGAGTCTACGATAGCCTGCTATTCATTTTGGAGGAAAACTGGCAGCAAAAAGGATCTGGTCATCATTAAGCTCCAGCAGAGTTTATTCTAATTTTGTCAAACTGACTCCTTAATTAAATGGTTGCTTTATGGGGAATTTGAGAAGTATTGGATGTGTGGTAGCAACAGGTAGAGGCTGTCATCCCAATTCATCTATTTCTTCTGAACTCTGAGGAAACATTTTCCACCTCTGAGAGGCTCTACTCCCAAAATCTACCAATCCTTCCCTGAGCAGACAAGATGAAATGTGTGCGTGTGGGGGTCCCCTTGTTTCTGTCATAGCCACCTGCTGCTGTACCCCAGCTACAGAGGATAATTTTGCTTTTAGTTTCCAAACAGTGACCAGGCATTTGTCTTTTCCTAAGGGACAACGTAATTCCTTTTGTGAACTCATTTTGGGTTATAATGTGACTATATTTCAATGTCTTTTACTAACCCCATATTGAAGGCAAGCATAGTAAAGATTGGAGAAAAAGAAGTACAGTTTGTTTTTTCTTTGCTGAAGGTCTTTTTTCCTTCTCCCCGTGCCCAGGGCTTTCTCTGGGTTTCAGCCCAGCAGCACCTCTATCTTACAGTGCTCTTCTAAAAGAGCTACAGGACATGCATCAGGGCACTTGGTGGAGCAGAGAGGGGTGAACCGGGGGATCCACAACTGCAGAGCTGCCACCTTCACAGTCACAGCTGATTAGCATGAGTAACCTGTCACAGGTAAGTGTTCTCCAGACTCCTTGTGTGGCATGCAGTGCGTTTTTATCTGACCCCCCTGCCTAATCACAAGCAAACTGGAAAGCAGATGGCAATTATCCAGAGCACTAAGGGAGGCTTGGGCAGGAGGGTGTTGCGCCTTTCCTCCCCAATGCTGGTGTTGTGCCTTTCCTCCCCAATGCCTCAAATGTGGAAAAAAGGTAACGAATCCTTGTTAACTAGGATGAGACAAAGCTCACAGCCAGCAGGGATGCCCTGATCTCCAGCTTGTGACTGAGGGAAAACAGCTGCTTGGAAATGGGTTTGAAAAGGTGGTGGTGCCTGGTTCAAAATGTCTAGCTTGATGATGTCATATTTTCAGGTTTTCAGGAAGTCCCAGTTAAGATGTATAACACTGAAAGATGCTTATTCTGCCTGCACTTAAGTCTTTGCCCAAACAGGTCTTGTTGAATGCTCAAGGGTATGTGCTGACATACCTGACAGTGATAAAGTTCACAGAGCTGGAGAATCACAGATGCTTTACTGCCTTTGGGAATACCCTAAGGATAATTGCATTTAGAGTTAGTACTCTTCATTTATTTTACTGTCCAGTGAAAATCTCTGCTCCCTGAAGTGTGGATCCACATCTTTCTTCTGGTGAGGCAGAGCTACAGTCTAACTCATTAAAAAGACATTTTGGCAGCAGGAAAACTCAGAGGCCTCTTGATTGCATCAGGGAAACTGACACAACCTTAAAATATTTAGATTTTATTTTGTGATAGAGGTTTCCATGCAGCTTGGATTTTTGCATTGCACTGCTTTTCTTCCCTGTACATCCAGGGCAGGGGATGAGGCCAGACACACCTTGGTGTCTGCTTGTAAGGCTGGGCTAGTGATGCAAAGCTGCACTGGGGCTGATGGTGCCCTGCCAGCTCTTGAGAGCTGCAGCATCACAGCCTCGTGCACCACTCAGCCTCCTGCCAAGGTGTGTTCCCAGGGAGGCCTGAGGGCTCACACCCACCTTTAATTAACACCGCCCCATCCAGGCTTTGGATAACTTTGAGTAGCTTCAGGGCTTTGCAACTTTTACCATTAAAAAAAAAAAAAGAAAGGGAATTTACCAGTGGAGAGGGAAAGTTGCTAGGCGCTGTTCCAGCAGTACCCTCTATGTGGCAGAGATGGTTTTACAAAAGGTCCTAAATCCTTCTGGGAGCAGCTGCCAGAGAGCATCCCATGCAGAACATGAACCAAGTGAAAATGCAAAGCTCATCTTGCATCTGTCTTACCTTAAGAAATTCCTAGTGCACTAAGGACACAGTATTACAGTATTTGAACCTTTTTAATCCATGAGTGAAAGCCAGGTGGGTTATCACATGTAATAATGTCTGAGAACTGAATGACAGAGCTGTCAGCTGTGGGACACTGAAATGACAGCCCTTAAAAATGCTGTCAGGTCTTGTCGGACACTTCTATCATAACACGTATTTTAGCCTCAGGAAGACAAATCCATTGTGTCTTCCCTTTCTGTGGGTCTCCTTAAAGTACTGCTATTCAGCAGTCAGATGTTTAACAACATGGCTTTCTTGAAGTTGTCTGCACTGTAGGTAAGATCTCCTCCCTTCCCAGAGACGGGAACCACACCAATGCCATAGCCAGGGGCTTTGAGCAGGGTTCCCAAGACACAGAGACCTTTTCCAGGCCCTATGGCCCCCACAAAATGCTGATCTTGGGAGATCTGTGTGCAATGCTCTGTGATTGCCTGGTGGTTGCACGTGACCTGCTTGGGTCTGCATGGGATCCCCTCTGTCTGGCAAAGCCCACCACTTCCCAACCCCTGTCCTCTCTGGTGCCGAACATCCTCGTGCAGCAGTGAAACCTGCTGGGGTTTGGCAGTGTGCTGGCCTGTGCACTCACTGGAGTGATAAGGAAAGAGGGGACACTCTCCATAATACCACCAGTGCTGAGGTGGGCTGGGCAGAGCCTCACTGCTCCCACCCGAACACAAGTGCCAATGTCTGGCTCGACTTCTGCCCTCCCCTCCTCCATGTGGAAGTTGAGCCGTGCTCTTCATCTCAGTGCCAGTGTAGGGCCCTCTGTGTTTTGTATGGGGGGACAGCTGGACAGCTGGGGTGTCCCATGCCCTTTCAACATCTGATGGATGCAAAAAGTGCAAATGATCTGCCTAATCCCACTGCTGGCTCCTCTCCCACAGGAAAAGCCCGGCTCCTTGCCAGCTGGAGGAGGTTTGGTGCAGTGTGGCAGTGCCACAGCAGAGCTTCCCCTAAACCCGCCCACGACCATTAAGTCTCCATTACAGGACACTGAATTCGCTCCGCAAATGAAAGATAATGTCTCCTGAGGAAAATAAACGAAAACGGGGGAAGGGGATTGGCAAAACAAAAACAACCCTTCCCACTGCAAGAGCACTTGCAATTAAGAACAAAACAGAGCAGGAAGCTTTGAAGCTTGACTTTGGGCAGAAAGAAAAGTCCCTCTCCGAGAGCCCCGGGTTTCCGTAGGCACAGCACAGCGGCTGCTGTCTTCATTTTACGTCAGAGCATTAATGCTGTTGTTTCGCCCCTGGTATCAACAGAGCTTGCCTGGTAGGTGGATGGGGTATTGGGATTTATATTGTAGACAAATTCAGGAAAGCCACAGTCTTTTTTTTCTTTTTTTCCCTTTCCTTTTTTTTCTTTTTTTTCTTTTTTTTCTTTTTCTTAACAAAAGATTTTGAAAGTCCACTGGGGACCCCTAATGTTCAGTTACTGCTGAAGCAAGCGCTTCAAAGCCAGAGCTGCACGGCTTGTTTAGCCATGAGTGGGTTTGATCATTCTAATGGGCTTTTATTATAGGCAATAACACTCCCTTCCCCCTGCTAAAAGTCATCTTTCTGCTGTAAGTTCTGAGAGCTCTTCAAAATGTTTGGTAAAACAACATTTCTATGGTCAGAAAACATGCCAGCCACATCAAGCCGGGACAGCCCTGGAGATGATTTGGGAGGCAGAAACCTTTTTGCCGCCTGCATAGCAGGTAGGATCGCTCCCTGCCCTGAGCTGTGGCAGCAGACACATCTAACACGCTCAATAGAAAAGTCTGCAGAAGAAAAGTGGATAGAAGATATGGTTATTGTAAAAAGGGTTGGGAGGAATAACCCTGTGGGGATTTTTAAGGATGTTGATGACAGACCGTGTTAGCCCTCCATAACATCCCACTGGCTAGTCCCTATTCCCACACATCCCACACATGGCTGCCTTATTTGCGCCCCAAAAAAATCTCCACTGCCCGCCTTCTAAGGCCCTTACCAAGCCGGGCAGCCTCCATAACCAAAACCTACAGTCCTCCCATTGCCTTCAGCCAGGGCAGATGGGAATTGCTGTTATCATAGGGGTTTATCCTGGTTTCCTAGTGCCTCTACTGGTGGGACTAAACAGAACACACAAATACCTCCACAACATCCTGGTTTAGGATTTTTTCAGCCAAATTCCCAGGGTCAGCTTTTCTCCCTCTTATGACAGGAATGTGTTGTCTTTCCTAGGCTATATAATTCTAATTTTCCCTCTCAGCCAAAGGCAACAGCATGGTCAGTTACTGGGAGAGCACACCAAATGCACTTGAAAGTCTGGGCAGAAAAATGTCAGAAATGTTGCTGGAGTAAGTTACCTTCCTTTCTTTCATGTCTCCATCCCCAACTCCAAGTAAATCAGAAAAAAAACGTGCTTTCTAAGTGGTTTCTAACATAATGAAAGTCAATTAGAGTGATGCAAATGGAGCTGATAACTGCAGGTTTTCATCACTGACTCCGTGCTAAATATCTGCACTGTGTGGTTTGCAAGGAAGTAACGGTGCATGGAGAGGGGAAGGATGGGGTTCTTAAAAGCACTTAAATTACCTCTAATTAGCAACACAACTGTAGTCAAAACATAATGTGAGGATAATAAATTGATATTTGCATAATGGAAATACTACCAAACTGTACTTCAAATAAGATGAATTAGATTATAATTAGAGCTGTGTTTGGGGAAAGAAAATCCTCCTAATTGCCTGAGTACAGGCAGTGCCAAGGAGGAGAGGGCTGGCAGCTGCCAGGGAGGTCCAGCCAGCGCTGTGTGGGACAAGTGCCTCACAGCTGGGGGCCATACCCTGAAGGTGGGACAGGGTGCCCACGCCTACCAGCAGCCAGCACAGACACGGCAAGACAGGTCTGGGGAGAAAAAGGGAAAAACAGGAGGAACATGCATGTGTGCACTCTCAGCCATCAACTTCAAAACCATGAACTGAAAGAAAATCCAGAGCGAAGTTGTATGGACAGAAATTAGGGTGGGAGACACCTGTGTCTCAAGGGGAGGTGGTGCAAGGGTAAAAATGCAAGCACTAACCCTGCAAATTCCGAGAAACCAGTGAACATCTTTTTCTGGTAAAATCTCATCACCACATTTGGTTGCAATGGCTTCTTCCTGCTGCTGTTTGATAACTGACTTTATTAAACCAACAGTTGTTTTCTTTCTGTTGATCATATGCAAAGTTGCTTGTGATTTATTGTCCAGGTCTTACTACTCTTTATTACAAAGGAGGCCACCTGGACAGCACTGGATGATGGGTCACTCTCCCATTGTACAAGACCGTGTATAACAGTAAGGAAATTACAGCTGAGATAAAGGAAATATGTTATATTCCAAAACACCATTTTTCTGAGAAAGTGAACGAAAGAATTACATCTTGTCACTGAAGTGAAGGGAGCGTGAACCTTGAGGCTGACTTGTTGCCTGGTAGCTGCAGAATCTTATGGTTGGTGCTAAAGCCCATTTTGGTGCTGGGCAGTGAAATGGTTCAGGTGGGAAAATTGATCAGCGTAAAAAAAACCTCCTCTCTCATTTGACTGGGGGACAGAAAAAGGTGATTTCTTAAGTCCTGTGTGTATTGGGTTTGTGTGGCCTCATTTTGGTAGTGAGGGGGCTATGGGATAGCTTCTGTGAGAAGCTGCCAGAAGCTTCCTTCATGTCTGACAGAGCCAATGCCATCTGGTTCCAAGGCAAATGTGCCGCTGCCTAAGGCTAGACCAGTCAGGAATCATAGTAATGCCTTTGTGATAGCATATTTAAGAAGTGAAAAAAAGTTATTGCACAGGTGTAATTGCGGCCAAAGAAGAGCAGAAGGGGACTGCACCCCATGAAAAGGGACCACATCGGAGCAGTTCATGGAGAACTGTCTCCTCTGGGAGGGACGCCACACGGGACCAGAAGGACTCCTCTCCCTGAGGTGGAAGCAGTGACAGAAAAAGCTGTGGTGAGCTGACCATAACCCCTATTCCCCATCTCTCTGCACTGCTGGGAGCAGAGGAAGTAGAGCCAGGGAAGGAGGGAGGGATGAGGAGGAAGTTGGTTTTAAAATTTATTTTTCATTATTCTGCTCTGATTTTTGTAGTAATAAGTTTAATTAATATCTCCAAGTTCAGTCTGTTTTGCTCGTGACAGTATTTGGTGAGTGATGGCTCCCAGTTCTTATCTCAACTCATGAACCTTTTGTTATATTTTCTCTCCCCAGTCCAGCTGCAGGGGAGAGTGAGAGAGTGGCTTTGATGTGTGTCTAGCATGCAGCAAAGGGCAATCCAGCACGCTGTGAAATGCAATGACCCTGCTCACCAAGCCCTCAGTGTATTTGCTCCTCACATACTTAGGTGAGTACACCTCAGCTCACTGAGATAGTGCCTTATGTCATATCTGGGCCACTAACAGCATCATCCCGGTCTTGGTGGCAATAGGAAAGGTGTGTGGATGTGGCCATCACTGGTGCAACAGGATATGGCTCTCCGCAACCACGCTTGGATGTCCGTCTGGCATTGGCTGCTGTGGTTAGGGAGGATGGAGAAAACAAGGAGGATGATTTTGGGGGTAGAGGAGTGGCAGCACACACTGGCTCTGGGTTTCAGTGGGGTTTTTGAGACAGCTCCTCATGTTACTCGCCTGGTGGATGCTGTTTTGTGGAGACAAAGACAAGGTTTTCCAGCTCACAGGCACAGAAAGGAGGGTACCACAGGCCTGGAAAGGATGCCTGATGCACTTAATTGGTGCATCTCTCTATATATGAGACATAAAGCATAGGTCTAGTTTCCGAATCAGGAGCTACAGCTCATGCATGTCTACTCCATGAGAAAAAAAAGAGCAGGGTATGAGATGTGATGCAGCACAAGCCTCATGTTGAGGGAAATATTCCCCTGCCTTCAAAGGGTCCTGGCTCAGGGTGCCAGTCCACAGCCACTGCAGAGGCCATGGAAATAAGCTCCTTTTCGAGTTGGTAAATGGTGTCTTGCTTTTCTGCTTGAGGAATAGGAAACGGAGAAACTCACCTGGAGCTCTGCTCTGCTGTGCAGTGGTACCAGATTTAATAAAGGGCTGTGTGGGAGGGAGCGCAGAAGGGAAAGAGAAAGGAGACAAGTGGGGGGAGCAGGCAGCTGCACTGCACCAGAGAGCATTGGTCTGCAGCATGCTGCCAGGGACGAGTGAGGGAGGCAGGACAGCCAGGCCACAGGTCCCCTCTCTGTCCTCTCCTGTTGGGAGCAAGATGCAGAGCTGGCCCTGAGGAGCCCAGCCTGGGGACAGCCAGGTGGAGAAGAGGCAAAGCCTGGCCATCTCTTGCTTAGTGTGTGGCCACCACACAGCCTCCACCAGTCCCCACTGTGTGAGGTGCTGGAACGTTGTGCCTGCAGGATGCCCCCCAGATGTTGACAGGATCACCCTAGAAAGATACTGAGGCTGACACACAAGAGGGGACAGGAAAATGGGAGCCTGGATAAAATCCTTCACGCCTTTGCCTACAAGTCACAGTGCAATAGCAATTCTCAGAAACCAAAGCCGGGATCTCACCATGGGCTTGCTGTCCCATCTGCTCCCTCAGTGGCATCCCCTTGTTCTTGGGCTCACCAGTGTAGCCTTAGGCACCCAGAGGGAGTGCAGAACCTTGTGTCATGCAACAAGTGAGCTGAATAATCATGGTAGGAAGAAGGGAAGCACACCAACAAAAGCCCTGGGAAACAATTTTATTGCTAGCAAAACTCTGTGGGTCTTTGTTTAGTGAGTGCACTTCCCGTGAAATGCAATTGCTCACTGTGGTTTTCAACTGAGACCACCCTGAAAAAGAAGGCAGCTTCCATTAAATTGAATTACTTTTCCCCAGAGCTGGCATGACAGTGGTAATGTTGATAAGGAACAATAGCTGTTAAGTGAGAGCATCATTTATATTTTCTATTAAATCACTGTCATTTCCAGTACAAATGGATCACGCATGCATGTCATGCTGATTTACAGTGATAAAGCCTGAGTCGTGATCAGTTATCGCAGTGCCTAAGCAGAGCATGAAAGGTGGCACAAACATGCAAGCAACACTGCACCAAGCCCAGACCAATAATTGGATCTAACTTAGCATTAGCAGATGATCTGGTGCAACAGTGATGGGAGTTTTTTCAAAAACATTCGTACGCCCATCATCAGAGTAACCTTGAAGGCTGTTGATCTCCTCCATCTCACCTTTCCAGCAGTCTTCAGAAGTGGAAAGCCAGGAAGCAAATCGAGAAGGAGCAGCAGCACGACTGCCATAGATCTGACCATGGAGACGCAGCACAAAGCAAATGTAATGTCCAATGAATGATTCAACCTAAAGACTAGACACTCAGCGAGGAGCAAGAGGGGTTGCTGAGTGTAGAAGAAGGCAAGGTTGCATGAGCATCGGTGTTGCAGCAGTCATTCAGGGAAGGTTTCTTCTCTTGAGGATGTTTTCCAGAAGTTGCTGAGCTTCTCGGAGCCCATGGGCTGCTGCCACACTGAGGAGTTTCTCCACTTCCCTGAAGGACATGAAACCTTCATCAAGAAAATCTAGGAGGAAGTCCTAAATTCATTCCTAGCCAAATTTTAATTACCCAGACTTTTTTAAGAGGAACAGAGCTACTCAATCTGAAAACATCTGTAAAGTTAACTCTCCCCTATTCAGAAAATGATCTGATTTTCCTTCTGCTTTTTCCTGTGGTCTGAGCACATATGTTCTAGGTTTGGTGATTTTCTCATCTTAGTTGAAGGAGAAATGGCTTTGGAGTTCTTGAAATACCACCCAGTATGTAAGTCTGATCATGCAATATGTAGTGGAGACTGAAACAAAATGCACTGGCTTCAAATCACAAGGTTTGCCCAAACAACGCTTTTTTAGCTTCATTTAGCTTACAACCGCTCTCTTCAACCTCAGTTTTAATTTTCAGGCTTGGAGCAAAGGAAAAGACTCGAAACAACACACAAAATCAAAAAAGGGCTGGGTTTTGCTGTGATGGGATCAGTTGCTTCAGCTTCACTTAGCCCCAGGACAAGCTGTCACAGTGACTGTACAAAGCAAGAGGCAAGTTTTCTTTATCTGTGGGCCTTGCTAGAAACACTAGTGTACAGTGTGCAAGTGCACATCAGGGAGAGAAACTCATCCCAGGCAGTTTCAACTCCACCCCCAGGCAGTCAACAGGAAACTTCTCATTGACCCCACTGGATGGAAGGAGAGCAAAAAGGGAACTCCCTTAAATGAGAAAGACAGGTCTTTATGGCAGAAAATTCACATGTCATTTCAATAGCTCTTTCTATACTAGTACAGGTCTTGTCTCTTGCCCTCATTGGGAAAACATCATGGAAAAACATATGCAATCAGACCACAGGCATTTTAGGTAATGTGACACCTGCTTTTAAAATTGTCATTGGACTAACTCAATTTTCCATTTCCCTGCTGCAGGTAGGGCTGCATTACTGACAATACAAAAAGAGGGCATTAGAAATGCTGGAGTAGCTTCACGCATGGAATACCTAGAGCACCAGGTTTCCCTCCCTTCCCAAGAGGAGCTGGGAATGAAGCTGTAACGGGAAGGAAGAGGATTATCTCAGGTTACCCTTCTTCAAGTGCCATGGTCATGTTTCTGAGTGTCCCCACTGCCAGGTTGAAGGAGGAGTGGGGATGGCCCTGCCCCGCAGCCTGCCTACAGCCAGGAAGAGACAAGCACAGAAAACGGTAAGAGAAATACAGAAGAAGAAAACCTGAGTTTGAATGTTTTCAAGCAAGGTAAGAGTTGGTTTTGGCTGAGAGAGAGTTACTTTTCTTCCTAGCTGCTGGTACAGTGCTGTGCTTTGGATTCAGTATGAGGATAATGTTGGTAACACACTGATACTTCGGTTGTTGCTGAGCCGTGCTTACCCTAAATCCAGGATTTTTCAGTTTCCCATGCTCCGGCAGCGAGCAGGTACACAAGAAGCCGGGAGGGAGCGTGGCCAGAACAGCAGACCCGAACTTGCCAAAAGGCTATTCCATGCCATGGAGCATCATGGTCAGTGTATACACTGGAGAGGTTGGTCAGGAGCTGCTGATTGCTTGTAGGGGATGGGGTGGGCATTAGTCAGAGCGTGATGAGCAATTGTATTGGGCATCATTTCTGTTTATTGGGATTTATTTCTCTCTTTTATTACTATTGTTATTGTTATATTTTACTTTATTTCAATTATCACACTGCTCTTATCTCAACCCATGGATTTTACCTTATTCCAATTCTCCTCCCCATCCCACTGGGAGAGGAGGGGAGAAACCAGTGAGCAGCTGCATGGCACTTAGTTGCTAGTTGAGATTAAACCATGACAGAGAAAATAAGGAAGAAGTTATGTATAATTCACTTTTTGAAACGTGACTCCTTTGAAATTTCAGGCCCTGATTTGGGAAACATCCTTATTCAGAAAAGCATGAAGGCTTCAGCATTTCTCTAGGTATAGATGTCTTTAATGATGCCTTCTTGACTTACATCTCCTGCTGTCACAGGCATAGTTATTTCCACCCCAAAATTCCTGCAGCTTTGATGCTGTTCTATGCCTTGAGCAGGCAGAGATAACATCCAACGTGCCTACTTCTCTCCCCTTGCTTTTTGGGTAACACAGTAAATTTCCCTGTCCTTAATCCTTCCCATTTCTCACCAAGAAGGGTAGGATTTTGGGGGATGCAGCCCAGGCTCCCACCACAGGTGTAACTACTATGGGTACCACAGCAAATGCACACACAGGCTTGGCTGCATCACTAATGGGGCAGAAGCTTCTTGGGAGGGTGTGCTGAGAGCAGGAAAATAATACACTGCTGTAACTTGATCTGCCGTTGCCTCAGCAGCTCCTGGCTCACTCCCATCCTGCACCTGTGCATTTTTCCTGCTACCAACCTGCAGCTCAAACCTCCCCATAAAGCCACACAGCAGCACCAGCATCCCTCTGTGCTCTCACTGTCAAGATACTTCCTTTCGTCCCACTGATTAAAAAAAAATAACAATAGCAGGTGGGGAAAGTGGAGCAAAGTATAATACAACCCACAGTGAGAAGTCACGAGCTCCTACTGTCCCTGCTGCCACCTGTGAACCTCCTTGCCAGCAGCACAGGACAGCTCAGTGCAGCTTTCCCCCAAAGAACTGCCAGCTTTTTCCTCCTCCCATACCACAGTAGCCTTTCCCAGAAGCCAATTTCCCATGGCAGGAATTGCTTGGGGGATTTTTGTGCCTCACCTGAACCAGTGCATGGCCATGTCCTCATTTTTTTCCACTCCAGCTCCTGGGTGTGAGACAAGGTAACAAAGCCACAGACAGGTTATAAAGTACAGTGTCCAAATCCAGCAGTGTGTTGGTACCACAAAGCCACGTTTGTGGTTCTGGCTTATAAGCATGCACACTCTGGCAGCAAGTTAGCCACAGACTGGAGAAACATTACCTTGCAAATACCTCTGCCCCAGGATGTGCTGGGCATTGGGGTACCCCAGGCGAGCATACACATGAGCCACATGGAAATGGAAATCCTCGTAGCACAGTGGGATGTAGAGCAAGAGGAGGCCAGCAGTGATTACAGCTGCCAACTGTAAAAGAGAGGAATAGTCATGATGCAAGGAGAAAATAAGATGAGGGTTAGCTACAGCAAATATTTCATCTGAGCTCTGAAGCCTCCCAAAGCTATTCCCCACAGAGAAATGGGAGGAAAGGCCCACACAACCACAGAAAATCAAAGTCACCTTTGATAGAGAGCCGGTTCCAGAACTTCCACTGAAGCTGGCAGAAAAGGCCCTGCTGAATTCAGTGAGCAGTGTATGAGCTCCGGAGTTAATTTCCCCTTCAAGCTCTGCTACAGCAAAGGGAACTACAATCATTTAATTTTCTAGCGGTCCTCTTGAAGAAAATGGAAAAAAAACCCAAAACTGATGTGCCATCAGGCTTTTAGAAACAATTCATCAAAGACACTTGCCAGAAGGAGCCTCATTCTCCAGGCACCTGGGGACTTGTGGCCCACCACTGCCCACGTAATTGTCATACAGATTTGAACAGTCACACAATCACAAAATGGGTCAGGCTGGAAGGGACCACAGTGTGTCACCTGGTCCAACCTCCCTGCTCAAGCAGGGTCATCCTAGAGCACATGGCACAGGATTGCATCCAGACAGTTCTTGGATATCTCCAGTGAGGGAGAGTCCACAGCCTCTCTGAGCGATCTGTTTCAGTGCTCGGTCACCTGCACAGTAAAGAAGTTCTTCCTTATGTTCAGGTGAAACTTCCTGGGCATCAGTTTCTGCCCATTGCCTCGTGTCCTACTGCTTGGCATCACTGAGCAGAGCCTGGCTCCATCCTCTTCACATCCTTCCTTCAATACTTATAAACGTTGATTATTTCCCCTCTCAGTTGACTCTCCTTGAGGTTGAACAGGCCCAGCTCCCTCAGCCTGTCCTCATCCCTTAATCATCTTCATTGCCCTGCACTGGACCTGCTCCAGGAGCCCCATGTCTCTCTCCCTTCATGAACATCCGCAGCTCATAAACCCTTTCATTCTGTGTTAGGGTGAGGACATGCCACACCTGACAGGAGAATAACCTTGAGTCTGAAACTCTTCTTGCATCCAAGGTATAAACCAGTGAAAAGTCTGATGAACTGCACCAGCAGAGAAAAAAGATGAGAGACCAGAATTAGACTGTTTGCTTTTTTTAGTGCCAAATTGGATTTTCTTTGTTCAGTGAGCTAGCTATTAGCTTCCAGTGAGAGGAGCTGGCAACTTATGCATCCACATCTTGGCAGAGTCAGATATCCCTGGCTGGGGGAAGAAGAACATATTTAGGAAAAGGCTGTAGGAGACCCGTGTGGAGCCTCCTGCCTGCACAGAATACCAGAAGCCCTTTGTCTCCCTGCAGGGGAATGCAGCATGTCTCGCCAATGGTGCCAGCCCTTACCAGAAGGTAAAACCCTTCCCTAGTACAGGAGAAGATGGACACCAGGTACAGTCCCAAGTGGAAGGCATGGCTTTTTGAAAACAGCAAGTAGGCAAGTGCTGATCAGTCTCTCCGTGCGACTCTGTGCTGAAAGAAACCATGTCAGTGGTGTGGGACCTGGAGGAGACCACTAATACCTCATCCTTCAGCTCTGTAGCTTTGGTGAAATAGTGATGGACTCTGATGTTCATGGGGACATGCCAAAGTGCCTCCAGGTGCTCTGCATGCCACTGTCCTTCCCTTGTGCGTGCGGAAGGAGAGCAGACACAAGTAGCCATTTTTAACAGCCAGGTCAGAAGTAAGCCCCAAGGCCTGTCCAGTTGACCAGAGCTGTTGCAGAACAAGCTCACTTTTTCATCTGGGCATAATTTCTTGCTACAGCTACTTGTGCATAGTGGCTAGAGCATGTGTGTGGGTTTGTCACCATGTCATGTTCAGAATGAGCCAAGCGGACAAGAAGGAGCTGCAAAGGATGACAAGATATAAGAGCTTTAATAGTCAGGGGCTCTTCTGGCCACTATGGATGGTTTGATGCAACTGATAAAGACAGGGGGAAAAACCAACTCTCTCTCACTTTTTCGGGGGGCAGGGGGAGAGGGTATAGTGCTTGAGATACATGCAGACCATTGCAAAGCAAATGATGCATTTAGATCCTGATCTGCTGCTCAGTTGTCTGTAGAGCTTGAGCACAGAGGTGATGTGGGGCTGCAATTCCTTGCTGTTTCATGGGGGCTCCTGCACTCCCACATATCATGATCAGGTGCAGGGATTGCTGGAGGCAGGAGATTGCCAAGAGCTTGTTATCTCCTAATTGGGACCCAGGTCCTGGTTTGGGCCCATCTCTAATTGGGATTAGTGAATGCTGAGGATTAAATGAACCTAGTCAGCTAATTAGGCTAAGTAGATAAAATAGGTAAGCAATAATGACATGCAAATGTCCCAACATTTGATTTTCTGACCGATAAGCTTAGGGATGTAGGAAACTTGGACACACACACCCACACCCCCATTCAGCCTGTGTGGTGCTGTTCTGAAAGCGCTGATGGGTATGTAAATCCCTGTAAGCCAATGGCAAGTCCAAGAGGAAATGCAAGTCGTGGATCATACTGGTCATTGCTGAATGCTTTTGATCTTATTTAAGAGGAGGAAATGATACTCCTGGTAAGAAGTGCTTCTTGCTGGAGATGTGGCTGATGTTAAAGGTCCAACTCAGGCAAAGCTGAGTACAGACCTATGGTGAAGGGTAGGACAGTGTTTCTGAAGCAGTGCAAAAGCTGGTGAGTAAGAGTCTGGTTTCACGCAGTGGCCGTGAGCTGTTACTGTGCTATTTTGTCACTGTTGCAGTGGCTGGGGCTGGAACATGTCAGGGAATGTTTCATGTGGCTGCAGGAAATAGGGTGCACCATATTGCAAGAGGCAGTGGCAGTGCTTTTATAGGTGCAGATCTGTGACCTGCAAGATGCCCATAGCTGTGGTGTCTCCTTTGTGCTCCATGATAGGTTGCCTGAAGCCTCAGGAAAGGAGTTTCTTTTGTGGTGTTTTGGAGGAGCTGTTTCTATTGCAAGTCTGGTATATCCAATAAATGTAACAGCAAACAAATGGCCAAGTAAGTGAAAGGGGAAAGGATATGGTGGGACAAGTGCTGCAGGTCACAGGGGAAACCTCTGTGACCATGTACCACTGCCATGGGGGTACATCCTGGCATATATGCTCTGTGGGACACCACCTTTCAACAACAATGTCCCTAATGATCAGCCATGCCCTGCTGGCAGCCTCCACCCTCACTGCTGCAGAGATGCTGTGCCTGGCTCCTCTGAGGCAGATGGCCCAGGAACACCTGGATGTTCACTTTTTGTCCCAAGCTGTTTTTTGAGAGGGGGCTTTCAGCTTTTTGCAGTTGTGTAGGCACTGATGTATGGCAAGTTCACATTTCACAGGGAGTTCCTTTAGAAATCGCCCACTGAGCATCCCTAATCTGATTTGCTTCTTTGTTTGTGTTTGGGGTTTTTTTTCTATTTTCTTTTCCTGACGAGCAAGAAAAACCAAGACCTATGCATGACAAAAGGCAGGTGCACAAAGTGCTGGAGCGCGCTGATCCCAGCTCCAGAAGATGGTACAACAAACAGCTGTTGCTTGGCTGCCCACCAACATCTGAAAAGGCATCTACAAGCACACAGCTAGGCCCACACAAGCAGAGACATTAGCAAAAATATGCCTTTGTCCTCTACTGTAGTTACATCTGAGTTCAGGCAAATGTTGTGCAATTTTTAAGTGTCTCCAAGACCAAGAGAGGAAGGAAATGCAGCTGCTGATGGAGGGGAGGGCACTTTGAAGTAAGGTCACCCTGCAGAAGGGATGAAGGAGGAAGGTGCAAGTCCCCTGGGCTTCTTCCAGGTTGACTGTCTGCAGCCCTTTGCCCTCACAGCCAGGGACTAAAGGCACCAACAGTCCCTGAAGCCAAGAGCTCCTCAAGGACCCCAGCTGGGCAACAAGCATTACTCTACCTCAAATGCAGGAAGGAACACGGGGAGCCTGTTGCATTGCCCCACGCAGAGATGTGGAGCAGATCACTGCCCTGAAACAACCTCTATAGTCCTGGGTGGCAACTCTCAGTTGCTCATCAAACCCTTTTCTTCTGTGGTGACTCATCGGAGACTACTTTGCGTGTTTGAACCCTGCATCCTTGGGGCTGCTCTAAAGCACCGGGAAGCCCAGTGGTATTGCTGGGGCTCTGCTGGGGAACCAGGCAGTGAGGGAGACAAATCAGGCCGTGCATATGTATTTATTCAACCTGGTTCCTACGCAGCAGCTTCAGCATCTTGGCTGCACCATCACCCGTGTGCCAAAGCCAGGTGAACAGGATCAAAATGATGACCAAGAGGAATGCCTAAAAATCCCACCCATACTCACTGCACTTGAAGACGCCACATTACTGTGTGCTAGCACTCTGCTCCTCAAGCTGAGAAAGGCATTGCAAGCCTTGCAATTTTGAGAGGCTGTTGTGTGCATCAGCTCCTGTGGCTTTGACAGCCNCCGGCACCAGTGGCTTTCAGAGGCAGGGTGTGACATAACACCCGCTGCCGGCACTCCCACCCTGGGCCCATCCCCACACTTACCTCCCAGCTGCTCCATGCCAAGCTCGGGGGGTGGGGGTTCCCACCCCTCAGAGAAGGATTTGCCCCATAGGTATCAGCTCTGCCCCTTCCCTGCTGTCGCCACCGCGCTGCAGGCTTCGTGTCCCCCATCTCTCCCTCCCACAGCAAGTCCGAGCACCTCGTTTTAAGCTGCTCTGCTCCCTCTCACCAGGCACCACCACCGCCCTGCCATAACTCTTACCCATCACCATCCCTTCGTGTTGCTCCTGATTTACGGTAGCAGTAGCCCAGCTGCTTCACTAAGATAAGAGGGATGGATACACATCCCCTTGAAGAGTCACAGAAAAGAAGATGCTCCTGACTAAAGCCTTTCAAACCGCCGATGTTTAACTCTCCCTGTGCTGAATATTTCTCTTATTTCAGACTGCTCCCAGGTGCTGCAAGGCCTCACCACTAAATCGTTGTTTTTGACAAACTTGTTTACATTTTTTCTGCTTTTTACATGCATGGATTTGGGACAAACGCAAGACCATGCAGGCCCAGACCCAGCTGAGAAAATTAGAAAAGATGCAATGATGTATAATCAGAAAGTTATCAGGACATACAAAACCCCCACAAAATTTGATGGTATGGGAGGGGTTTTTTAAGCCAGAAAAGAGCTTACTTGTTAAAGTCAGTCATTTTATAGTTGCATAATTATGCCTCTATTCATCTGCAGTAACTTCACCTAGTGAATTTCACATGCTAGATTTTTTTTTTTGCTTACACATCTAAGAAAAAAATTTCTTTTTAACATAAGACCCCTAATGCATGTTATCTTTCCTGCTCTGAAGTCCTAGCAGAGGATCTTAACCAGATGGCTGCCAGGCAAGGTCCATCTTGTGTGAAATGCTGACCTTGCCTGGTCTCCTGATTGCAAAAAACAAAATGTTTTTCTTTCCAATTTTACAGCAAGATAAGTGCTGTGCTTTGGTTTCAACAGCAAGCCCACCCCCAGAGAACAAGGATACCTCTCTGGTGATGATGACTCAGCCTAAAAAACCTTACTGAAGAGGAAACCCTTCATATTTTCGTATTTTATTTCTTATGTTATGCTGCCACCATTGGGACAATTTCATCTGGTCAGTCACAGCCCCATTACAGTTGAAGAGATTCATCTCTATAGCCCTGGTCAAAGTGTGACTCATTTTCACAGTATATCAAATTTAATTGGGCAGTAATAGTCATACTGCAAGATCAAACGCTTCCAAGTGCAAACCTCTGCATTAAGGAAAGTTGGAAATTTCCAAAACGAGTCCAGCACAAAAGGCCCTTTACTGCAGCAAACAATACAGAAGGGATGAAAGAAGGTGAGGAGTCTACTCACCTACTTACCCTTTTTTTCTTTTTTTTAGGTACAATTACTAAAACTTAAAGATAAATGAAAAAAACCCCAAACCAACCTCTCTGGGAGTTACTTTTCTTGGGAATGAGATGCCCTTAGCTATAATCCCCAATTTTGGCAGAAGTGAACTCTGTTAATCTTATTGTTGTTTGTAAAGGTGTGTTGGTAACAGTTATATTTGTGCTGACACCTCGACTCGCTCTGTGAAACTGGTAATTTCTCAGTATAAAACAGGCCCTGAGGCTTGCAGTTCTTTGTTGCAGATGACTAAAAATGAGAACATGTTATTATTAATTATGTACTATTCAGTGAGGGCTAGGCTGTCTGTGTCACAAGCCAGGTGTGGTACAGGATCTCATTCCTGTTGTGAGCTTCAGTTACTTCTTTACAAGATCCAATTTACACCACGAGGAAGAAATTATAGCTGTAGTAGCTGCCTCCTACCACCTAAGAAGAGTTAAATCCTTTCTACTTGCAATGACTTTGGCAAGGAAAGGGAAAGTCCCCCAGTGAATTTTCTCTCTGGACTTCCAAAGGGCAGGTGGCATTTCTTTTTTCCTTTCATTTTTACAGAACAAGTTGTGTAGAACCATTTCCAGCTCCTTCAAGGGAGCATTTTGTTTGAAAACCTGGAACAAGCCACCTTCAGGAAAATGCAATTTTCTTCCCGTTTTTTTTTCACATTTTCCAGGTTGCTTTCTTAGGATAAGAATCTGGTATAACAAAGTTTCTATAGCTGGTAAAAGCCTATTTGATTACAATGTTCTGGGGACAGAGTTATCACAAGGCAAATTAGATTCACCCAAGAGCTACCCAACTTGAAAATAATCGGAGCAGGTCCTTGCAAATGACGCTGTAGCCAACACTAAGTAGCACGTAAATATAACTTCAGTTACTATACTGAACAGAGCTCAGATATGGGTAAGAGGGAGGACCAAAGCAAACATCAGCAGGAGAGTGCTGAGGGATAAGTTTCTGTGTAAGACAATGGGAAGGATGAGGTTAAGGAGTTCAGGCTGTCACCGTCTCTGACAGACTCTCATTTCACCTTGCCCAACTAGCTGTAGTTTCCTTTCAGAGCTGGCTAAACAAGAACAAGATAAAAATCTATTCAGGCTAGTCATTATGACACTATTAATAGCAAATACAAGGGTGTACCATGAACAACAGTGCAGATGTAGGGGTAGTTCAAGTCTTTCTGAAATCAGTATGCAAGTGTTATCTGCAGAACTATTACAGAGACCTGTGTTAAGAGTATAGAAATTCATCAGAAAATAAACCCTCCTGCTTTCCAGCTTGTCCTCAGAGAGGCTGGGTGCAGCTAGGTTTAATTTTTTTGTATAACCAGTTCAGCACTGTAAGTTCAGTTGCATTCAGTAACATCCCAGATGCACCAATAGAGTGGGTTACATCCTAAGTCTCATTCACAACCAGAAATTCATAAATAGTGCAGCTTATGAGACACTATAAGTCTGGTTGGTTCAGGAGAACTTGCATGAACACAGACTCACAAACAGTGCAGTTTATTGGAACAACAGGTTGTAGATTCTTTTAGATTGGTGGTGATAGAGTCACTAAACATGCAAAATATAAATATATAGTACTATGTACAAGTGTTTCCAGGTATGTTCTAGAGGTGCAAATCTTATCAAAGAGGCATCCCGACTTTGGGGAAGGAGAGAACAGCAAGCCCTTTGACTTGTTGGCAAGGTGGCCTTTTGCTCATCCTCTGCCATGGAGGATTTCAAGAACCAAATTACATTTTTTTGGACAAGTGGAGGAGAGAATGTAGTAAAATATTCTGTTAGCTGCTGTTACAAAGGGGTGGGTCAGACACTTTCTATCTAAATGAGGAATATTGGGAGTTACGAAAAGAGAGATTACAAAGGCTGTGTGTCTTGGGCAAGGGCGGAACAGGACTGTTACATCTTAGTGACACTCCCTCTTCCACCTGGACTGCAGTGATGAGA
Source organism: Rhagologus leucostigma (assembly GCA_013397725.1). Taxonomy (NCBI): domain Eukaryota; kingdom Metazoa; phylum Chordata; class Aves; order Passeriformes; genus Rhagologus; species Rhagologus leucostigma. The sequence goes on from VZTD01004332.1 coordinate 28,393, forward strand.
ATCACCTACAGCCCATAGATAAAATAACCTGTCACCCCATCGGCAGGCCATCATGTCCATGGTAATCCCTTCACCACACATCTCACACCGTATCTCATTCCTACAATGTGTGAAACTGTTTAGAGATAACAGATTAATAAATGTATCTGTTAAGATGAGCAATTGAATGAATTCATCACTACAAACAATACAACAGAGCAGCCAGAGAGGGTGGGATTTTCCTGAATCCAAATACAGCAGCCAGCAGAGAGACCCAGCTGTGCAGAAGTCTGTTATTTGATAGAGATCCGGGAAAAGGGCAGAAGGGAAGCCCTCTGCAAGGGGAAAGAACCCCAGGGGAAAATACAAGTCATACCGGAATTCATCTCACCACAAAAACTAGAGCCTAAATTCATTTAAGTGATGACTAAAAAAAGACCCTAACAAACTATATTACTCACCTAAGGGGAGTTAGTTCAAAGTTCGGCATACTAAAACCTCTGACTAAAAACTGCATACTAAAAACTAAACTGCTTAGCTGACACCTAAAAAAATTAATTTCTCAAATATTTTCTGCTGCCTGGATTTTGAAGTTCCAGAGATATCCAGATTTGTATCCTGTGAATATCATGGCAGAGCTCAGCTTCTAGACATGTATCTCTCACTTAAACTTGTGCAGGATCCAGAAACTGTATTGTTCTGAAGGATGTGGTACAAAGAGCTTTCCGGGAAAAGCTTCATCGGTCTACTAAAGATGATCTCCACCACTTCTGCAGAAACTAAGATCCTGAAAAAAATGAATTCAAGAAAGTCCAAATAATATCCTGTTCGTAGCCCAGTACTTAGTGAGGGATGAGAAGGAGTACATGCTTTAGAGAATGTGTTTCTGTTTTGGAGGCAATTGGAAATGAGTGCTTTTTTTCCAAGGAAATATTACCAAGTAGCAGGCAGAGTAGAAAAGAAAGCAACACTACACCCCAATTCTCCTAAGGTCTGAGAATGTAGCCAGACAGTTGAGGGTCCTTCAGGTACAACTCTGTCTCCGAGGCAGAGGTAACCTCTACCCAGTAGCTCACACTGCAAGGCTGACGGCCTCTCAGGCAAGGCCCTGCCCCTAGCCAGCTCAGGCAGGGCACCGGCAAAACCATCCGGCTTCCCAAGGCGGGCGGGAAGTGCCGCGGTCCAGGACAAGGCAGCAGCGGCCTGTCCGCTGGGCTGCGTGCGAGGGACTGCAGCAACAGCAGGTCAGGCACAGGCTACCCAACACAGGCAGCGCTTCAGTGCCGGCACAGCGTCTGTAATGAGAAGCACCAGAAAAACTTCATAGTAATAAAGCAGGGGCACAAGGGCTGGGTAAATGATGCAAAGCGCTTCACCGCTGTGGCCTTCACAGGTAACAGACACCTGGGGATAGGCTTCAGGTCAAAATATTAGGAAGATGGAGGCGGTAAGTGCTCCCTTTGGCTCCTTTCGTGCATGTGGGATTGAGGTTGAGTTATTTGCACTAACAACTGGGTCTGAAGTTGCTTTGGGATTGTTCCTGCGTACCTAAGTTTGTTTCAATTTATCTCTTTAAATAGCAGAGAGGGGAGTTCAGGTTGTGCTGGTGAGAGAGTCTTGTTAGCTGGCATAGGGTGATCTGAGGCTAGTTTCATGTACTCTACCTGACATATCCCTAACCTGATCTGTATGGTAAATATACATCCTTGCTTTAGCTTAACCTTTGGTGTTAGGCTGCCTTGCCCGCGTAATCCCAGCTGTAAGGAGCTGCCAGCAGCTGAAAGCGTGCAGCCAAAGGGAGCCGTCGGGAAAGCTCGCGTGTGAACCAGGGAATGTCTGAGGCAGGGATTAGCTCCATCTCATAGGAGGCCTTTTTGTTCCTCTTCCTAGCACTTCTGTGGACAGAAACCAAAGAGAAAAATATTTTTTTTATTTCCTGCATCTTGAGTGGTGTTCCACAGGGGTCTTATGGCCTGCAACATGGTTCCCTTTTCCTGCAAGGTAAAGGGCAAATGTATCCTTGATTTTGAACAGAAATAGTTTTTAAACAGCATGTTGAACGAAATCGTAACTACTGCAGGCTTTTGTAAAATCTTGAGGTTTGTTTTTAAACTTTAAAACAACCCCCAAAATCCTTCAAACCCTCTTATCTTCTTTCTTAGTGAAGGAGAGTATAAACAACTGATGCTTCAAATAGACAGAAGCACCAGACAGTTACATAAAAACAAACTGCCAGATCCCTGCATGTAGGAGTGTCTGCTCTCGATTCAGTCCTGCCTCTCTGTGAATGTGCCTGGAAGTAGGTCTCCCCACCCTGAGCCGATAACAGCTGGGACTAAATGCCCGAACTGAAACTGGGTGTTGAAGGCACTGATGATGTGGCCTTAGGCTGCATAGAGATTCAAGCAAAGGGTCCTTTGTAACCAGGGGACCAAGTATTTGCAGTCAGACATTGAAGAAGAAGAGCCACAAAGTTTTAAATCTTTACTAGTTCTGTGAACAGCTCAAAAGACCTTTAAGTGAAGCTCTAGAGATCAGCACATATCCTCCTGTCTTAAAGCTTCTTAAAGTATTTTGACTGTTGTAGACTTGAATAAAGTGGAAAAGTTATGGCGAGGAGAGAATCCTCATGAGAACTTTATGCCCTCAGCTCTACCTCCCATTAAACATCTGGCTATAAGGGTACTCGTGCTCAGGACCCTCCGCTATCAAGGCAGAGGAAATACAAGCTACACCTACTAAAATGGTGGGTTCGCGATCAGATTGGTAAAGTGCATGACAGATCCAGCTCATCTTCCCTCTAAAGAGCTATTCAGCCATCTAAGGGCCAGGGTTTCTCCCTGAGCTCATTGCATGCTCACAGATGAACAGCAAATCGCTCAGATAACACAGACTTACAGTGTTCTGGAAGAGCACAGTGAATTGTTACTTTTTTGAAGTTGAAAGAATTGGATTAACCAAGAACACCCTCAGCTGAGCTGAGGTTAAATGATAACTTACTGAAAATGGCACCCCGAAAAACCAAGGGGGTTAAAGCTTCATTTTAGGGAAACACAGGCAGGGATTCAAAGTGCCCAAGGTGAGGAAATTTGCACTGCATTAACTGTTACACTTAAAACAGAATTCATGATAAACTGCTTTTAACTGTAGTTTGTGAAATATCCGGCGACATTAAGGGGTCTGAGGCTGGGTGGCCCTAGATATTGGCACATCCCCTGCTTAAGATGGAGGTAAAAATAAAAATCAGCGCACGTGTCTAGAGTTGTTTGGCACTTCCCCACCCCCGGAATCTTGAAGAGTTGATGCTTTAGATTCGACGCCCCTGGGCAGCCTCGTCTCCTCGCCAACGCAGTGTAAGAGCCCCTCATCCCAAACCCTGAATGACATAATCTCCTTCAGGCTGCTCCTGGGGCGCTTTGCACACAAAGCCAATTAACTCCATTGTGGAAAGAAGGCTTCGCCGGCAGCGCGGCGGCTGTGGAGCGATCTGAGTACACAGGCGAGGCTCGGAGCCGGAGCGGGACCTGGCGATGCAGAACCCCGGGTAAAGGAGTAGAGTGACTCTCGGCAGGGCCTCTCCCGTCGGTGACCCCACGGAGCCCCAGCACAGGCCACCAGCGCCTGTGATGGGGCTGAGGCTGGAGAAGCCCCCACACCGCAGGTGACACGAGCAAGACACCCCCTCAGCCCTCCTGTCTCTTTAAATAGGGGCGGGGCCTCTCCCGCTGCCCTCTTCGGGCGGCCGG
>VZTD01004332.1:35502-126047 GCA_013397725.1 Rhagologus leucostigma
GAAGGAGAAGCCCATGGAGGGGAACCGGGACGAGGCCGAGAAGTGCATCGGGATCGCGCGGGAGGCGCTGGAGGCCGGGAACCGCGACCGCGCCCTCCGCTTCCTGGGCAAGGCGCAGAAGCTCTACCCGACCGAGACGGCCCGAGGTGAAGCCCGGTCCCCTCCTCGCTCCCGCTCCCCGCGGCCCAGCTCCGTCGGGACGAGCCCGGGCCGACCGAGGGCCCCGCCGGAGGGCGGGCGCAGGGGGGGCCTCCCCCGGGGGGGGGCTCTGCAGGCTGAGGCGAGCGGGACCCGGCCCCCACAGCCAGCCCGGGGGCTCTAGCGGGATGGGCGGCTCGGCTGGGAAAGGAGGCCGGAGTGTTGTGCCCAGGAGCAGCGCTCAGGGCAGGTGGCTTCCCCCCGCCAGTGCATGACTCTGGCGTCAGGCGCTGGGGAGCAGTGGGTTTACGTCCCCCGGCGCCAGCGGGGATCTCCCAGGGCCGACCGAGCTCCTCGCCTGCATTCGCCATCCTCTCTTCAGCCATCAGTATAAACGCAGCCATACAGACGAGGCTTAGCCCCGATTAACATCAGGACATCTCAGGCCCCAGGCCGAGGCAGGCTGGGTTGGCTTCTCTTCTGTCACTGTGAATTACCCCTCTCTAACAACTTGCAGTGAGAGCTGTAGCTCCAGAGTGGACCGTGTCTTCATTCTCTAATATACTTGTGGTTTGGGTTTTCTTTGGGTTTGGTTCCCTTCTGGTTGTACAGTAGCCACATAGGAATTGCACATAGGTTTACCTTTTCTAGAGAAAATGGAATATGTGGCTCCCCCTAAAACTTAATTAGCTTTTCTGACTATTCTGTACTAAAACCTTGAAAAATATTTAGCATCTTTTTAGCAAAAGGTATTTAGAAATAATTTTTTTAAAGGAACAGTAGTAAGGTTTCAGTATATGTAGAACTGTTACCTGTCTTGGAGTCTTTCTGTCACACAGTGCCAGAAGTCAGCTCAAAACACCTTTGGACGCAGCAGGGACTTGTTGCGTTCCTCTGGTTCTCACTTACGTGGTCTATGCTGTAGAAGGAGTAGGAACAACTTCAGTGCCCTGTACCACTTAAAGGCCTCAGCATTTGCCGTTTCTGGAATGTAAGTTTGAGGCAAAATCCTGACTGGAAGTTGCTGTGAGAAGATGCAGTGAACATATTCGGGCCTCTTATCTCATGACTACTTTTTGTATGCAAACAATAAATGAAGGTCTCACCAGTGCCTTTTTTAAAATTAGTGTTTAATTTGTCAAGTGTTTGTTTTTCCTCTTGCAAGACAGCGTGGATGTTGCTATATTCCCCTAAATTTCTGTGGCTTGAGAACATGACATGCATGAAAATACTTTGAACTTTTTGGAATCTGTGTTGGTCAGGAGGCAGGAAGGCAGAGGATTTCAATTCAGCTTCTTCCACCAAGGAGAGCAAATAGCTTTGTCTGCTTCACACATCTTATTATCATTTCATATCTCAAAGATAAGAGTTAGAGTAGCTTTCAGGGAAAAAAATCTTCATCTGATTTGTTTTGAGCGTTTGGGGTTTTTTTTAAGTAGGACTGCCACTACATAACCACCATTATAAAGTATTCAGCGCAAGAAATAGATGGCTAATTAGGCTATTGTCTGTAGGACACTTGTTTTATTCACTGTGGAAATTAGCAAAGTCAATCACAAATGAGGCACAGACCTGGGGAAAAGAAGACGGCCTTGTGGTAGTGGGCTGTAATCTGGGGAATTGTGTCTTTAAGATAGAAGCTTCGCAGAATTTCTCTGTGATGTTAAATAAGTCAGTTCTCTCTGTTTCCATTAGTGACCAGCTAATTGTGCTTCATTTTTCAGGTATTCAGCTTGAAACAAGGGCCTGATTTGTGGAACTGGTGGGCAGTTAAAGCTCCATCTAAAGCTAAAGAGAATTGCAGATGTCCTAATACAAAAATTCAGGCCCTAGGCCTGATTTGAACTAGGTACTTAGAAATTAGGGGACTCTGTAGACTTCTAATATCTCTGTGCTTCAGTTTTCTAGCTGTGGAGGTTGTTAAGTCTTTTAAACTCATCTCATTTCCTCCCAAAACAACACCAACTCATTGAATTTATTTTGGTTTTAAAGTTTGAGGCACTTAAAAGGCCCTCTTAAAAAGTGCAGTAAGGTGCAAGGACACAGAATGTCTTTTTTTCAGGACAGGTTCTGGAAGGTGTGCAATAAATACAACTGGCATTTTACATTGGGTAAGAACAAATTAAATTGCTCTCAGTGACATCATTTAGTGGGGAGTCCACTTGAAGGAAAAAATCCAACCCATAATTCATAATTCAGGTAATTAAAAATGTGTCACAGCACATACCAGAGAGAAAGAAGCAGTTAAGGTTTTGTGAGCCCATTTCGTTCTAACACAAATTCTTATTTTACAGTCATGATGTGTTGGGTTTATATGGTGCTAGGACAATGTGGTACAGCCCCAGTTGTCACTCTGCTCACTTGTTTTTCTCTTTGGAGTGTGGGTTAGAAGGTAGTTGAACTAATTTCTCACTGAAGCTGCAGATTCTTCATATGTTTTACCTTTAGCATCGTTTTGAGAACAATTGCCCACCATTTCACAAATGAAGTTCTGTCAGTCATAAAAGCAATGAGAATGGTAATGCTGAATCTTTTACTGATGGGAGCTTCCTCCTCCTGATGTTATAGTGGATTACAAAAGGACAGAGAATAGGTTTTAAGCATTGTCTCTAAAACAATACTATGTGCGATCTGCTTTTGGCAACATTTACGTTTAAAGGGCATTCAGCACTAGTTCAGTCATCAGTGAAGTTTAGTTTTGCTAAACAAAGCTTCTGCCTGAAATACGCTGACTGCAGCAGTGCTATTTTAAGGCTTTACTAGTGTGAAATGTAAGGTCAGTGCTTATTTAATGGTACTGAGCTAATGACTTCATAGTAGCAGTGTTCATGTTGACGTCATTCTTCGCTAGAAAATTGTTTTATGCTTCAGCCATTCAAAAAATTGTTTGATTTTGGTTTTTGCTAATGATTCATCTTGCAGCTGAATGGAACCTAATTGCTTGTCTGGAAAAGGTTTTAAAGAGTGGATTTAAAGATAACAAAGGACAAGATGTCCTTTTCAAACCTAGGTGCCCTTCTGTTTGAAGGCAGAAAACAATGTGAAGGAAAACTTTATTTTTCAGTGCTTCTTAAGATTTTCTTGCCCCATTTCTGATGTTGCCTTTAAAAGCAAATTTTTTGGGAGCCTGTCAGCTTAGTTTTTAGGCTGTTGCATTAGGACAAATTCTGAATTAAACAGTTCTTCCATTAGTGAAAGTGTGTGTGTGGGGGTCATGTTCAATGCATAATGGAATCAAATGTAGTCCAAGGATCTTTCATTCAACAACAGGTAATAGTACACACAAGAGAGGCTTCAGACGCACTCAGAGATAAGATTCGTTGTCTTACCTGCTAACAAAATAAGTCTTTGGTTCCCTGTATGCCCTATTTTGAAATACTAAATGCACAATGAAAGTTTTCTTTAACACACTGTTAGTACTACAGTTCTAACAGCTGGTTTTACCACCAGCAGTTTATGGAAGAGTCAGAGTTTTTTCTGAATATCTCAACTGTATCTTTTATTTGAAGAAGACAATGGCCCCATACCCTTTGTGTGGTTTTCTTTTTCAGTGTAGAACAATAGCATGTTTGTATATGCTATGTCCTGCTATTTGAAGAAGTTCATGCTGATATATTTGAATTTTATTTTTTTAAGCATCCTGCATTGTATTCTCGGCAATGCAGCTCTGTTATGAGGTCTGAGAAGGTGATTAGAAAATAGTAATGTTTAAAGTCTACTGCAGCCAAACCTATTCATTAAGAGACTTAGATCTACACTTGCTGTGAAGAGACACTGGATGTTAAAAATGCAAACTGTTGCCCATGCCTGTGTTTGTGCCGTTTCTGCTCCCACAGGTTCTGCACAAATGGTGGTGCAGGGATGAGAAATTTCTAGAGCAATACCAATATAAAAGGAGGAAGTGCAAAACTTCGAGTAAGCGTTATTTCAAGAGGGTCACATTTTCAGTGGGATTCTATGTGATACCATTATTAAATGTCATACTCACTGGATAGAAAAATAATTTTTTTTTTGTTTTGTTTTCTATTAGCACTTGTTTGGAGCACATTCGGGCTGAAATGCTTCATTCTGAGGGCACTGGCTGTTCAAAGCTCTGTTCTTGATTAGTTCTTAGCCTGCAGATCTGATCACCTCGTTGGAGTTGTTATTACTTCATTTACCTCACAACTTTATATGCCACAATGGAGGATATTAGAATAAAGTATTGCAAATATTGAATATGTACTTCAGTTATAATCCGTAATGCAACTGTAGCTCTCCTGTTTTCAAGCTCCAGATTTCATTCATAGTGAAAGCACCCCCTCAGTTACAGCTAGACATCTAAAGCTTAGTTGTTTCCTTATATCTGCAGTAAAGAGCCTGATCTGATCAATCCATGAGTCTTGCTGAGGCAGGCAGAGAACAGGGCCAGCTCTGAAGTCAGCTGACTTTCTTGTTCAGGCTGCGTGTTGCTATTCACTAATAAGTGAATGTGAAGGTAAATACTGGGGAGTTTTTAAGAAGTGGTGGCTCTCCTTCTCAACAAAGCACTACTTTCTTTTCTCTCCTGTGAGATACAAGCTATGATGTGTAGAATCCCAGTTTTCTGCTGCTCTGAGAAAGACCATGCTAGGCAGAGGAGAATTCTTTTTTAAATTTAGGAGAAAATTCTTAAGGATTCTTCCCTCTAGATTTCTAGAAGAAAGTGCTATGCTTTCACAGTGCACGGGACATTTTTCCTTAGCAGTTTTTATTAGTGCTTTTTTAATGCAGACAGTAACTAACTTTCTTTGTGAAACAAATTCAGCCTATGTAGTTTGCCATCTTGCTCTGAAGGAATCTGTTTTCAGGAAAGCCAGACTATTTAATAATCTTTGATTTATGTTTTACTTTGTGTGCAGTCCCTTATGTTAGAATGGTATTGTTTCTGGTTCATTGGTAAGACAGATACCCCCAAAATACAGGCTTATATACAGAAAGAAAAGCCAGACTTTGTGTATGATGTTTATTAAAACTACTAAATTTGGGATCTGCTGGAACACGGAATGAAAGAGGATTTCAAGAACTAGCAAAAGCCAACTGGTTTTCAAGATTCAGGTCTTGAGTTGGGTATACTTGGCTGGTCCTGACTTTTTGTGGCATTTTAACAGTGGTTTGAATTTCAGCTGATATTGCCTGGAAGGAGTAGAGCGTCAGTTTGTAGCCTCTAGTGACTCAGGTTACAGATAGGTGTGTACTGTAGGAACTGAAATGCGCCGGAGATGGGCTTGATCTCTGTGTGGAATAATTTGCAGTTTCTACAGAGTGTAAGGTTAGTTCCTCTTCTTCAATTTACGGTTGCTTATTCAGGTGTTGGTGTTTTCACCCCAAGGCACAGGTTCAGTGCCTCTAAAAAGCATCTAGAAATGAAGCACCTGCACAAATTCTCTCCAGTGTTACATTGCCTTGGCAGAGATGGAGGGGAGGAGTCCAGTCACTGATTTTGAAACACTTTTCCATAGTTTTGCCATGAAAAGGAATTGCTAGACTGGCTTCAGAAACATTTGCAAAGTGATGAGCAGTAAGGAAGGAGGATGTAGCAGCTGGTCTTGTAATGTGGTGCTCTCATTTAAGATACTTGGGAGCCCTGACTTAATCACTAATACCTGTAATGATACTATGATATACTGTTGTTTCTATAGTTTTGTTGGAAGCTATTATGAAGAATGGAAGTACTGCTGGGGGAGGCGCTTACTGCCGGAAACCAGCCAGTAGCAGTGATCAAAGTAAGCCCAATAGCACGAAGGAGAGCAATGCATCTGCTGCAGGTGAAAGTGGAAAAGGCTACAACAAAGACCAAATGGAAGGAGTATTAAGGTATGGCTTAAATATGTCTCTGTTTTTCATTCTGTATATTATGTACTTATGCTTTCAGCTCTGGCATCTGAAGGAGCCGCAGAAATTCGAGGTTAGCTCAGAGGGCTAATTGTACTGAACTTTGACTAGAAGGAAGAGGAGAGTTTTGCTGATTCTGAACTCCGAATAAGATGCTGTCACTTTCTGCAAGAAAGATGCCACTCCTTTCTTTAAACTATCAAGGCTACTTTATGTAAAAATAATACTCAAAATAGTTATTAAGTAGATCTCATGGTAAATGGAAGAAGTGATGAAAATTCTGTAGTACAACTTGCAGGAGAGTGTTTCCATTACATATTTTTATACTGAAAATACATACTCACTCCTAAAGTTTAATTTCAGGCTAATCCTGCTGTACAGGCTGGTCTTAGACAAATGTTAAAATGATTTTGGTTTGGAAGTAAAGGTGTCTGAGAAGCACTGGAACACATAGTCTGAGTTACAATATAAACTCTGCTTAGTGCTGCTTGATAGTATTAAGATGAGGTGACATCGTGAAAGGATTTGTGGAAAGAAACAAAGGTCAATAAAAATGTCCTTTTGAGGCAAGTAACTCTTAAGTCATGTTATCACTGCGCACTTGCTGGCTGTAGGAGCAAGAAAAATATTGATATGTGCTCTGGTTTCTGCTAAAGAAATATGGATATAGCCACTCCAAAATTGCACGCCTCAAACTCCTGTATTTTCAGATAAGCCTAGCCCAAATATTTTTGAGGAAGCTTGAAGGGAAATCAAGAGGTCCGTGTCTCCTAGTTTGTGTATATTGGATGAATTGTTGTGCATAACAGAAATTTGTGGGGAGTTTTTTTGTGTGCATCTGTGAAATGTATGTTACTGTTGATACTATCTTGGGATCTTCCTGAAGTTCAATAATCTGTTCAGCTGTGCTAACAGTGAGGAAAAAGGTAGCTTTTCTTTGTTGATAGAGAAGCTCTGCATTCAGGCAGGTAGACAGCAGCAGCTCTCACATGGTTATCCTCTTGGTTTTATTTACTAGAGCTTTTCATTTACCATCATCTCTGCTTAGTTAATGTTACTGCCTTTTGTGATACATCTAAAGTAAAACCCAGATAAGCCTGTGCATGTTTGGCCACCTTATATCAGCTATTAAAATGAATGCAGAATGTGTGTGTGTACATGTGTGAGACAAAATATCCAGAAAGAAGTTCTCTCTAAAATGTGGCTTAGGTCAAAATAAGACATGTAACATACTCCCAGAAAGCTGCTGCAAGGAGGGCTGTATTAGTGCCAGTAGTCACTCACCTGTGACGTGCCATTCTGGGCTGCAGTCTGCTTTGACATTAGGCTCCCTGCAAGAGCTCTCTGTTTGTTTGTTTGTTTCACCAGAATGTATGTTGCTTACTTTGTCTTGACTGAAATGGTGTTGTAGAGCCAAGTTTTTTCTCTGGTAGGCTTTTGTGGTATTGGGTATTGCTTCTTTGAAGGGATTTGTTTGATGCAATATAAACTTAATCCAGTTTGTTGAGATCAGGACCAGAGTTAGGGGTATTCAAGAAGTTGCACATTGAGGATAATCTTGATGCACCGTTGCTTCAAGAATATTGAATATTGAATATAGAGTTTTAAAACCTACCGAGATCTTTGCAAAATAAGCGATTGTAATACCTTACAGAACCATCCATGTTTGTTAGTGTTTTACATACCACTTAAAATCGTGTTAAAACAGTATCTTCACCTTAGCTTGGGTAACACTGCCATCCTTTAATACAGCAGTTCATGAACCTTTGGACAGAGACTGAATTTTTTTTTTTTCAGATGTGCAGTGACCAACAGAACAAGTTTCCAGTTCATGTTGGAAGTTTTGAAATGTTTGTCATGTTGTTAGTTAGTGACATAAACAAACCACTTAAAAAATTTGTGGCTAAGAATTAAAAAACGTGTGCGCCTTGCCAAGGAGAACAGAATTAAACACAAACAATGGGCTAAAACTTAATGGAAAAATATAACACATTCAGTGATGATAACTCAGAGAAAGTTCATGTTTAAACCTCAGTGAGAATGAGCTTTCTAGCTGGAAACATGACAGGCAGCATATGATATTGCTTCAGTCAGGCCCCACATTTTTCCAGTTAAATGAAACGTGCCTCTCTGGGGACGGTATTCTTTAGAGAATAGTGCTTGTCACCACCATATGCTTCTGCTGTACCACAGTGGAATGGTTCTCAGATGTTTGAATTGGTTAAAGAAATAGTGTGTGAAAAGAGGTGGTTTTAAACAGTGTTTCATACCAAATTTTTGTCTTTTTTTCCTGTAAGGGAAGAAGTTTGTAGACAGCGAGGTAGCAAAATCTTCAAAATTCGATAAATTCTGACGCTCGGCATGAATTTGACATTGGACAAACAAAATTGGTTTTGAATCATGTGCATGATTCGAAAGGTGGTCATTATCCTCAAGTATTCTTCCCTCTAGGAGTTTTTGGTTCAGTAACTGAATGTAGACATAGGGAAAGTGCTCCTGCTTTAACTACACTTCCATGCCATTTCCAGTGCTTTTGTTGTAATTTAGTGAGCTGTCAGACAGGGGGACTGACTCTGAGCACTCTGGCTTGGATCACTGATTAGCATTCCTGGAGTTGTCCGACTATCTTGAATTTGCTTGTGACAGCGGATTTAAGAAGCATAGTGAAGACACGCTTGGAGCAATGTAACTAATTTAGCTGCATTACTTTTCATCAGGGTTACTCTAGTAATGTGGGTAGGTATGAGTACAAACAAGCACCTCTGTGCTGGCTTTATTTTTTCCACATACACAGGGGACGCTGATCACTAGCAAGTTACCATAACAGTTCTGTAGAGTATTACATGAGCTTGCAAGTTGCTCAGCAGGCAGAAGCGTAAGATGTAACGTATTTCCTCTGATTGCATAAGTGCTGGGTAATGCTGCTCTTTGTGGGAGCCGTGCTCGCTATTTCAGTGTGACAGTTTGAAGCTTGAGAGATACCACAGCACTTTGTTGCTTTTAAATGGAAATGCTTTGAAAATACCATCTGTAGTACATGCATCTTTTTCTTAATGACTCTTATCTTGTCACTAAGAACTGGATCAAGTTGCCTTAACACCCTTAGGTGACCTGCATGTGGGAGACATTGACAGGAGACTCGAAGAAATACACTAGGACCCACAGAGACTTAATGTCTTTTTAGAGCAAGTGCCCTAGAAGTCTCTAGGCAACTGAAAGCTACCCAAGCAATGTCAGTTTAAGACAAATGTGTGAGAATCGTGTGCAGAACAAAAAAAAAGGAAGAATTTGCTTTTGGATTTTGTGGTCTTTGCTTTAAAGCAATTTCTTCACTGTTTCATGTAGGTTGTTAGCATTTTTTGCTGAGATAAAGAAATGAAACATTTTTTGTAAAAATTAAAATGTAAACTCTTCTTTCTTCTAGTTCACTTAAAGTAACTGAAGTAGTACTGACCAGGATTAGTTACTAAAGTTCTTAATTACTTTCAAACAAATCCTGTTCATTGTATCTACCCACTCGTACCAAGTGTGCAGACCCTTTTTGTGGACTAGCATGAAATATAAACAAAAAGATCATTTGTCTTCTGTGTATTAATATTTCCCATTTCTTTTTATGCTGTGATGTGTGTATTATCTGTTGTCTGCTACATGATTTAAAAAAAAGTTTCTGATTTATATATATATACGTGTGTATATATATATATGTTGTGTGTTTTATACAGGCTCTCTTTAATTGATCTTAAAATTGACATGGTGTTTGATCTCTTGGGTCTCTTTTTTCTAGTGAATAAGCCGTAGCATATATTCCATATTGCCTTTTTGACAGCTGAAAGGAAAATGCCATGATTAGTAGTATGTTAAATTTGGATTGTTGTCTTGTGAAAACTGTGGTGGAATACTGCTTTTCCTGCCTTGCCAGTGCCTGCTTCTTGGAAGAAAGCACAAGAATGAAATTTTGTATTTGGATCTTTGAGATAGAACCAAAACAAACAAACAGAGGCATGAGTTCTGTAGAAACCTTGCAAGGCAGGATTAAGTGTCATCCAGTGGCGGTCAGGAACAATCAGTAGCTTGGTTTGAATTCATATAGTGAACCAAAAAATTGCTTCTACACATTTCATGGATCAAACTAGGAGTATAAGTTGTGTGACTGACTTTTTCCAGGCATTCTGCTGAGACTTTTGCAAATTCAGCAAAAGGAGATATATCGGTTCTTTTCTAGCTTGGGGTTGAGAAGATAATTAACTGGAAGTAGATTAATAAGAGCAATCAACATGTGTCAAAAAAAAAAACAAACCCACAAACCAACAAAGCAAAGAAATCAGGGCATGCCTTTAATTAGGCTGTAGAGCTGCTATGAATTGTTGAAATATCCAGCTGAATGGTTGAGAAATTAGGGTGAAAATCATAGTAATAGAGCCTGGCACGGAAAAGTGGCACAGAAGACAGGATGGACTTCATCAGAAAGCTCGTAACTAAAATAAAAGCTTAAATAAAATCTGGAGAAAAGTATGCTGATGTAAACATAGCCTTGGACATTTCATGTAATACACACAGTGGGAACAAACTGATCAGATACATCCAAGAGCAAGGCAGTAAGACAAGCACCTAATGTGTTGTTGAATCTATCAGTGCAACAGAGATCTGAAACTTCTGCTGCATTTGTTTCAGAAACCAGGAATATGCTGGTACCAGCTTGAGTTCCTCGACAATGCTGTGACCTTCTCTTCCCAATCTAGAGCACTTCTTGCAGGCCACGCTTATGTCACCCAAACTGTGACTGGCACATTCCCAACTCAGCTGCAAGATACCATTTGCATCAGGCTCTCTGGCATAATTGGAAATTTGACCTGTATAGATTTTGGTCTGCGTTTTACTGTGTTTTTCTGCTCAACTCTAGGATCAGAATTCAGTTTAGCTTCCTCTTGCTGGGTTCTTTGTCACTAACATTCACATTGCTGCTCACTGCACTGCTCAGTTCAGATTACTGTTGGGAGAAATAATTGTGGCTCCCTCAATAAGCTTCTGGTTGAATTATTTGTCTTTTGAGCTGTTCCTGTGAATGTAGACAGAGGCTTTGGGAGACCCTTTGAAATACCTCATTGTACTCCAAATTTCACGATTGTGCATTGCTGCAGGTATTTGATACAGAAATGCAAGCATCTCTGATAGGTTTTGTTAATCTGATAAGAGTTTGCAATGCTGACCTAATCTGAATTGTAGATTTGAAAAGTGATCTGACAAGCACAGCAGCAGGATCACATCATTTTGTAGTAACAGGAGAACCAGTGGTGGTAGCCGCAGGGTTTCTGCAGGTGAAAATAGACATTTCACGAGCTGAAGGGCTTCCTCTGCTGTCAGCCATCAGAGCATGGAGAGGAGCCCACCATCCAGCAGAGTTGTTGGTGCTGCAGTTTGAAGCTGGCTGACCAGTTCTACTGCAGGTGCCTTGTCAGCTGCGAGCTGGGGTAGTGGAGCTTTGCAAGTCGTGATGAGATACCTCTATCAACAGACTGGGGATGAATGTAGGCCATCACTTGCTCTCATGCTGTTTGAGAAGTCTATTTTGTAAAAGTCAGGTGTTATTTCAGGAACAGCCAGAAAATCTGTTAATCAGAAGGACAGTGCCAAGGTGTTGGCAGGGGACTGACAATTCAACAAGGAGAGAAATTACCTGAAAAACAGAAATAATTTGATAGTAATTCAGATACAGAAGTGATCCAACCAGGAATGAAAAATACAAGAAAAGCAATTCACAAAAAACTAAAACCCCAAGCAAAGCGTGAGTGAAAACACCAAACTTCAAATAAGCCAGAAATAAAGAACAACGAAAATAACCCATTCAATACAAATCAGGCAGTTAGTAAGCAAGTGATGTGTACATTAGAATTTTTAAAAGAAACATTTGTGTGGAGCTTATATATGCAAGAAAATTAGCAGTAGGAACTGCAGTGCCTTAAGGGCAGCAAGACCAAACAAACAACAATTTGAAATGCAGCATTCAGAAAGTTGTTCATGCTGAGAGTGTTGCAGGGTTTTCAGGTGCAGTTAAAAGCCAGCAATAACATCAGTGATGGAGCTTTTCCAGGACCTCCACTGGTTTTACTCTTAATTTTTCCTTGCCTTTACTGGCTGACCTGTGTGCCCTGTAATAAGAGAGAAGTGAGAAAGAAGTGGATCCTTCCATCCACCTGCTTTCCCATGACAAGTCTCTCAGTGGTGCAGGTGAGGGATTCTCTCTGAGTGAGGATTGTCAGAGGTCAGTCTACTAGAGAAAAGAGGTGAGGAATATGTCCAAAAAGGTCTACATCGTCTGAGGGACAAGGATTAAGTTGACCATGGCTTCCAACAGCTTCCAGCAGCTGGAGAGAAATTTCTCATCGGGAGAGTGGAGTTTGGGGAAAGAAGACTTGGAACATCTCTGTGCAAAGCCTGTGATCCCCATTTCTTAAAGGATGAGGAGGGCTGGGGCATCTCAGGCCCTGGTGGGGTGGGCTGTGTGCTCCAACAGTGTTAGAGAAGCCTGTTGGCTGCACAGCCATGTATGACCTGAGTCCTGGTGAGTTGTGGTGATCTCACAGTTTGTCCTGTGATAAACTGACTTACCAGGTTGAGTTTGTGATGCATTAAAGTTTTGCCTCTCAGGAGTACATCAAAAACATGGATAACTTTGTTTAATTGGAAAGCACCTCCTAATCATCTTTGCTTGTCCCATCATCCCCAATGCAAGTTTTGGTGGGAAACTCACATGGACTCAGCTGAGGGGGGGAAAACAGAGCTGTTATCCTGTAATGATTGCCCTGAACTGTGCTCTGTCAGGAACCTCCTGGCAAAAGTCAGTGACTCTCTCCCCAGAGGCAACTGCATTAACAAGATGCTAGCTACTTACAGTCCAGGTGCTTTTTGCCTTGAAGTGGCCAAGCAGTGGTGTAAAACTGTTGGCTAATGGCAGAGTGTAGCAAGGGCTTCATAGCATAAAGGTCACTGCTGAAAATTCCAGGCTTAGGTATGGTTTTTGGCTCCTATGCATTTGTAGAATCATTTAATGTGTTTTAGCTTTAAAGCTTGATCTGCCTAGTCCGAAGTCCTGCAAAACTGCAAAATTTCCATAGGTATATGCATGTTCCACATTTGTGTTTGTAGAATTTTTCGTTTACCACTAGGAAAGACTTGCAAAGAAAAAACAGAAAGGTGTTATACCTCGGCTGAACACGTGTTTCTTGTTAATAGCAATACCTCATTTGTGGGCCAGGTTCGGGATAGCTGTTGCATGGAGGTGACTGAATTAATCCTTTGGCGGGCAAGTGCTGTATGACCCACAAGGCAGGTTTCTCCCTGCACTTGCTCTCAGGGAGCAGCTCTGGTTTGATGTCCTGGCTCTAAGCAGATGGTGGTGTTGGAAGCTGGTGTGTCACATGCTGACCTGAACATCTTCTGGTTGATACCCACCATTGCTGCTTCTCCCTTGAGGGTTGTCCACTGTGGAACACCCACTGCTTGTGAACAGGAGGGAACTCTCAAGTGGGTTTTGGGGAGTTAGAAGAACAGGTTGGCAACTATTGCATTGTTCTTTTTTTTTCCATATTTCTCCTCTTGGTATCCTAAAGTGAAAAAAATGTATATTGGGTCTGCAAATAAATAAACTTTCATATTTGTTTTTTTTTCATGAAAAATGACCATATGCTGTTGAGGGAGAGAGTTGTTGAGGATGCACAGTCCTTAAAAACACTTGAATGAATGTTTAACACCAGAGTTTTACTGCTAAAAGAATAACAACTTTGCTAAACATTGATGACTTGCTGTGCAATTTTTTATCAACCAAAGTTATGAAGAGTCTGTCCCACAAACAGACAACTCAGAAACTGAGTTATTGAAGAGAACTTAGATTGGATACTGAGATAGCAATTTCATGAAATAAAAGCTTACTTTGATACTGGTACACATTTAAATAAAGCTACCTGCTCTTGATACAGTTCATAAGTCATCCAGGTATTGAGGCTATGGATTAAGGGATCTGTACACTACCACAATTCTTTCTGCTTGTACAGATTACAAAAAAAAAAAGTTTCCAGTACTCAAGAGTATAATTTAATGTATTTTCTTTCCAACCTTTCTTGATGGATTCACTGTGTTCTTTTTAGTTAGCTCTATCAGCTTCCTAATTGGAGCTTATTAAATGTTACTTCAATATAATGAGCTATATTTATTTCACAGGATGTTTGTGTTGGCAGCTGCCTGCATACATTCAATTCAGTGCTCTTGTGAGCATTACACCGAGGCTTCCATAAAAGCTCCTGTATTTGAACACTGGGAACAAGATCCCTCAAATGAAACTTGATTTGATCAATCTGTGAAGTAGGAAGGACCACACATGATGGTGTGGTTGTACTTGTGATGCTCACATTCCCTTAATTAGAGGATACCCATACTTCCTTCATGAAAATGCCAAAGGCTTGGTTACCCCCTTGTTTTCATCACGGCTGCCCTGTGTGTAGTCTTGGCAACATTAAGCCCATATTTACATAGAAATTTGTGCATTTAAGGGAATGCAGATAAAATTACAGCCATGCGAAGAGACTCACATGAAACTTTTGAAGTACTTAGGGATGTAATTTCTATTTCTTGCTCAGACCAGCCCATTTCTTTTGGCATGCACCCAATGTCAGTGTGCCTCATTTCTGCAGTGCAAGTTTGGGATTCAGTCTTTTCTTTCTGAATTCTTACCCAAGTAACTTGGTTTGATTGTTAAGCTGTATTTACTTGTTTGATCAGTTCTTCCTGCCCACATAGAATTGATGTTCTCTCTTCTCCTATAACTGCTCTTTCTTGCTTCTGGGGTATTGTAAAGTATACCAAATAATTACATTATTTCCAGATTGCGCTTTTCTTGTCTGGATGAGACAGCCTACAAAAAGAATATTTCTGAGTTTTCAGAGTTCTAAAAAATGCTACACTTGATTATATGAGATGAGCTAAATATGTAATTGCTGGAGCTGCTGTCTTTGAATTTACATAAACGCTTACAGAAAGATTATTAAGATCCAGGTGCATTCCCCGCAGCAGAAGTATTCTCACATATTTTATTCCCTGAAAAGTGAATGCCTGAGTGGTAGTATGATTTGACTTTTGTTTAGAGAAAGGGAGGGATTGTTTGCTTTGTTTTATATCCTTCATACTGAAGTGCATTTGCTGTTTACAGTCAAGAGAGATTTTCCTAGCTGCTAGTTCTGCAACGTAAATTTGGAACCTTCTTTTTATGCAGTATGAACAGCAATATTAATATAATTGTGGATGAGGAAATGCTACAGTACTTGCAAACTGAAACACTTTCTTAAAACTGTGGTAGTTCTACAGTAGAGAAAAAAGAAATGTATGTAATAAGCTCAATAGTGAGTTTATTATGAAAAAATGACATTCTTTGTTTCTAGAGTGGATATTTTAAAAATGTTTTATATTGAAAGCAAAAGATGTCATATAATGCACCAGTGCAATGTATGACTTCATTTGCAGATGTGTGTTAACACATTTACAGCTTTTTGTTTGCAACATTTTACATCATTTTCTTTTGCAGTATAAAGAAATGTAAAAATTATTATGAAGTCCTTGGAGTGTCAAAGGATGCAGGTGAAGAAGACCTGAAGAAGGCTTATAGAAAACTTGCTTTGAAATTCCACCCAGACAAAAACCATGCACCTGGAGCAACAGAAGCTTTTAAAAGTAAAACCCCGTTTTTACTTTAAATTTCTTTTATGATTAAACTTCATCCAATTAAAACATATTTATCTGCATTGGTCACTTGTATTTTTACAAATGTAAATGTATTTTTTAGTTATTTTTAAACTGACATTTTTATTCATGAAAATATTTGACCTTTGTTATATTAGAAGTATAGATAAATAACATGGACTTTGGCCGTAGGGCTTGGTTTCAGAAAATTGACTGTAATGTTCAGTACAGGGAACAAATACTGTGAAACCCAATTGGACTTTTTTACTGTTGTTGACTTAATGTGGTCATTGAATTTTACCACCTTGAATCTTTACTGTACTTGAGCTAGAAAAAAAGAAAGCAATCCTTGATAGCAAAATGCAATTTTTACTGAATCATGTGCCACACTAAGTTACCTCTTCCTTAGAATTCCTTGTATGTGTGTAGTTCTACTACTTTTTCCACACAAAAACACCTGAGTTCAAATATGGGCTTACAAGTAATTGCCTTTGACCATTTTTTAGGTAAAATTCACGGTCTGACTTGACCTTATTTAAGGCTGCCCATCTTAGCCCTTCACAAGGGAAATTGTTGAAGAAAAGCTTTTTAAAGAAAACTACACCTTCGTCTCAGATGAAGAAAAATCTGAATCTGTAAGAAGTGATGATGCATAAATAAACAATCTGATTGTGGTACATCTTCTTATTTTTTTCCTGTGTGAGGTTTACATGCAGACATTTGAAAAAATCATTCGGATAAAACACTTAAATTGGGGAGGGAAAAAAAGAAAAAAAATCCTGAGCAAGACTTCTGATACAGACTTTAAGAGGTAATTATAATAATGTATTAACAATTCCAGGTGAAAAGTAGATACAGCAGAGCAGGAAAGTTGGTTGCTATTGATTCATTTAATACAGCTATGCGATGTCTTTATCTAAAAAAAAGATACTATACTTAGAAAATTGTCTCGGGCCCTAGGAATAAAATAGTTCTTCCTTGTTAATAACATATTAAAGCATCTTTAAAATGTTAAAAATCACTTCCTTAATATTTTATTTAACGTGAGCACTTCATACAAGTCTGATTTCTTCAGCTTAATTTCTTTTTAAGAACTTTCTGGTTCTTAACTAGATGAGTAAATGAACAGAAAATTTTGTAGGGGAATCTTGTTGACCAAAAATTATTTAATGAAAATTAGCATTTTCTTGCATTGAAATTATTGTAATCCTTTTGTATGGCTGAGCAAGTTTATGGTGTAGTTTTCCTTTAAAGGTGTCTGATCAGTTTTTGACATCCATCTGAGAAAAGGAGTTCATTATAATAGTTTTTATTTCATAATAATGCTTTATTTTAAGGAAAGGTCACATTATAAAGCAGAATTGAGTTTCATGATAGGCAAGGTACTTAGGTCTTGACCTACCTAGTACTACTCTTCTATTGTATTGAGCAGTCTCACTGAAGTGAATTTTAAATTTAAAAGTTTGTGCAAATATAGTGACTTTTGCTTTCTTCTACCAATTTCATCAAAAATCTTTCTTCTGAAACTTTTGAGCAGTAGCTTTTTTTTTCATTTTTATGTCCTTTTTTAAAAGAAAATTATATTAGAATCAAATCTGTTGTGAATTAGCACCAGATAATCAAGAGCAAATAACAAGCAGGCATATTGTGACAGTATGGTGTCTCCACTTTATGTGCATTCACCTGATCTATCTCTCTAAATTTTTGATTGTTGGGAAAATATAAATTTTTACTACCAATTTTATCCTTGTACTAAGCAACAGAGCAATATTTGGTGTCAGTTTATATCATGTTTTCAGTTCAAAATACCAGGCTTCATTTCTTTGGGTTTTCTCCTTCACTTAAAGGAATTGATAATGGTTTTTTCTAAGGGCATCTTAAAAGACACATAGCTAAAACTCATTAGCTTTTTCTTAGCTTGGATAATTTTTAAAATACTAGTTATAAAGCCACTGTCTTATTTGCCTGTGTTGAGGTTATAGCGTTGCACCTTTCACGAGCTTTTGATGACTGATGGCTTTTCAACACTGAAAATCATAATCCCTGTGCCTTGGGTTGGTTGGCTGCAAAAGAAGCCTTTTGTTGGAGAGGCCTGGAGGAGAGAGTAGAAAGCAAGGCAGAAAGGGTTTAATGAAGATATGACTGAGTGAAGATCAAGTTCATCAAGTGGCAGCAGAAACTTTCCTTCAGTCTGCAAGAGCATTATCATTATGTCTGTGCACAGTGAGAAAAAAGCTTGTAAAGTCAGCAGACCATGTGGGTTTTCTTGCTGATTTTTTCCATGCTTACCTTACTTAGGTTTTTTCCTTTCTACTGCCAAAATTGAAGCTGTTAGTTTGTGATCCCATAGCATAAACAGGGACAAGCATCCAGGCCAGGCACTCCAAACATTGAGGTCATATTGGCTGCCCTAGGAACACACACATCCCTGTCACGCATGCATATTGTACTCCTCACGTTACATCATGCAGAACTTTGTGTTATTAATGTAATCCATACAATGCCTTCAGAAGCACCAAGGAAAATACATTCACACTCTTGTAGACAATGAAGTTGGTGCATTCAAAGAAATGACCACTTACCAAATGAAACCAAAGACAACCTACTGAGTCTATGATGGTTTTTTAAGCTAGGCTGCTAGAGCAAACTGAACTTAGCAATTACTGAGCTTCAGAGTCTCATTGTAATGCTTGATGCTTTTTTTTGTAATTGCAGTGACAGAGAACATTTCCACAGGTGTAGGTGTTCCCCTAGAAAAAGAAACAAAGCACTTCTGCCTTCTGCCTCATGGAACAGGATAAAAGCCCTTTGAATAGCGTTGGTGGGAAACTTTGTGGAAGCTATTCTAAGAAAAGTGGAGATGTTTCTGGACCTTGTTCTACTGTAGTTGTTTTGTAGCATACAGTAAATTACATCGTTTGCTGCCTATTTTTAACTTTGAAATTGCAATTTTCATGCTGGAATAGCTTTTATCATGCATTTACGGGAGTTGTGTTTTATTCCTTGCTTCAGAAATCGGAAATGCATATGCTGTGCTGAGTAATCCAGAAAAACGAAAGCAGTATGACCTTACAGGCAGCGAAGAGCAAACTTGCAATCACCCTAGCAATGGCAGATTCAACTTCCATAGAGGTTGTGAGGCGGATATTACTCCAGAGGATCTGTTCAACATGTTTTTTGGAGGGGCCTTTCCAACAGGTATTTGTGTACATCAGTATGATTGTCAAGATATACCGCCCAGGGTGGCGTTAGAGTTTATGACATTATAAAACAGTAGAATTATTCCAGCCAGTCTTGAACCCCAGCTCTTCAATTGACATCAGTTTATTTTTCCCCCAAGGGTTGCTTAATTCCAAAAATGTCAGTTCAGTTCTTTGGGGTTACCATCATAGAGCTTAAAATACTTATTTTAAGCAACTTTGAAATTGTAGGACACCTTAATGTCATTTTATGTGTTGTTGTGGAGTAATGTAAAGTGCTTTATGTTGCTTTTGTGCTGACCTCTAAATAGTATTTTTGTACACGATTTAAATGTGGATGTTCTTTCCTCAGGTAGCGTACACTCATTTTCTAATGGTCGTGCTGGCTACAGCCATCCAAACCAGCACCGTCAGAGTGGGCATGAGAGGGAGGAAGAGAGGGGTGATGTAAGTTTAAGCACCACTGGCTTTAAACTATGAAATTTGCTTTCAGTGATGTGATTGTACAGGAGCTCTTTAGTGTAGAGGAGGATTTGTACTTGCCAGTTAGGTATTTTAAACTTCAGCGGGTAGTTGGCTTACTGACTGCTAAAAAGGCATGCAAATTTGAGAAGGTAATAGCCTGGTTTTGTAAACCTGTTGTTGTATGTCACTCTCTTACTGGTGACTGGTATTATTAACCTAAATATGCCACTACTTCTGGCCACTAATCCTTGTATGCATTTAAAAATTTATTTGAGCTGAGGTAAGAATTGCACTTACAGCTCAATATTCACCCACATGAATTATCTCTAGTCCTGTATAATCACGTATCACTGTATAATCACATATCACTGTATAGATGAGACCAAATCATGACATACAACGTAGCTGAATCCAGCTCTTATTTGGTAGTTTCTTGTGTGTACGTGCTAACCCATGAATTCTTGCAGCTTGAGCACTCTGTGAGTATTGTGTATGCCTTTGAAAGTTCAAGTTGTACCACGGTGCTTGCAGTTACTGTTTCCCTAGCAGCTTTTGAGGCTTAAAGCAAAAAGTCACACTTAGGATTAAATCTTGTCAAATTTACCTGTTTGCTTGATGATTTATGAAATACCTGAATCTGTTTTGTTCCTTAGGGAGGTTTCTCTATGGTCATTCAGCTGATGCCTATTATTGTGTTGATCTTTGTCTCCTTGTTGAGCCAGTTGATGGTATCTAACCCTCCTTACGCCTTATACCCAAGATCGTAAGTAATGCTTAATTACATTACCTTAAAGCAGAGGGGAAGATACTGTAATCACCCTCTCCCACTTAGAAGCAGTCTAGAGAGTCTTCCATTAGTTAATCTTTGATTTCCCACAGTGAAGAAAGGGAGGGAAGGTGTAGATGAAGCAGAACGAAACTTCAAATTTAAGTGCAAAGAACATGCGGTGAGAATGTAATGGAGAAAAGAGGTCAGCAGTACCTGGAGTTTAGGAGGTCTAGAACAAGGCAGTGGGTCCATGCAACATGGCATATTGCAAAGGTGTTAACATCTCCAACACAATCACAACCTGAAATCTGCTAAGGCTCATTGCCCTTTTAGGGGTAAATCTATGTTTGTAGTAAGTGAAGAACTTGAAAGCGCCTTTCTCATCCTTATTTAAGTGTTAAACTTGATGAGGGCTGGGAAGATTGTCTGTTCTTTGCTTCATTCTAGGTGATAGTAAAATCTTCATTTTCTTGTGAAGAATTCTACTTGTGAAACTTACCTGTTTTGAACAGCAGGATATTAAAACCTTTTTTTTTGTGAAAAATAAATAACTTGAATCAAGCGTGCAAATAGCTGGTAGACTTAGCCCACTCACCACAATGGTTTTAAAGGTCCTTAGTTCCTTGCAGAGCTCTCAGCCGCACAACAGAAAGGTTTCTTTTCTGCTGTTTTTCAGAGTTCTCTGTTTCTAGAGTGTTTTTCCCTTTTGCAATTAAGCTGTTGTGATGATAAGAAATGCTTCTCTGCCAAAATGTTTGTATCCAATCTTTGATTTTTAATCTGCAGAATGCCAGCAGGAAGATGAATTTATGAGGGCTGGCAGCAAACACTTTAGAATGGAGATGCCTGTACTGGCTTGCTGCAGAATAGTGACCTGTTTCTCTTTCTGTTGAGTTTGAATGTAATTTTCTATTATTAAAATTTATATTTGCCTAAAGAGGTATGAAATAAGTGTCTTAGTAAAGTGGATTTTTTTTGAGATGAAGTGTTTAAGCAGCAGAAGTTTAATGATCAGGTAAATGCAGTAATTTTATTCTCAAGCAGATTATAGAGCCATTCCTTTTATTATTTGTTTTAAAATGGCAAATTCAGTAATGTGCTGGTATTATTCTGTAATGACAATATTTTTTTAAAGTCTATTTGTGGTGTAAAAAAATAATCAAATTAATATTTAGTCTCTCTCCCCCGTGCCTTCTTTTTTGCAGAAGTACAGGGCAGACCATAAAAATGCAGACAGAAAACTTGGGTGTCATTTATTACGTCAACAAGGACTTTAGAAATGAATACAAAGGAGTGTCATTACAGAAAGTGGAAAAGAGTGTGGAAGAGGATTATGTGTCCAACATTCGTAATAACTGTTGGAAGGAGAGGCAACAAAGTAAGTTTGGTAATACTTTGTGTAATTTCATGAAATCATGAATTACTATAAAAATAAATTGCATCAGGCAAGAAGGAAGTGCTTGTATTATCACAATATCTCAATTGTAAAAAGTAAGTGTAAGGTCCCCTGCTGTTTCTCACTTTAAAACTGTCCCCAGTGTCACTTAGTTTTTGAATTTTACTCAGTGACCTAACAACCATTTGCAAATTATCAACAATTTTAACTTGCTGCTTTATTATCTATGACCATTTCTCAGAAAATTAAAAGACTATGCTAAATTGATAATGACAAAGCTTTTGTCCTTAACTTACAGCAATTTCTAAGAATTCTCATGTCTTCCACATTACTTTATCATGGCAATAGCTCATTTCCCTAGGTGCTTTTATATAAGTAAATAAATAAACCAGAAGCTTACATAGGTGTTTCCAGAGAGATAAAAAATAATCTGCCTTGGACCACAGTACGTACAAACACTGCTTTTCCAGGCAACCAAGGACAGGCAGCACTTCCTGTAAAGCAAGGGGGTTTAGTTTGCCATCTGTTTCTCCAATCTAGTATTATACAATGAGTTACTTCTTTTCAGAAACCTAGAACTCAGTGTTAAAGCGTAAGAATACTGGAGAGCACCAGCCTTTTCTAAATTGGCATCAGTTTTAACCAGTTATTCTGTTACCTGTGACCATTTTGTGAGCTCTGTGAGAACAGCACTGCTAAAATTACGTCAGTGTTGAAACCAGATGGTTTTAACTTTTCAGGTGGTAAATTTCAGTTATAGCTTACTGGAAAAATAATTCATTCATGAACTGTCAGTAAACTGACCAGAAGCAAATAGAATGCAGTTCTCTGAGTCAGATTACATGTTCCTGCCCAGCTTTAGTCTCTGCAGTCCAGTTGTTTGCTACTTGTAATTTATCAGGTTGTGAAAACTACCCAAACTGATTTTGAGTAAGAGGCCCCTAATGGTTTTTTTTCTGTTTATAGAAACAGCTGGTTTTGTGGTTTTATGGATTTAAAATACCTGTTGTGTGTTAAATCTCCTTGACAGTTAAAATCTATCCAGGGTTGATTGACGTTTAAGAATGCCTTGTGTTTTGAGTTGAAGTGACAGAAAAGATTTTACAGAATTAAAATGCTCAGCAATGTCAAGCTGTTGAGCATCAGTATAATACAGAGAGCTCTTAATTATTAATAGCTCTGAACACTGACAGTCTGAATCAGCATCAGTTGAAGTAAAGGGCTTAAAGGGCAGATTGGATTTTTTGGGGCACAGACAAGATGCTAGAGCTATCAATAATGTGCAAGATCACTGAGAGTGCCCTGTATTTGTAATGTTTAATGAGGTCTGACAGAAGTAGTAGGGGATTTTTTTGTTGTTGGGGGTTTTTGTGGGGTGGGGTTTTTTCTTTTTAATCAGATACTGCTGTATGAACTCCGAGGGAGCTAGAAGGCTGATACAGCTTTACCTGGTCAGAAAGATGAAAGTGTTGCAAAGACCCAGCAAAGGAGAACTGTAGCAGTGCTGTTTAGGTGGTGTCTGAGGGAAGTTAGAATAGAGAGAAGGAAAAAGGGCAAGGATTAAACCTGAGGTGTTTTGTACGACTGTGTCATGTGCCAAATGTTCAGTTTGTAACCAGAAAAATCTTTTGTCTTTTCTCCTTAAAGAAACAGACTTACTTTATGCAGCAAAAGTATATCGAGATGACCGCCTCCGAAAGAAAGCAGAGTCCATGTCCATGCAGAACTGCAAAGAACTAGAACGGCTGACGAGCCTCTACCGAGGAGGATGAGCTACAGTTACACACACATCTTACGTATGCTGTTATCTCTCCTGTAAATTGAGAAGAGATTTAGCTTCACCATGAATGCTGGAAAAGAGGGTGGATGTAAAACTCTACTGTGTAGCTGTTTCCAGAAACCTTATGCTGAAATATCATTTAACGGCTTCTTTACCTACTGTGAAATATAGGTAACTTTAATTGTCTAGATTTTACTTCAAAGCTTCTGTGAATTCTTTCAGCAGAGAGAATAGCTCAGAAAGGATGCTATACTTGTAGAGACTTAGTCATAGTGGTTCTCCTCTAACATATTTGCCATGTAAATATCTGTGGAAAGAACACTTTGTGTATATACGAGTTAAATGACTTTCTATTTAAAAATCTCAGAAATTTAGTTCCATACTACATTTTGTCTCACTGATGGAATAAATAGTATGATTACATCACTCCTGTTCAGATGTCAAGTGTGTGGAGTTGAAACAATAATTTTTAATATTTTATCTCTAACTCTATGTAAATCTTCTAGGTTTACCGCTTAGAGGAACTTGGTATTTTTAAATATAATGGCATATATTCCTAAATATCTGTTGGGGTATATTGATCTGGTGTAGAGTAGCAGTTTAGCTGTTGTAGTTTTTTAGCATTTCTAAGCAATGCTGAGAAAAATAAGAACTACACTAATCTCTTTTCAAAGTAAATACTTGCAAATGCTGTACAGACCATTATAAACATTGCTTTTAGTACTTGCAACAGTTTACAGCAGCTCTACCATTTGGTATTCCAGTAGTAGTAAGTCCATATGTGTGGTTAACATGCATCCATAGCTTCCTTAATTTTCACTGGAAAGGTAGAGGAAAACATGCAGCGCTAAAATCTTAACACAAAAAAAAAGGCAACCTAATTTTTTTTCCTGGCAGGCTTCCATTTTCTTACAATTTTTTTATTTCGAGCTAGGTCCCAACACTGATTCCTCAATGGGCACCGCAAGTGGAACAGGGAAATTTTGCTAAGGACAAGCTATGTGCCTTTCAACCCTTTTGCCAACTATTTAAATGCTTTGCTGCTTTGCAGTGTGCTCCTATGGTCAGAGCCCTATCACTTGGCAGAAGAGGTAGGGTATGCATTTTTTGGGACCAGAATGTAGCTGGACTGACTTCCTAGAAATGAGCAAGCCTACTGTTTGGCTCCTACATAGAAGATCATGTAACTCAGTGGCCTGGAAATGGAAACTATATGTAGCCACACCTGCTGATGCAAAGAGGTGTTCTGAAGCAGCTAAGTACAATGTACTTAAAGTTTATCAAAGTGTTGAAAATGTTTTTAGGTTCAGTAGCTGATGTTTTGCACATTTTAACAGTGTTATGCAGGGGAATGTTTCTTGTATCTGAGAATGTCAGATAGCTTGTATTATGGGCAATATATTTTCTTTGAGAAAACTGCTATCTTTGAACAATGCTATCAGTTTATGTGGAGCCAAATATTTCTCCTAAATTGAAAATTTAAATACTTTGTCTGACTGCATTGCAATTCCTTCTGATCTAGAGCAGGATATGACTTTACAAATATGCTAAATGCTATTGCTCCAAGTGACCCAGAAAACATTTTGCATATATCCCTTTTCTAAACTGTCCCAGTGGAAATGTCTTCTCTTGAATTAGTGTAACATGAGACTGGCTGCAGGCTTTTGACTAAGCAGCTAAACCAACATTCAAGGGGGACATAAAAGCCTGAGGCACAAAACAGAGCTAAAAGTTGCTGAAACAACAACAACAAAAAAGGGTTGCTGTACTGAATGTCCTTACTAAGGCTACAGTAAAAGGGTCCAGACCTAATGGAAAGGCATCCAATTGTTTGAAATATGCAATCAAAATCTATGGAGAAAACGTGATTCCCCGGATTTTGTAACTGTCCAGAATGTATTGTAATTATATTAATGAAAACAAACTATCAAAGTACATCCTGGTACTCCTGTGTCTTCTTAATAGAAGAAAATTGTTCCAAAGGCTTTAACAAGTACTTGGGCCTTCCTGTTTACAAATGAGTCTGAGCTTGCAAGGGATCTTTCAGTTAACAGGAAGAAGGATATATAACACATTTATCAAATATTGGAACTGTGAAGTCAGAGTGAACAGATGGTCTTAGCAAAGCTGCCTATAATAATCCTATGGGCTGTGTGTGCCCTGCAGCCTCTTCTGCTGCAGGTGAGAAGTACGGAAATGGATGGATGCTGAGCTGTGTCAGCTGGGTTCGATTGCTATCAGTACCTTTGCAAACTGGAATAATGTGGTGGCTGTGCCCTATGGCAGCACAGACATCCCAGGAGTTTAAAAGTGACACCTAGACTGCTACATTTCATTTGCTTACCTATTGCAATTGGCACTTTCTGAGAAGGAAATAATATGTTTATACTGGTGGAAGTATGCTACTTAGTATTTAACAGATTAAATAGTTGCACACTTTGAAATATGTAGTAGTGTGCAAAAGGATGCTGTGATTTCCTATAGCACAAAGATTAAGCTGCTCTAAATATGGCCTGCAAACATTCTTTTAATATTTCAAGTGGGTGTTTCTCTCCTCATGATTGTTGCTTTTTTTCCTCAAGTCTGAAGGGTATTTTTCTTCAGAAATGTCAGTATCTTTCCTGGATTTGTTGAAGGAATCTGCTGGAAAGTTCAGAATTAATTTTCTCATGAGCAAAATGCAAATTGAAGAGGGTGGAGTACTTAGATCTTTTCAGATGACCTTCCTCCAGAAGGCAAAGTTCTCATTAAAATCAGATATTGGAAAGAAAAGGGGAAAACAAAAGTGGTTTTGAACAGCCTGACTAAAAATCTCTCAACATTTTAGCTACCTGCTCCTTGCTGTTTTTATTTAGTCATTACCTTTCATTTAATCTAGACTTAAAGATAGCATGAGCATGGGTTCTTGATTTTTTCCTTTAAAAGGGCAGGCAGAAAAGCCATGCAAAAAGTGAAAAACCTTGGCATGACTGACATAGCTTAATGAAAAAAGGAGATGATTTGCATCTGCTGAAATATAACATCAGTATGTGTTCTATTTATGGAGCATCCTGAGTCACAAGCGAGTTCAATGTTCTTATCTGATGAACATTTCCCTGCAAGTTCTCTGTTTGGGTAAAACAAGTCTAAATTAGAATTTTTTACCTTTTTTTAAATGGTCTTTATTCTTTTACAAGTTTCCAAGACATGGTAGAACATTACAGCACTAAAAATATAATAGATGCATTTAAATAGACAGCAGAGGCAACTTTAAATTATAAATATTTTTAATATAATTTTGTAACAAATGCTGTAAAAGGATTAAAATGGGAGCAAGAATATTTTTTAAGGTTGTTTGTTCAAAAATCTCATTCATCTTTAAGCAGTTGTTCTTCTGACTTCTTGTAGCTCTGTCAAAGAGAAGGAAAGTGTAATAGTAATAGCATTTTGTTTTTAAAAGAGGCAGGTAATATTAAATAAATTCCTGAAGCTATAACTTACTTACATGTAATGTAATAAATGCAGGAAAGAAATAGGCCTATTGTTGTGGTTTGGCCTCGGCCATGAACTAAACACTGTGCAGGCACCTGCCCACACCCCCACAGCACGACGGGGAGGAGAATCGAACTCAGGTAGAACCTGTGGGTTGAGATGACAGTGGTTTAATCATCGAAACAAAATCAAATATCAATAACCAATAGCAATGAAAAGGGAGAGAACGAGAGAGGAATTAAACCCAAGAAACAGAGGTGATGCCCAATACAATTGCTCATCACACTCTGACCAGTGCCCAGCCCGTCCCCGACAAGCAATCAGCAGCTCCTGACCAACCTCTCCAGTGTATACACTGACCATGATGCTCCATGGCATGGAATAGCCTTTTGGCAAGTTCGGGTCTGCTGTTCTGGCCACGCTCCCTCCCGGCTTCTTGTGCACCTGCTCGCTGCCGGAGCGTGGGAAACTGAAAAATCCTGGATTTAGGGTAAGCACTGCTCAGCAACAACCGAAGTATCAGTGTGTTACCAACATTATCCTCATACTGAATCCAAAGCACAGCACTGTACCAGCTACTGAGAAGAAAATTAACTCCCCTATCCCAGCTGAAAGCAGGACACCATTATAAACTATACTTCCCATACTTCTCAGTCTGGCAGGAATTAGGTTTGAGCATTGGGCTTCTCCACATTTTTAGAAATAATACTAAAATACACTGTTTAGTGACGACATTATCCTTCATGCAGAATACACTTCTCCTTTCGGTAATGGTTTATTCCGTGTATAGAAAGACTGTCATTGGGATGGGAAAATAAATCCCCATTAATAGTAATACAGGATCCATCTCATAGATGCTTTTGCATAGCTTTTATTCAAAATGTTACAGGGAAATAGGTAAAATCCATCACTGAGCATCATGCCTGCAAATAATAAAAAAAGTTGCATTTTTAAACATTTTTAGTGTATAGTAGGGAATATTTTAATAAATGAGGAGACCAAGGTTGTCCCAGGTAGCATTTTCAAAATAATACCAGAAGCTCACAAATGATAATTTTATGGGGTTCTCTTTTAAGTATCTCTCTAATATGACCAAGTCCTTATCAAATTGCTGTGTGTGCATGGCTTGGATTAAGAAGGAGGTATGGATTCTCGGTATTTAAATAAATTTGTTCTTTTGAATGAACTTTTCCTCTGTTACTTGCAAAAAGTGGCTTATCTCTGTTTCGGGCTTTTTGGAAACTTCACTGGACCTATGTGTTCAGAAACATAAGCGATTTCCAAGTGAATTTTTTTTTTTAATTTTAATTTACACTTTTAAAAATTTTAATACCGGCATCTGAGCAAAATCTTCAGGTATTAACAGTGCTCTAGTCACTGGTGGTGTCCCCCAGGCTCAGTATTGGGCCCAGTCCTTTTCAGTATCTTTATTGATGATCTGGATGAGAGAATTGAATCTACCCCCAGTAAATTCATGGACGACACTAAGTTGGGTGGCAATGTTGATCTGCTGGAGGGTAGGAAGGCTCTGCAGGGGATCTGGTCAGGCTGGATCAATGGGCCAAGAACAACAGCATGAGGTTCAACACGGCCAAGTGCCAAGTCCTGCCCTGGGGTCACAGCAACCCCAGGTAGTGCTACAGGCTGGGGCAGAGTGGCTGGGACGCTGCCCAGTGGAAAAGGACCTGGGGATGCTGGTTAGCAGTGGCTGAACATTAAATAGTGTGGCCAGCAGGACCAGGGCAGTGATTGCCCCCCTGTACTCGGCACTGGTGAGGCCACACCTCAAGAGCTGTGTCCAGTTCTGGGCCTCTCACTACAAGACATTGATTTACTGGAGTGAGTGCAGAGAAGGACAACAGACCTGGTGAAGGGTCTGGAGCACAAGTCCTATGAGAAGCAGCTAAGGGAGCTGGGGGTGTTCAGCCTGGAGAAAAGGAGGCTCAGGGGGAACCTTACCACTTTACAACTCCCTGACAGGAGGGTGTAGCCAGGTGGGGGTCAGCCTCTTCTCCCAGGCAACCAGTGACAGGATGAGAGGAAATGATCTCAACCTGCACCAGGAGAGGTTCAGGTTGGACATTAGCAAGAAATTCTTCACAGAAAGGGTGACTAGATGTTGGAATGGGCTGCCCAGTGAGATGATGGAATCACTGTTGCTGGATGTGTTCGAGGAAAGACTGGATGTGGCACTCAGTGCCATGGTCTGGTTAACACGGTGGTGTTCAGTCATAGGTTGGACTCAGTGATCTGGGAGGTCTTTTCCAACCTTATTGATTCTGTCATTCTGTGCTTGGCCTGTAGCAGCTCTCTTTTTTCACAGAAAAAACATTGTTACGTGCTGAACAGGGTTGGGCTTTTAGATCTACCACGAGGGTCCTGCATTCTGATACAAGACTTTAAAGACAGATATGCAGTTACCATTGTTACACTGTAGGCATCTACTAAACTCATCTATTTTATTTCTTCACATTAGCTGTTATATATTAGCCTGGAGGTGCATCGTTTGATGGACTAGATCCAAAAGTAGAGGAAATAGGCAACACTGGAAGAGTAAAACTGGCAGTGACTCTACTCGGCAGAAACAGACGTTTCTTTTTTGATGTTGTTTTTCTGTAACTGAAACGCTATGCTTTGTTTTGGTTTTGGTTCGTTTTGCTGCCGGGGCGAAGCGGGGCGGAGGCGGCGGGGAAGTGGTTCCGGGGCCGGGAGGGCGGTGCCGTCGCTCATGTGACAGCGGCTCCAAGGGGAAGCGGCGGCGGAGCCGTGCGGGACGCGCCGGGGGCGCGGACAGGTACGGCGGGGCGGGCAGGGCAGCCCCCCGCACCCCCCTGCACCCCCCTGCGGCTGCGCGGTGGTCTCGGCCCAGCCGCGCGCCCTTCCCGGGGCGGCTGGGAGCGGCTCTACCACGGCAGCGGGAGGGGGGTGGCGGCCGGCCNCGGGCCGAGCCGGGCGGGGAGGGAGCTCCGGAGCTGCCCCGCCCGCTCCGAGCGGCCGTGAGTAACGCGCCGCCTGTCTCTGCCCGCAGGACCTGAAGCGGTTCCTGTACAAGAAGCTGCCGAGGTAACGCGGGGCCGTGCGGGGCGGGCGGCGAGGGCCATCCAGTCCCAACCCCCTGCCATGGGCAGGGACTCCTCGCACTAGACCAGGCTGCTCAGAGCCCCATCCATCCTGGCCCTGAACACTGCCGGGGTGGGGTATCCACAGCCTCTCTGGCCAACCTGTTCCAGTATCTCACCACCATCACAGTAAAAAATTTCTTCCTAATATCTAATTTCCTAATATTTAATTTACCCTAATTTCCCAGTTTTCAATTTGTACGCATTACCCTTGTCCTATAACTGCAGTTCCTGATGAAGAGTCCGTCTCCAGCTTCCCTGTAAACCCCTTTCAGATACTGGAAGGTTGCTATGAGGTCTCCACTCAACCTTCCCTTCTCCAGGCTGAACAGCCTCAGCTTCCTCAGTGTGTCTTCACAGGGGAAGTGCTCCAGCCCTCTTATCAATTTCGTGGCTTTCTCTGGACTTGCTCCAGCAGTTCCATATCCTTCTTGTTATTGGGGCCACTAGACCTGTACTACCTGTACTAAACAGAATTTTTTCTAAATTAGTGAAAGCATCACTTTTTTTTCAATGTTTTCCCCTTCCTTGCATGTTTGTTCACACAAAAAAACCTTTCCTACTAATTACCGTGTTTTTAAAATGGTGTCTCTTCTTTTTTTCTTCCTTTTTTTTTTCCTCACAGCGTTGAAGGTCTTCATGCTATTGTAGTCTCAGACAGAGATGGTGTGCCTGTTATCAAAGGTAACTTCAGCTTCTTGCTGTGCTCTGCAGCTGAAATCCTGATTGAGCAGCAAGGGGTGGAGAAGTACAGAAAAGCCTTCATGGTTATTCCAAATAACTGAATGTCCCAAGCAGTAGAATTAAATTGGACTTTAAATAAAAGTTCAGTCGTTGATTATATACCTCTTTAAATATATCCTTTTGTTTGTGCCCTCAGTAATTGTAGTCCTTGGAAGTTTTCCTCAGTGATAGGGGTTGGAGTGCTGTAAGGTCCTTCTATCTTCAAGTCCCTCACAGGCAGATTGATGCTAAGTGGTAGATAGAGCTTGGCAGTGTTTTGTTGGCTGGGCTGGTCTGTGCTCAGAAAGAGTTGCATTCAGCTTTTACACATGTTTAGTTGGCTTTTTTGGCACTCTAGTTTTTATGTTCTGCAGTCCTTGTTTCAGATGTTTTCAGGTTGTGAGTACAGTAGTTTAGAGATACAAAGATTCAGGTACTGCTGATTTATTTTGTTTAATGCCCCAAGTATTTAAACACCCGGCAGAACTTGCACATCTTCACCTGTTTGCACTCAAGTGACTGTGTGCCAGTAATCAGTTCAAAGGCTGGAATGGGTGCAGTGAGGGACATGGAACCAAAGGGACATCAGCACAGGCTGTGCATCCTAAAGGAAAAGACTTTTCCTAGGAAGGATGCTGGTATAACGAGCTTTGATCGTACACAGAGCATTAAAGGATGTACTGCTCATGAAGACTGTCTTGTGTTCCTGTGGGAGCACCTCAGATGTGTTGCATGTTCCCCAGCAGCAGCTCAGCTTCTGGCAGAGCACTAAGCTGGATGAGGGTTTGGGATGCAGTCAGAGACACCATGTAAAGATAAGGATTTTCTTGTTTTGTTCTAGTTGCCAATGATAACGCTCCAGAACACGCACTGCGGCCTGGCTTTCTGTCCACCTTTGCTCTTGCCACAGATCAGGGCAGTAAATTAGGACTCTCTAAAAACAAAAGTATCATCTGCTATTACAATACATACCAGGTGAGTAGCCTCAGTGTGCCTTGTCCTCAGGGACCTGAGCTGTTCCTACATTACACTGAGAAGGAGAAAGGGGGTTGTTTAAAGCTTGGTAGATTTTCACCATGCTGCTATTGAAGTAGTTGTGGTTTATTTCTTAAGGCACCTTAAATGGTTAAGCCAAACTTTCACACTGTTTATTGTACTTCTCTTATGTTTCTCAAAACTGAGATTTGCCAGTTGAAAATGGGAAAGTGTTCTGAACAGGTAGTAATTGTGAATTTGCAGTAGGTGTTGCTCATATGGTCTTACGAATTTGTTATGAAGGGTTTATGTTCTCTTTTCTAAGCAATGTTTGTTTATAATTAGTGACACCTAACATTAATTAAGCATATGCAGCCTGCTTCACAGCTTATCTTGTTGCCAGTATGGCTTTGAGGTAAGAAAGCTTTGAAATACCACTCACATTTTTCACAGATTGATTATTTGTGTCCGGAAGTCCATCATCTACCACATTTTTGCTCCTTCACAAGCTCTGGTGGTTCTGAGAGCTTTTTATTATGACTGAAGTAAACTGACCAGCTGTTTAGCCTACAGAGTGTCAAGCTTTGTTTGGAAAATAAATGGGTGAATGAGTTAGTTCGCACACATTAGTACATTGCTTTGACTCTCGTAATGCTTCTAGGTTGCTGTTGTGCCCAAGGTGCCAGTTCCCTGTTAATGGAAGAACAGGTACTTCTGTACAGGGAACAGTACTTTAGAAAAAGAAACCTGCCTGCCCTCCTGTTTCCTGTGGAGGGTATAGTCTCCACAGTGTACTCTGCAGGGTTTGCAGCTGAGGTAGGTTTCTGGTGGACAGCACACTGTAGAATGTGGAGGCGGAGGGAAATGCCAGGTTTTCCGTGTGCAGCTCCCTGTACTGTAGTGTAAGTTCTGTTGGTGTTTTTAACCCTGGATCTTAAGAAATAGATACACCGAGAAGTCACCTCTGTGGCTCTTGCTCCTGCTTGTCCTTTAAACTGAGGAGGCTGCTTGTTTCAGAAAGAATTTATGTGGAAAGCATTTGTGTGTCGGAGCCCTGACATCCAACATGAGTTAGCTGCTGGCTGAGCACCTCTCTCTCCTTGCAGGTGGTGCAGTTCAATCGCTTACCTTTGGTAGTGAGTTTCATTGCCAGCAGCAATGCCAATACAGGTATGTCTTCACATTTATTTTAAATACTGCAGTATTTTAAGGCCCGGGTATTTTAATAATTGAAAATAGATTCTCTGAATTCACTTCAAGCTCTATTAACTTTGCTCCTGCTGTGAATTTTGTCAGCATATTGTGAAGGTGAGAAGGAAAAGGTGTGAGTAAAAATTCACAGATTGTAGGTGGCTTGCTGAAGTTGTCATTCTGCTAGAAGCATATTTCTCCTGTGATTAACCTTGCCCTTCTGCACAGGCAGGTCCTGTGCTGTACAAACCAACTGTTCAGTCTCTTTCTGTCGGTCAAGTTAACATTCTGCAGGAACAAGTGCAGATTTGTCTTCAGTTCTGTGGCGTGGGGAAATCCTTCAGCCAGACCCTAGCCTTGCTCATGAGGGCATTGGCTAATGGATATGAGCAGAAGGGATTTAATTCTGGGACAGCTGCTTGGGCCTCAGTAGCTATGGGAAGAAGCAACACAGTGCTGCACTGGGCGCCTCTTTTAGACCTGGGGGCTTTAGACACCCTGCCTGGGGGTGCTGCCCACTGTTCACAGAAAAGTGAGTGGCTCACATGGAACATTTCAGGCTTTGAAAAACACTGCCTGTGACCTGGGAGGGGGAGAGAGCTGCAGGCTTTGGAGAGAGGCTTCTCAGTGATGTTGTTTGATGAAATATTCTGTCTCTTCTCTCTTTCCAGGGCTAATTGTAAGTTTAGAGAAGGAGCTCACACCCCTGTTTGAAGAACTGAGGCAGGTTGTTGAAGTTTCTTAACCTGATGTTATAGCCAGAGTGCAGCATTCCTCTGCAGCCCAGTGGACAGAAAGATTCAATAATCGTCAGTCAAATAACACGTCTTGGAAGAAATACCACAGCTCCTTAGTATACTAAGTAAGAGTAAATTGTACATAGTACTGAATCTGAAAAGATCTACTAGTGTGTTGTAGGTGGATGTTACTTTAGGCCACGCTTCTTGTATTGTGCAGTACTGGAGAGCCCACCAGAATAGCTCCCATGGAGTTTAGCTCAGCCAGCTGAGCCAGGTCGGCGCGATGCCCTTGGCTCAAAGGAGCAACCCCCAGATCTCTTGCTTTACAGGGCACCAGGCACATGGCAGGGTGTGTCCTCAGGCCGGCCACCACTACGTGTGGGAAAGCAGATCAGGTGGAGAGAGTGAACAAAGATGTGGTTGGAGGCATTGCGAGAGCAAGTGTGTTAGCGGTGATGTGTCAGTACAATCAGTAAATGTCCCAGCTTTCTTACACGGGTGGTACTTTGGCAAGGGAGTGCTACTAATCTGGATGCTAGCTGCATCCTGCTTCCACTAGGAAGAAAGCTGTTTCTATGGAAGCTGTTGCTTTAGGGATTTTCATGATGCCTAGCTAAAAGTACCCAATGTCTCACTTCTTCATGGGTTTTTTTTGTGTAATATGGTTGTGAAGATCTCACGTCTCATAGTCTTTGTGTGGGTTCATCACTGGTGACACTCTCAGCTTATTTACCCTTAGGTTTTCTTAAGTAAATAAATATGAATAAAATACAGTATTTTTAAATGACAGAGCCTGGTTCCACTCTTCTGTTGCACTGTAATAGCCCACAGCACATCTGCTGGTCTGTAGAGAGAACAGGGCTCTTAATTGTTTGTAAATGCCCAAATTCCATGAATTTACAGGCTGAAAACTAACCAGTGTGTCTCTCAGTTTGGCAGTAAGGATACCGAGTCCCAGGGCAGTGCAGAGATCCTATCGCTGGGGATCAATCCTGTGCTCTTAGCCCCACCCCGTTGTTCCCTCCCGTGTCCCCTTATGACAAGCACCAAGCGCTGCAGGTCTGAGGGACAGCTCTGGGCAGGTCTCTGCCCCAGGTGGGAAAGCGGGTGCCATGGCCCCTTGTTCACACCTCATCCACCTTTGGTGTGTCAGGCAGGACGGGGGGAAACAGTGGCGCTGGAAATGACAGCTGGCAGTTCTTGGCTCAAAAAGAGAATACAGCTTGTCAGTCAACCCTTTTCCATTTAAACTAAGCTGGAATGGGACTTCTGTTGCTGGTCATTACAGAAGCAGCTGGAAAGCGTGTGTATTCCTGGCAAAATGTGTTTGTGTTCCAGCAAAGGCCTCCCCTTGCTGTTTGCTTCTGCTCAACCCATCTGTGAGAGCTTCCAAGGCTGCCCAAGCACCGTTTCTTTCACTGGCTTCAGTTTGTGACACCATGTGCTGAATGATGTTGCCAGTGTTTTGTAAGGCAGCCTGTTGGTGTGAAAAAGGGAAGGCTGCGTTTGTGGTTTCCCTACAAGCTCCATTTCCAAGCCATTTTCACAGAACAGTGATGCTGTTGGAGAATATCACCTCTCTCTTCCCCGTATGCTGCCTCTCTCTCAAACTCAGCAAAGGTTTTTAACTAAATGGGAGATGCCAGTTTGTTAAAGCTTCAACAAAGCTTTAACAATACAGTATAGGAATATAAAGACCTGTGGTAGTTTTATAATGACATTTTATTCAGAAAACAGTCTGTATAAAAATATTTACAAATACTTTGATTTTCTAAGTTGAAATAAAATGCTGTTCTTATGTCCAAGTCTAGTTTTTTTTTCTTCTTCCAGTGTGCTTTTTGCCTTCCTCTTCTGCACTCTTCTCCCAGTGAAGGCAGTTATCAAACACCTGCTGCACGAGCATTACCAAACGCAGGGCGCAGTGTTGCATAGCAGGAGAGGTTTGCAGATGCCGTTTCAGCATAAATTTGGTTGTTACGCAGCGAGAGAGGGTCCCCCCTCTTTCCCCACCCCTCGAGGAGGCACAGGATTTTGCTCAGAGGATCTTGCAGCTCGGTCAAGCTGGCTTTGAGCCTCTCCAGTGTGTCAAACTTCCCTTCCAAAATGTAACATCTATTTTGAGTACAGCAGCAACGTCCTGGGGTTCCACTTCTTGTCTCCGTAGTGAGCCACAACGCTGTTAAATGTGTGTGCTATGAGTGCCAGGAAGCAGCTGCTGTTTCTCATAACCCTGGTTTGTATGTAAGTGTGCTTACAGGCTGCTGCTCACCGTTACCTACAGCTGCTGTTTGAAACAAGCGTTCACTTGTAGTCATCGCTGTGGTATAAAGCTAAACCATACAGAACTGTGTTTAACCAGAACTAAGTGTCACACATCTGGTGCATTGAAAAAGGGTTTTGAAATACTCTCTGGGTTGCAATATAGATACTATTTACAAAATGTAATTACTTCTGTCATTTTTCTTTAGGCTTTAAACCAAAACAGGTACTAAAAAGATATTTAATGTTTCCAGAAAGGACCCATTTTAAATAAAAGGGTCAAGGTTACAGAATGTGATACCGATGCTTAGTTGCGATGGAGCTTGCAATAAATTATTAAGAGTGCTCTGAATAACCACAAAAGTTTTGAACAGTGACCACTTCTGTGATTAGCTGGCAGGTGTTTGAATTAAGTGCATTACAGGCGTACACCACATGTATCAAGCCCACACTGGCTTTGTCAACCGTCCCCATGTGTGACTTGGCAGCCCCAGAGCTGCAGGATCCTGTGCGTGCAGAGCTGGGTGACATCTGGGTGGGGACACAGACAGCACTGGAGAGGTGAAGCTGCCCTCTGGTAAGCAATGCCTTCCCCTTGGAGAGAGGCAATTCCTGCCAGTGGAGCAGGAGTACTGGCACACAGCTAGGAACTGAGGGTGGCGTTGCGCTCCTCCAGTTGCTTCCGTATTTGTGACTGCAACAGAAAGACACTCCATTACTGCTTGTCTGCGTGCATGTGGGTGAGTACAACCAAGCCAGTTTCTGATGTTTTTTAGGAAGCAGTGCTTTCAAGCCTTTACATTGTCTTCTCATTCCTGCTGTCATGACCCAGGACGTGCTGTCTGTGCTGACGATCCATATTGTTTACCAGCACATAGTGACATCCTTAGAGATGGATGTCATTTTTCTTACTAATGAGCGCGCCTCTTAAAAGTGCATCCCAAAAATGCTGAAGGGATTTGCACACAGATGCATTATGCCCCTGTGCTTGGCACTGGTGAGGCCACACCTCGACTGCTGTGTCCAGTTCTGGGCCCCTTAGTTCAGGAAGGTGCCTGCGTGAGTCCAGAAAAGGGCAGTGGAGGGGAAGGGGCTGGATCACAAGTCCTGTGAGGAGCAGCTGATGGAGCTGGGGGTATTTAGCCTGGGGAAGAGGAGGTTCAGGGTTGACCTTACACTCTCTGTAACTCCCTGAAAGGAGGGTGTAGCCAGGTGGGGGTCAGCCTCTCCTCCCAGGCAACCAGTGACAGGATGAGAGGAAATGGCCTCAAGCTGTGCCAGGGGAGGTTTAGACTCGACATCAGGAGGAATTTCTTCACAGAAGGGGTTGTTAAACATTGGAATGGGCTGCCCAGGAAGGTGGTGGAGTCACCATCCCTGTAGGTGTTTAAGAAAAGACGGGGTGTGGCACTTAGTGCCACAATCTATTTGACAAGGTGGTGATAGATCAGCTTTTGGACTTGCGGACCTCAGAGGTCCCTTCCAACCTAACTGATTCTGTGATTATGTGAGAACTGTGTCTTCCAGTCTAGCTGGTCTGGCAGCTAGAACAAGAACTCCCTCATTGCGGCTGCTGAGCACTGCAGCACTTGGGTGCCACAGTCCTGCGGGGTTTATGATGGCAGTACCAGGGGCTGCCGTGTAACAGCACACATCACCTTACCAGTTTCCACCGCAGTATTTTAATCCACTCGTCTGCTTCTATCCCAGTTTTTGCACACAGATAGTATGTCCTTAGTGGGAACACCAAACTGTAAGTAAACAAAGCTTTCTTAAATTGCTAGAACAACTGGCAGTTTTCCCCAAAACTGAGCTCAGCTGGCCTGTACCAACAGTTGCTTAGACAGAGCAGGGCAGGGAGGCTGTGCTCCCGTTCAGTCACCAGGGAGTTAACCAAGAATGGGTGACAGTCGTTGACAGCTCAGGGAGATGCTGCCCCAGGTCCATAAGCATAAAAGACCCACATCTGGGCATAGAAGAGGTGACCTGTAGCAGTGTCTGACCCCAACATCCATGAGTCTAGGTGATGAATAGAGACGCTTACAGAATTAGAAATGCCCACTACACATGGGCCCATCTTTCACCAGGAGTAATTTGGCAAAGCCGTGCAGGACTGACAGAGATTGGCTGACAGAAAGACTTGTGAGTTAGAGGATGAGCAGGGTCACAACCACCAAGGGACCTTTCAGAAGCACACATTGTTTACATTTCAAGATTCCCTTTCTATTTTGACCTTTCCAGCAAGATGGAGAAAGTACTGCAACTCACCAGAAACAATTGACTCTTTCCTGGGAATAGTCAAATTGCACAGCTGAGCATTCAGTTAAGTCAAGTGCTCGAATCGGTTCCGTGGCCTTGAAGAGAAAATGTTTTTAAAATGTGGACACATGAAAACAGAAGATAAGGCTATCTCAGTTCAGGGCATCTACACCTTTACAGGCACCTTCACAGGTTCTTCCAGGCATAGCTACCATTGCTGTAACACTATAAGCCCAAACTAGCAAGCATAACATCGGTGCTATTATCATATGAAGTGAGCTTAACATGAAAAACGCAGGACAGTCCACATCTGGACGAGCAACAGAGGAAATCTCTACTGCAGGAATGTTTGAGCTACATGGAGGCTCCTGAGGGCTTGGCTGATGCCTTATAATGTGACTGACACAGTAGCAAATCTGGCATGACTTTCAGATAAGGTTTACAGAAACAAAGGCATGTTATAGGTCTTATCAGACCTAGCCAGCTGTTGGAGATTTAATTAATTCCTAAGTGCCTTAAAAGGATGAAGCTGGGTAAGGAGAAATGTAGAAGCAAAGCCAAAGCAGTGCTTGCAGCAGAAGTGATAGATTTGGCTGCCTGAGAAGCACATGTGCATACACAGACACAGACATACATATATATATATATAAGTTTCTTTGGACGAGCTCAGGTGCAGGAATATAGACTGTGTATAATAGCAACCCGTCTCCCTCAGGAGTTTCATTCTCCCTAGGTGTGAGAGTTCTTCTTCCATTTGTTTCAGCCTCACACTAAGACCTCAGAAGAGGCAGCTTAACTGCTTTCTGCCCAAACATCCTTAGCTGTTTTCCATGGTCCTTCATCAGGTGTATGGAGGTGTGTGTTGCTTTCTCATCTTTCCTCAATTTTTTTGCTGACTCAGTGCCTGTTAGTAATACCCTACATTAGAAGAAAGCCCCTTGTGTTGTAGTGTGCTACCATAGGCTATCCCAGGGTCAGCTGAAAGCTGCTCACCTGTAGGTACCTGCAACCCCACAGCAACAACAGGAGTGCCAAGAGACACCGGAGCTGCTGCCTGGAAGGAGGTCGTATTCCTGACAGAGACACCTTCTTGCCTGGTAAGTCACTAATGGAGTTCTGTTCTTGGAAATGCTATCCTGCAAACTTAATTCAAGTTGTTTTGAACTGAAAGAAAAACTGATGGAAAGCCCTGCAAAAACCTAACTGTTTGTAAATGGTAATGTTTGGTGAGAGAAGGCAGTTGTCTGCTCTTGTAAAAATCTGTCAGAGGCTTGAAATAGGGCATGGCAGAGGGGAACAGTTTGGCTGTGTTTATGAAGGAACCTCAAACAGAGGCATTGTAAGGGCAAAGAAACTCTAGAGGTGTTTCTTATCTTTACTCAGATTAAGATAGAAATGGAGCAGCGACTGTAAGGAGCCAATGTTTTTCCCAGATGCCACAGGTTAATCTTTGTCAGAAGGAATTTTTAAATGAATGGTTTTCTGTGGATGTTGTGAGACCACTTGAAATAAAAGGATGAAATCAAACAATGTAAAGGATACTACCAGTATTTTTAGAACTATTTTAGCAGCACGCTCTCTGTCAGGTCTAAGCTACCAATAAAGGTTGTGTTGTGCTGGTAGCTTGAAATCCACTTAACAAAGCAACCCAAAAATGTATTCTAGGCCAGGCCAGACAGGGCTCGGAGCAACCTGGTCTAGTGGAAGGTGTCCCTGCCTGTGGTGGAGGGCTTGGAAGGAGATGATCTTTGAGGTCCCTTCCAACCTGAACTATTCTGTGTGAAAAAGCCCTGTAAACTCTACGCAGTAGCTAAGACTGGCAGAGCATAGTAAATGTTTTCCAGCTGTAAAACTTACTTTGTTGTTGAAGTCATCAGCAAAACTGACTTTACTTGACAGGCTTGACCCTTCTGACAGTATGGGAAGCTTTAGCTTGGGAAGCTGTGATACAGCTGTGAGAAGCCAGAGATACAATGAGGCTGCAGCAGCTGCCTGTGGAGATGTTTAAACAGTAGAACTGGTGTTTGCTACTTACTGTCTGGTCTTTGAAGTACTTAAGTTCATTCCTATGCAGCGTAAACCACCTTGTCTTCCAGTTCTGAAAGATCAAGAACAGATGGTAACGGTCTTGGGAGAGTTTAGTCCGACATTTCTTAGGAAAGAAAAACTTTTAAAGCTGCTGACTTGCTCTGGTTTACAGTTGTGCTTTGTTGTTGCTCAAAACACAAATTGTTCCTCTCTGGAGGGAAATGCAGGTGAAGTAATTTCAGCTCCACATTGTCTTTAGCTTCTATGGGTGATCACAGGGTGGAAGCAATGAGTAAGTTTTCCTTACCTTGACTATTCTGCCTTGTTTTATCAAATATCCTTCTTTGGTACCAAG
Source organism: Rhagologus leucostigma (assembly GCA_013397725.1). Taxonomy (NCBI): domain Eukaryota; kingdom Metazoa; phylum Chordata; class Aves; order Passeriformes; genus Rhagologus; species Rhagologus leucostigma. The sequence continues at coordinate 75,950 of VZTD01004332.1, forward strand.
CTGTGAAGTAACAAGGAAAGGGATTGGGGTTAGAGACTGAGCTCTGCTTCTACTTCCCACATCCCCCTCTTTGCCTGTATCAGGAAGATAGATCAGCAGCCTGTTCTTTGGAAAACTCCCCACAGCCACTTGCCCTCGCTCCAACGCTTCCCTCAGATGGCTGGATCCACCACTAGGGTAAACATGGACCTGTGCTGGCTCTGAAGGCAGCCCCCTGGACTGCGCCTCCCTCAGTGGGCTTCTGGCCTGCACCTTCTCAACCAAACACAGCAAAATAGCTGCAGTTACACTTTATTTAGTAAAGCTGGATGGTTGCCTTGGTAAATGTTGTGACCAGAAGCACATGAGGCTTAACCGACAGTGGAATTATCCCCAGAAAATGCTCCTCAAATGCAAACAGAGGAAAGTGCTGTTTTACTGAGCTGTTCTCTTCTCTCAAACAGGCCCATGCTTGAGAGGAAAAACCTGTTACGTCCAATGTGCTTTTTGAAAAATTGGGGTTTGAACTGTTTCTCTAACATCATGAGTGGCACTTGGACCTTATGACTTCTCAGATACTGAAACACTGTGCAGGCACCTGGCTGTGAGACTGCAGACTTCTGAAAATCAAAATCTTGCCAAGTTACCACTTGTCCTTGAAAAAGTATTGCCTTTTTATTGGCAGTATGTGGAAGTCAAGCTTCTTTGGAGGTTAAAGTGTAACTTGGCAATGAAGGGTTGGCTGTGAGACACATCAGAAGTGGTTGTTCTAGCAACTTCATTAACCCATATTAACATAACTCTTCCTCTTTTCCTCAAAAATATAGTATAGAATTAAAATACTTTCCTCTCTGTTCAGAGCAAACTGTTCTGGAGAAACCACCTATCTTACTTAGATATGAGTTACAAGGGATTTAGAGACTAATTGCTGTCCAAGTGAGTCTCAAATGTCAGAACAGGTGGCCTAAAAGTGTATGGTTATTTTTTTGTGTGTGTATTTGGTTTTTTTAATTCATGATAATGTTAATAATGATAAATTATTCTAAAAGATAACATAAGGATGAAAATATTTCATATATTCTTTGTTTGGATAGTGAGACTCACCTAGGTCAGCTGCAGACAATGTCTTCCCAGGGACAGCATTGAAGTGACAACAATTATAAAAGCCTTTATTTGCCATGGGACCGTACTGAGCAAGTCTGTATTTGTTTTGCCTTGTTTGGCAAAGACCTCCTGTACTTACACACCCATAAAGGGATTAATAAGCAGTCTGACTCCATAGCTCACTCCAGCAATCATGCTAAACTGAGGCCAGAAGCACCCCTCCCACCAGAACACCACTTACTGAGGGAGCATTTGGCACAAGGTCACTTTCCGTCCTTCCCGTCTGCATTGCAGTGTGAACTCGGACAGACTCATAAATGGAAGGTTCTTCCACTTGCCGTGGGTAGGGATGCTTCAATACAATTAAAGTTCCTGGAGAGAAAAGAGCAGGAGTAAGTCACCTGGCAAGACCACCTCAGAAAACAACTTGTCAGTCGCTACATCTCTGAGGAATGGTTAACTTCATCTTTTCCTGAAATTAAAAAGGCAGTTGTGAAAACTGTAAATATATGGTACCTTTTCAAAATTTTTACCCTTGCAAATACTTGCATGGAATCTCTTGACTCATTAAATTCCCCTCCTCCCCAGGAGGCTGGCTGGAGGGTAGGCAAGATGCTAAACTAGATAGGAGGCTGTACCAGTCATTGGGTTTGCCAGCATCCCACTAGTTAGTGCTTAAATCACTTAATCTGTCAGAGCTTTGGGCACGGGCTTCCTGACAGTAAACCCATGTTACCATCACCTTCAACTGTTTTTACCACAGCTCTTTCCAGTTAAACATTTTCATTATAGCCATTCTTCTTTTTCTCCAACTAAGATCATGTTTATTGCATGTTCCCTGAAAAAAGCTGCATTCTCGATAGTGAATCTATTACTTTTCAAAATAGTGAAGAACTGCCTTAAAATAGCAACTGCTCTGCCATCTAACTCCATTCTTTAAAAATAATGTCACAGCACACCAAATGCTGCTCCATTTGCATTTTACGCTGATATTGCAGCTCTTAAAGAGGAGGGCTGGTAGAATTGGTAACAAGTTGGACTTGAAACCTACAGATGTATGAGTAATTTAAAAGTATTCTGTAATGGGAAGGGCTAAAGAGAGAACTGGAAAAGTTGTATCTGAAGTAACCAGCTGAAATCTGTTTGCAGGCATGGGGGGGTATGCAAATGTGATCTATTCAACTTGCCATAGGCGGAAAGTCAACATTGGTTTATTTCTCTCTGGCCTTGCAGAAAAATAATGCTTTACTATTTAAAATAAAATTGAGAACAGCTCCATCACCACTCTAGAGGAACTACTCCTAAGCTGTTGCATAGAATCAGGGTATCAGCATCTGTACATCATGGATAAAAAGCCCCATTGCAGAACTGGAAGGACTAATTTAACATTTTATACAGTATTTGTTTTCTAATAAGTCCTCTGTGGATTTTTTTTTCCTTCACAAAGACACTTGTGCAGAATAATCCTGTAATTATACACAAGATCTAGAAAAAGCTGCACTGTAGCAAGATTATTCTACCACATCTGCATCTGCTGATGCTTGGCTTGGAGTTGACTCTGATGAGCCCCTACCCCTTTTTGACTCGTGGTTATGACTCAGGAGAACTCTGACCTGTATCTGAAGGAACATTGCCTGAGTGTTAACTCTCTCTTCCTCTCTACTGTTTTCCATGATATTGGTAAGGTGGAAGGTTTCTTGACGATGTTAATTTTTTTATTTCTTTTCTTTATTCTGTAGCACATCTGACTTAGAGGTTTCACAGAGCCAGCAGAATCTGATTAGGAAACCTTAAGGTGACAAGTGTTGATCCCACCCATAGAGATCAGATAAAACCAATGTCTTGCTTATTAATGTCTGTAACACATGCAGTGGGGGAGTGAGGAATGGGGAAATACAAGTCTTATGCCACCTGAAATCTTTACAGAGCTAGGCCTGTGGGTGCATGCCTGATTTCACAGGAAAAATAGCTTACTGGCACAGAGGATACATGTAGGAGCTCTGTGTTTGAACCACTCTTGAAAGCAATTTTAAAAGAGAGTGTTTCGAAAGACACAAGTGCCATATTGAATATACAACTGCATGAAAAAATTGGCAAAGCAGCCCTTGAATTTTATGTTTGCAGAGTACTGGTGCATGTTTGGTGTGTGACACATTACAGCTATTGCATGTGCCAACTATCACTTAACTGGTCTCTTGCATATATAATTAGTACTGCTCTGAGTTATTTGCATACACTTGCCACAGAGGATACTGAAGTTTTTGGCATTAACTTGTACTGACATGTCTTCAACTCTTACACTTGAAGCTAAACATAAAACTGACATTATCATGATAATATCCACTTAGTTTCTCCAGGGATTCTAATCTCATGGTGTTCAATTCACTTGTGGGAATCAAGTTTAATATTTTGACCCTTAATTCAGGCAGCACATTGGTTATTAAAGAAACCTGTGCTTTCTCTCTCCTCTTAAAAGTGAGACAAATCAGTGTGATGGCAGATGGCATCAGCATGGTCATGCACTGTAGGCAGAACAAGAGAGATAGTTGAAAACACATTCCCTCCAGGAAAGAGGAGCATAACACTGTCGACTCCTTCCTTGGACAAAGAATAGTGAAACTAAACAATTTCAAGTTGCTTTTCCATTTATTCTTATTGGGGGATTTCAACATCATAGATGAATATTTATTTCCCCACTAACACTGTGCTTTGGTTTTGCCATTTTTGAGAATGTCCTAATCCTCCCAGTATTTTGAAATGCTTCCTCTTCTGAGAAATCAAAAGGAGCTCGTAGCCCTGGTTAGCAAAAGCCCAATAATCTTATGTGTGGTTTATCTTCAAAGAATGTGAAAGATTTTTTGAAGTGGAATTTTTTTAGATACCTGAGGTTAACACAAATGTGAATTTATGACGAGGAACACTTTAAGAGAAGATCTATTTGCTAACACATCAGAAGCTCCTTTTAGTTAGATCTTTGTGAAGCATGGCTATAAATGTGTTTGTACACACAATATGACTCTCCTTACCTGTTTCACTGCCAATTAAAGGCTGGTTTGCAAAATGCATGACCAATTCCTTCAGGCTAGAAAATTCGTTAAATCCAAATTTGAATGAAGTTCCTGTATGTTCAACATGGAAGTGTTTCACAGAATCTTTTCCCCTAAAATAAAAGAGGAAAATTTGTCAAGGCATAAATGCCAAAGGCATTTGGCACATAAAATCCTTAAATAGCAGCTTTCACTACAAGGAATCTGACCCAGACCACAGGCTGACAATCACTGTCCTAGTAGTTATACTACTGCCATCACTGTCCCTCACTAATACTTAACATATCTGAGAATCAGATTTTAATTGCTGATTTACAGATATGAGATGATGAAAGCCTAGAAAGGCCAAGCTGGTTAATTTAACTCTTGCATCAGTAAAAACACTCATAAAAGACATTTCCAGCCTTCTGCCTAAATAGGATGAAATCTCTTCACTTACGGGACTTTAGTCTTGATGGTATACTCAGTACATGTCTTACTTTTCAAGCAGCATCCCAGTCTCACTGAAAATGTCTTCTCTTTCCCTTTGAAAAATAGGCTGTCTCTGTTTTGCACTCAAACAGGGGTTTAATAACCTAGTTTTAAATACCTAGGGCTTTAGAATTTGTTTGCTTTGTACTCAGATGATTGGTTCCACTAGGATGGGCACTGACAAGCATGAACTAGGGTCCTTGTTCTGTAAGGGAAGTAACAGCTTTTGTTCATGAAACCTGATGGCATTTAGAGAAGTGTGCAAGGTCTCACTTCCTGGGTGGGCAATTATTTTGGCTTCAAAAGACAGTGAAACACTTATTGCAAGAATTTCTCCAGTGAAAAAGTTACTTTTGTTAATGTTACTAGCACCCAAAATAGTTGAGTAAGCTTTGTCTGAGGAAAAACATATATAGCAAATATACTGAAAAAATGTGGTGAAGAAAATGAATTATACCATCTCTTTTATTGTTTATTGCCGCTTCCAAAGAAGATTATGATTTCAAACAGGTATTTAAATATTTATTTTTGACCAGTAGTCATGATATTGTAGAAGATGCCTCTATGGGCCTCCCACATGTTTTGTGCTACAGTCAGCTGGGACACAACAAGCCAAGTGCAAATGCTCCACACCAGGGAAGAGCTGTGACTCTGCTGCAATGACAGGACTTTCCATCTTTTTGTTTCACTTCACAAGACAATGTTGCAATGAGAGCAAGTTCTACTCTGCTTCCTACTTCCTTTTCAAAGTGGCTAATGTTGCTGGGGGAGGGGATTTCAGGCAATATGTGATCTCTCTTCCTACAGCTGTCAATAAAAACCTCAAGGGATGGCTTAGCATTTCGTCCTTGAAAAAACCTCCAAACTATGATAATGGCTGAAGTTCCTTGTGAGGCTGACGCAGAAAGTAAAGTAAAAGCTACAGAAGACATTTTAGGACAGAAAGAAAATGACAGCTAAAATTGCTAAACTTATCCTTTCTACAGTAGCGTATTGGAACAAAATTGAATTACTTATTCTAAAATTAAGTTTTAATATTAGTCAAAGAAGAAAACGTAAAATTAAACAGTAGAAAAATTGTAAAACATTTCAAAATCAAAATCAGTATTCAGAGGAGCTTTACCACCAGAAACAACAGAAACTAACATAACAGAATAAAAGATCAAACTTCAGACTGGGCTATTCAGTTCATATGGTAATGCAGGAAGTAACTCACTACATGAAGAGCTGAACAAGAGATTGGAATGGGCCTGAAATAGACTTTTGTAGGTCTTCTAAGGCTAGAATCTGCTAAAGCAGCAAATTTATTTTCATTAACTAACACTTCTGTTTCCTATTAAAAGAACTATTTATATTTTGGTTTATTACAATGAGTTGTTTCCTGAATGCTTTTTAAAACTACCTTCAAGATACATATAAATTTTTTTTAATTGTCTGAGGTAGTTATCTCAAATAATGCTTAGTTACATTTTAAAGTAAAAAAATACTAACCAGAAGAACAGTCATTCATTTATTTTTTTTTTTAAGGAAAGCTGTTACTTATAAATGCCATTATTCTTTTTGGCAACACTTGCACTCAATTCAGTCCTTGCTACCCTGAATACTCATTTTGTAACATCACTTTCAGATCTGTCAGGCATCCCTCAAGCTCCTTGTAAATAGGGATGCCTGTAGTGGTAATAATTTCAACAGTGTGTGTATAGGCACACTTGCTCCTACATTGTCTATCAGAAATGGGTGAAATACCTCATCGTTACCTTTTCTGGGGAACAGGGCATGTGCAAATTGCACTTTTCTCAGTCCCCAAGCAACTACTCTTCCAAATCGTAACAGCTCCTGATACTGAATATGCAGAAAGCCACAATCTCAAGGGCATACGCTATGCTCCTGTCAGGTGTGTAAATAACCAGCAGCATTACACAGATCAAAGTGACTTTAAAAAGTTACTGTGATTCAGCTGAGTTGTGGCCACAAATTGTTCAGAGGCTCAGTTTGCAGCAGAAATGAGCTTGAATGCACCAGCTTAAAATTTTGGTCTCAAGGCTGCTTGTATCACACAGTTGCCAAAGGCTACGAATGTATTTAGTGCTGGTTAGCTCCACCCAGCTGACATGCAGGGACTACCTTGTGTGTGTAAGGCATTTGTCCTTAGGCTGCCTGGCTAAAATACTGTGGCTTCTCTCCTTCTGGGAGATTCTTTAAATGTGATTCAGTAGTGAAGTATCCAGGCCAGGCTACCTCTGCCCTGTATTGGTTGTATCCTGAACAGTTGTGTCCTAAATTGCTGTAATTGACTTCAAGGCCCTGACATCTATCACTTGCAAGTTCAAGTGTTCAAATCAGTCATGCCAGCCTGGCAAAGACTGAACCTTAGCCCACCACAGAGGAGCAAAATCATCCAGTCAAACATTGGATCATCCTTCAGAGGTTATGGTTCCTCTACAGTGATTCAGAAACTAGAGAGGTTAGCATCTGTTAAATGTTTGCTGCTATCTTCATCATAAAACTTTTCTACTCCCATCAGCTGTTTCTTAAGCTCTTTAAACTGACATGCAGATTTTTATCTGAAAATTTACAGCCATTCTATTGAATTATGTTTTCTACCAATAAGATTAATTCATCATTTAGAAAAATGAAAGCAAGTGTCAAATCCAATCCATTTTTTTTTTCTTCTAGCAAAATGTCATTCAGTGGGATTATACCAATAGAAATATATTTCAAAATTGTTTAAGCCCTAGGAAAATAAAACCTGTAATGCATGGGACATTCAAATATGGAAGTAAGTGCAGCATTAGATTACTCTGTCCATACCTTACCTTACAGAGAGGGAGTACAAATCTTCCTTTTCATTACTCTTCCTCAAAAGATAGCTCCCATCCTGCCCGTTGGAGAGCAGCAGTGCTTCTGCTGCGTGTCGGGTGAGATTGTCATGGTACCACCTGGGGAGACACAAGGGGTTAAAGCATCCTTCACTCAGCTCTTAACTGGCTGCTGCTGCTCCTTTTTGGAGCAGGGTTAGTTGCAGTCTTCCTCTACAATTTTGTTACCACCCTTCTCACAGGCACTCGCAGAGTACACGGATTTGTGCCCCTTGCAGAGGCCTGATTTTGACACGCTCAAAAATTAACATTTTTTGTTAATGCAGAGTTGTGTACAAACAGCTGACTGTTTTGCTGGATGTAAAAAACCCTGCAAATTCTACTTGCATGAGCAACAAATTACTCAGGTCTGTGCTGATAAGGTGAAAGCAGTTTTGAGGGGTATACAGAATCCTTTATCTATTTTCAGAAGAAGTACTTCCTGACATATGTATATTCTTTGGTACACTTCCTCTTCTGGGCAAACAGACAGCACTTAAACTCCTCATAAACTCTGTATTTCCCTTAATGTGTCTTCACTGCCAAGATCTGCAATTAAACATGCTTGCCTAAGCTTAGAATTAAAGGGATCAAAATTAACTGACAGAATTTCAGTGAAAATTAAGATCTCTTGCTGTGCTTACCACTTGGCCACACACGGTCTGAGCAACAAAGGAAAACATCTAAACACTGTTTCAATTTATCTTCTGTGAAAATTGACTTCATTTTTATATGAAAATTTTTGCAAGGAATTCACAGGGAAAAAAACCTGCAAAGAAGTCCAGGAAGTGTAGTTTATGAGTTTGTTTCCATTCAGAACGTTCCACAATAGAAACACCCAGTTTTTTACAATAGACAAAGATCTCACTGGAAAGGAACCTGAGACTGAACACAAAGAGCTGGAGCTATAAAAGGTTGGAGCTGCAATACTGCAAGTAATGTGATCTTAATGATAGCCGTGCACACACACGCATACAAATCCTGTGGTGCAGAAGGAAGGAGGGATACTACACCCCAGGCTCTGCTGGAAGCAAGCTTCCCTTGTCTGTACGTGAAGTGGTGCCAGGCTGCCTTTCCCTTCCTTTAAACTGTTTGTAGGGTTGGGTTCAAAGCCTGTCACTGCTTCAGCCAAAGAAACACAGTTTCACTGAAAGCAGGAGTGCCATCGCAGCACCTTCCAGAACTTGTATTGTGGCAGTCTTCAAAATGAAACCAGGTGTAACAGTATCCTCTTTCTCCTTAGCTGTTCATCCCAAGTTTCCACCAAACTTGGCATCTCGCAAGAAGTTTTAACTCTGAATTTGGATGGCTGCCTATTTGAAAGGCCAGCTGGCTGATAAATGGCTTTATGAGAGACTGCAGACTGTTAACCCAGAGGAAGGCAAGATCCATGTGAAACTCAATACAGGCAGGGTATTGCTGCTTTGGCTCTAGAATATGGTCCATCTACACAGTAGAATAAAATAATGAATATTTAAAGATCAAAGTGTCATCCTCTGGAACACCTGTTAGCCAAAATCCGCTCTGGGATTAACTGCCCAAGTAAGTAACAGGCAAAGGTCAGATCTGTCCTGATGTGGAGAGGATCGTATCATCATGGCCAGACCTGCAGCTGAGAATGCAGCACTGTGTTTTGGGTGGGATTTCATAACGCTGCTTGGCTCACTTCTGCAAAAGAAGCAGATGTTGAGAAAATCTGTGAGTGGTCATTGTCGTAGTTTGAGGTTGCTCATAAGTGCATTGTTACCTTATTTCCGAAAAATCTTTTTATTAAAGAGAAGTCAAGTTTAAAAAATACTGTGTTTAAATCCACTCTCTTTACACATAAAAGGCCAGTGACTTTGTTACTGAAATGTTACTACTATGCAAAAAATAGATAAACCAACAACAAAACCCTTAACTGGGAAAATAATGTTGTCTGAAAGTGCAGTTTTAAAACTTTGCTGACAAGGCTGCACCAGTTTCTTGCCTAAATATGCTGTCTCAGACAAAAATCCCTCAAATGTTACTGTGTTCCTCCTGTTCAGCTCAAAAAATAGAAGTGGATAGGAGACAATAACGCAGATCTTGGTGTCAAAGGGACTGTTACACATAGTTTTGGTTTTTTTCTCTTCCTGTGACAGATGGTTCAATCAGGTTACTTCGATATTCCACTGAAAATGGTCACATAAACTTTGTTACAATTGCATAAACACAGGTAAAATTTAAAAATGCTGTAGAAAATTTAGGATTTGCACCACAGACCACCAGGAAGGTAAACAAATATGCACCTATGCAGTCTGTTCTCACAATCAAGCCTGAGCTGACAATACAAGTAGAAATAAACAGGACTAAAAATAAACCCAAACAGTCCTGTGGTTAGACACTACTAGGTATACTTCAGGTAAATTTAAGTATTTGTCAGAGGGCGAATCCTTCTATTTAACTGTTTCAGAAAAAAACTTTTAAGCAGTTCTTTGAAATTTGCAGGCAAATCAAGATGGGAGATGTGGCTTATTTGGCAAAACTGTAAAAGGCAGTCCACCTTCAGCTTAGGTTTTGGTTGTCTTCTGAGTTACACCTGGGGCAGGAAAGTGTTGATACAAAACACAACACTGTATCTACCTTCATGCCTTCTGAAAATAAGACATGAAGAAAATCAAAATGCTTTACAAACACCTATCTCTTTGAAGCCCCTAGAAAGTCCTTCATGAAGCTGAATTGTCTTAAATCTTTGATTTTGAACCATGGTGGATAATGGCGGATAATCAGGCTGTTTCTGAAGGTCCTCCCAAAAGTCATCATTATAGAGTCTTGTATTCACTACAAAACAAATCCAGAAATATGCTCTGTACTTTGACACCTTTCAGACTGAATATCATCAGAAGTGTAAAAATTGCCTGAAGTTCTTGATTGAGATTTCTCTGAAGAAACACAAGAAGATAAATAGATGGAAGTCTTTCTCTGCTTCAAAGCCACTTGTGCTGGCTGCCCTTGGCCCTGTTCACCCTCCTGTCCGATATATATACATACTTCTGGGAGATTTCTCTTTTCTAATTATTTCATTTCTCCTATTAACAAAAAAAACCCTACGTGGTCAACTTTTTGGGGTTCCTTTTCTACGATTTGACTAGAAATCTCAGGCTCAGAGTTTATAGCTGCTGTCATTTATCCATTCTTGCTACTTTAACTTCATCCTAAATGACATTAAATCTCTTTATCCCACGCATGTAAGCACGTTTGTGCTGTCAGTGTGTGTTGTTGAATGACCACGCTATCCTTCCTGCTCTTTGGAATGGCCAGTGAAAGCATGTCTTAGGATGGGCATGCACAGCCAGTGAGATCACTTTTGTTATCCAATGAAAAAGAAAGCATTTTCAGATATCAGCCTATTCTTCGGGTCAGAGTGCTTTGGTGGCAGCTTAGAGGAAGGACTTCACTGACATGGCTTTTACAGGAAGGAGAAGGAAATGAGACACCCAGTGCCCCAGAGAGCCCAAGCTCATCAGAGCATGCAGCCTTGCCCTGAAGATCTGCCCATCCAGTCACCAGTGGGGTTTCCCCGTGGAATAAACTGGTGGCTGCTGCAGTCCAAGCCATGTCTGTGCTGGCCAGCTGTGCCCCTGCAGCTGTGCTAATCATCACAACTCCAGAACAGGATGCACTCATGGTAAAATCTCTTCTTAAGAAGATCTCTGTGTAGCTAATGCAGTGACTAGAACTACCTACACTGTGGTGAAGATCAGGAATTATGTTACAGCAATTTTTGGGGTGGAAAACTCACTCTTCAGGTTAGAAAAACATCCTCAAAATGTTCATTTTTTTCTTTAACAACACAAGTTGTTCCAATGAAAAATGTTAATGGAACTTCATTTCTATGTCCCCTGCGGATCAGTGAGCCCTTAGGTATGGCATCTGTCATTTCTGATAATGCTGTTTTCAAAGTAACCATATGGATATTTTGCAAAACATTTCTTCCTGTGTAAATAGGGGCTGCTGAATAAGCTTGTAGCTGGTATCAGGTGCATTAATTTTTTAACAATAACAGAATACACAACAAACACAAACACTCATCTGTGAAAGGATGGATGTGGAGTGACTTTGATAATTCTCTTCTGAGTCATTTTTATGTGCAAATCATGTAACGTCCAAAAAGTACTATAAAACTGACTCACTAGTTGTCTATTTTTGGCACTCTGTATTTCAGCAACTTCCAGCTCTTGTCTGTCAAGTTTAGTAGTTTGGGATGTTTTAAAAAGTTTTTTCCTAGTATCAAGCCCTAGAAGCATTGCCCACAATCTGAAAATTGTAGAAGGGTTCTCTGTATCTCACATCACTAAAACTGAAGTTTTGGCAATGTTTTTAATGGCACATGAGTTGACAGAGCTCTAGAGAACCTACAAAAGGGCAAGAATGCTAAGACAGAAGTTACACGTGTCAGGCAGCCAAAACTGGTGTTTATTAGACATCCTTTCAATGTGTTACCCTGAAACACTTAATCATGCACCTGTATAAAGTACTCTGTTGGAATACAAGGATGCCATCATATGGGTAAAAATAATTTAAAAATAGAAATAAGAGGAAATAACATCATTGTATCCAGTCTTAAGTCTTCTGTCTTCTAACTGTAGACTTTCACTAGTTCAGCTTCTGCTTTTCACTTCCATTTTCTCTCCCTCGTCTTTCAACTGCCTTCATTCTGATTTTCACCCACTATTTGGCCCACTTTCTAGTCACTTTAATTTTTCTCTTGCTTAAGTTAGAAAATAGAGATGAAAAAATTCTTACGACCATTTACCCTGTTCCAGTCTAACATGTTCATCAATTCCTCAATTTTATTATCACCTGGTCTAGGCCTGTGGCCTAATTTCTCTTCTGTTACTAAAGCTAAGCATGAAATGTATTGTCCAGTCCTACAAGTATCATCTGTCACAGTATTGTCAAACCTGGAAGAGCATAAAAGTTCTGCTGCAAGAGGTGACACAGAAAGCTTGGACAGTAGAAGGGAAAAAAGCTACAAAAATTTATTTCCTCTTGCCCTGTGCCTTTCACTTTCGACAGACAACCAGTGTCACCCAAACTATGCTGTATTGGGATGGAAACTGTGCTACCAGACCAGGCTGTAATTACTCGGATGACGAGATATTCCACATTCTCATCTCTTGCGCAAATAACAATGCGGAATTCCCCAAACTCACACAGTACATGCTCAGCCACAGGCGTTTCACACTGTAGTATTCGGGCTGTCCTTTCATCTCTAACAGCAATAAAGGCAACTGGAAAATGGATTGGCTCCAGGAATAACCAAAGAGGCCTTCAGAGAAGAATCCCATCATCGGTTTCCTTTTCCTTTAAGCCAAGGTGCTTATGTATCTTTTGACAAACTTCAGTGTTCCCTTTTAAATATTTTGCTAGATTTAGGGGCAAAGTTAATGGGTGAGGCAACAAGTTTTGAACAATGTGTTTGGGTTTTGACCTTCCTTTTCATTAAGCATTAGGTCCACCTATACACACATCAATACAACAAAGCTGTCTGTAATCTGAATTTTTACTACATTGCTGCAACTTTCCATTCTGTTGAGCAGCTAACCTGGTAAACTATGAGCATATCCTGGTACTCAGCCTCTTCTCTTAAGAGTAAAGTCCTTCCCATTTCACACTTCTTTAAACCTCATCCAACTTCTTTGATTTTTGCACCAGAAAGCAGAAGCTTTAAAATAAACTGCTTCCAATTTCCCTCAAAGGTACATAAATGTCGAAGCTGCTTCTCATTTGAGTGACCATTGTCTCTGCTGGACACACACTCCTCATCAGAACTGGGTCTCAGTTGTGCTGGATACTGCATCAGCTGTCAGGGGAGCTCTGTACTGTGAGAGTATAGGACTAAGTTTAGGATGGAAAAACCCTTGTGATGACTGAGAATTTAATTTTATAGTCTACAGAGTGACACACCTATTTGACACGGCTGAAAAAGTATTCACATTAAGAGATCTTTCAGGTTATGCTACAAGAATGTCTGCTGCATGAGGACTTCTTTTTCATCTTTAGGGGAAAAAAAGAAGGAAAAAAGTGGCTTTAGTACCAGCTGAAAAGAAAGGGCCTTGTTTAATAATTGCGAGGGACTCTCTTTGCCTGACATTGTTTATTCAACTTCAATGCATTTAACTCAACACATTTCCCTGAAGGAGATGCTTAGTATTCTGAAGAAGGGTGAAAAGTTTAGGTTTTCCATTGAAGTGGAAGTAAAATAAAGTAGCTACAGCTTTAAAAATGCATATATGTAGCCTTCTCATTTGTACTCTTTCCTTCTTATGGATACCACATTAAGTACCACATCAAGCTGCATTTCTACAAGATCATCTATGAGGATGAACTCCTTGCTGTTTATAGGCACAGGTTACTGGCATATATTAACTCAGACCATATAGTGTAAATCAATAAGAGTCTGGTAATTGGGAATCATGCTTCCCACAACAGCTGCAACTAATTTTTCTTTCCTTCTTCTCTGTAGATACTGTTTTAGGATGAGCATAATCTTACAGATATAAAGAAAAAGTATATAATGGCTGCTCTGGGTACCACTGCAAAGTGACTTTACTTAATTTCAAACCTGTTAGTTAGGTGCTTCAGTTAATAAGCATTTCATTAAAAACTTCTTTTAACTATGGGAAAGTAGCAGCAGCGTGAAGACAGCAATTCCAAGTCATTTTGTTGCACTCCACTTTGTTCACTAAGTGAATGAATTGCAAAAGTAAGCAATGAGTTGGTCCTAATCCACAAGAACTCAGGAAGCAAAACAACTTTTTCTTTCTTCATCAATTCTTTTTGAATGCAGAGGTGACACCAGAGCCTTTTGCCTTCTCAGAATGATCACTGGCCTTTCTTCTGCTTTGCCTCCCCTGTGCTTTGCTGCCACTGATCCCACCCTGCCTGCGCCCACCTGTGCTGCTCCTCCAGCCCGTGTTGCTTCTTGCCCACGGCAATGCTGCCGGTGACAAAGTGACCCAAACCTTCCTTCTGTAAAAACCAAAACTAACTGGCAGACAAACTGGGCGAGTCACATCAGACAGGGAACAGTATCTGTTGCAGCCTTCAGCCTTCCTTTTCGCTCCTGGGGTTTTGCTTTCCGGTGAGAGTGATGTCTTCGTAGTGGCTGTGAATTGTCCGCTGCTCTCTCTCCTGAAGCCCCAGGCATCTTTGGGAATCCTGCTGCCTCCGGGGCCCAGCAAGGATAGCAGCTCTCCAGACCAGATCCCAAGCCAAGCTACAAAGAGGCAGCTGAAGGGATGCCTCAGGGAGGACAGGGATCTGAGGACAAGCTCTGGGTTTGGTTGTCCGTGGAAACGCAGGGAAGTGGCACGGCTCAACCTGGGGCTCTCTCCGATGGCCACGGCTTCAAGGCCACAAGAGGTTCCCTGAGGGAAGCTGCACCCCTGCCGCCAGCTCTCCGCTACATTCGAAACGTGTGTCTGCGCTCTCGTTTTTCTAACTATTATTTATTTCTCCCGGTCGCCTGTGACAGCCTTTCACCCCTGCCACAGGGACGAGGTTCTGGGCCTCTCCGAGGGGCCACCCCACGCACGCAGCCCTCTGGCGGCCTCGCTCAGACAGACCCCGCGTTACTTCATCCCTCACTTCATCACCGAAACCCAGCAGCCAGACCCAGCAGCTCCCACCCTTCGAGCCCCGTCGGGTGTCCCGGCACCCCCAGGGCGGTCACTGAGGGCGCCCTTGGTGCGGGCCCCCGAGCGCCGCTTACCCGAGCGCCATCAGCTCCCGGTCCAGCGGCGCGGCGGGACGCGGCTCCCGGCGCTGGGCCATGGTTCGCGGCTGCTCCGCCGCCTCCGCGGGGCTGAGGAAGTGCGGGCCGGCACCTCCCCGGGCGGGGCCCATCCCGTCCCGGCCCGGCCCAGCCCGTCCCGCCTCGCCGCCCCGGAGCTCCCCGGCCCGAGGGCGAGACCCCCACCCTCGGCAGGAGCAGCCAGAGCCCCCCGGCTTCCAGCTGTGCCCGGCGTGCGCCGTGTCGCTCTCATACTGCTAACGCTTTGGTTTATCCCCACAATAATTCATTGCTTTCGTCTGTACGTCCCAGAAGTTCGTATTCCAAAGGGTTTCGCAGTCCGTTCATTTTTCTCCTGCAATCAATCAATGAATGCCCCTCGCCTCTTCTGTGTCCTCCAAAGTACTCAGCGAGGAAATCTGTAGAGGTGAAATCTGTGTTTGTTCTGTAAGTGTCAGGTGTTCAATCCTGTCCCCAGCCAGCTCCCAGAGCCCAGGGGGGTTGTGGCTTCCCACGGAGCTGCCGCTGGATTAGTTGGGAAGGGGGATGTTGCCTGCCACGGCCCCTGACCCGGTGATTTCCGTGGTGATCCTCCGTGCAGGCTTTGAAGGGCTCACGCTGTCTTTCTGAAACAGGAATAGGAACATAAACTGCCAGAAAGATACAACTTCATTCCGTCTTTGGAAGTATCAAGAGGACTGAGCTCAGTGGGTGAGAAGTTTCTGAGCGTTGTCTGGCGTCTGTTCTTTCCAATGCTTAAACGATCTCCTGCAATACTAGAGGTTATTTGTATTCCCCGATACTTCATGGGCAGAAATTATTATAGATGTGGCAAACTCCTTACTAAACTTCTTTGACAAAACGACAGGACTCCACCAAAAAAAAAAAAAAAAAAAAAAAGATATGACGGAATGTTCTTTTCCACTCATAGTGAAGTTTTCACCAGGTATCCAGTACAGAAAAGAAGTTGTTTCCAGAAAAACTGGTATTTAAAGCGGGCGGAACAGCTACGTACTTTCCCACAAGCAGTCATATGAACTGCATGCTCAGTGTGGAGCTTAGAGTCATTTGGAACAAGATTTATTAGCCTGCAGCTCCTGCTGGTCTTGGGGAATCAGTTTTGAAAGAGCTTTTCTAGCCTCCCAAACTGGAAAAGCTTCAGAGGGATTCCATCTATCAGACAAGACTATCCTTTCTTTGAGCTTCTAATCATGGCTGCAAGGTGCTCTGCTTCTGTGCTTAACTGTTCGTGTGGACAGGAGGACATTCAGTTGTAGATAAAGATTTTGCAAATAAGCTGGGGTTCTTTTCTTACTGGGAAAAAAAATTTTTTTAGTGGCGAAAAATACTTCTTTCCTCTTTCTGAGTTTGCCCCTTCCTCTATTGCTTGTTGAAAGTTTGTGATCTGATGCTCTCTTTGGTAACCTGACTCTGAAATCCACAACATTTGGTTAAATAGATGCTTTGATGTCTCCACTGTTTGCTTGTATTTCCAGGATAGATTTATTTACTATTTTTCTCCTGTTCTGGAAGCTGCTGTGTTTGATTTCAGCAGTGGTGAACTCATTCCAGGTTATCTTGTCTGTCTTATTGACAGAGGCAGAAAAGCAGTTATGAAAATTTCTGGGTTACAGATGAAAAGGCACGGACAGAAAAATTAATTAAATTCCAAGCCACAAAGAGCCACAACTAAATTTTAGTAAATTCTAATTATATCACAAATGGTCTTCAAAGTTCAGCAATGCAGGCTCAAAGGTGTTTTCCAGCTCTTGTGTACACCATTGTGTTTTGTGCACCACTGTGTTGCGGTAGGAGGGGGTTCTCATCTGGGAGCAGGTGCTTCCTCTTACTCTGCACCTGAGAGTGCAATGTTTCCTCTTCATTTGTAGAAAAAAAAAATAAAGAAAAAAAAGGCAGAAATTGTACTCTCATGCAGCAGAGACCGGCTTTCCCTTCAATGAAATCCGCTTGGTTATGGGTTTTTAACACAGGTTAGTCACTGGACAGAAAGGCTACAGATTGCCAGCTCGCACTTCCCCAAAGCCGGAGTACTTCAGTGTCTGTTTTGGTCTTGTTCCCAAGCACGGGCATCCCCGTCGGAGGACTGGCTCCGTGTGCAGTGGGGGTGCTGTGCAGAGCAGACCTGTAGATAGCAGCAGTGCTCTGGTGCTTGCAGCTCAGCCCGAGCCCTGCTGGCCACAGAGCACCCCCAAAAGACAGTTTGCCTTTCTACTCATCCCCTCACAGCTGTCAGTTATAAACCAAAGTGTGATTTAATTTAAAAAACCAGTCTCTTGAAGTCTTTCTTGAATAGCTGTGTCATCTCACAGGAAACAAACACCAAACCCCTATTGTTTTAACTTTAGGTCATGAAAAACAGAAGGAGAATTATGGCCATCAAAATGGGGAGGGGAAAACCAATAATGATCCATACATGTGCAATTATTCCTTGTGTTATGTGTCACACTAGGTTATTCCAGAATGCCATATTCACCAGCAGACTTTAAAACCCAGTAAACGCTTTACAGTGCAGCAACCAGGTCTCTCAGTCCAGCAGGTGTCTGCTTTTATGATAGTGGTTTTGGAGATTGTGTGTTCTGTGTGGGCAGAAATTGTGGGATTGCTAGGTGAGCTTATATCTCATGTGCCCTGTAAGTGGTCAGGTCCCAGTATTATGATGGTTCTTCCAAGTTTTCAAGTTTTTATGCAGCAGTTGTTTAAAAGTGTTTGAAAGTTTTAATTTTTTTAAAGTAGCTGTAATTTTGTGCTTTAAGATATACTTTATTTAATATAAATTAATGAAGGAGAATTCGTCTTAGATATGCATGTGACTAATAAATAGACATGACTGCTGTAAAAGCATAATTAAATAACTCCAGTTACTTGACAGAACTTGGCAGGAAAGAATTGAAAATTTAGTTTCTTTCCTTTTACCATTTCACCTTCCAATAACTTGAATAGATTACAGGCAGCTGTGAACCATCCAAGCAAACTCTAAAGAGAGTGATTTCACCCAGATGAAAGTAAAAGAAACAGAAATATCACAAAGCCATTGTTAACATGATTAGGATGAGGGGCAGGCTGGGATGGAGCAGAGTGGGCACCTGCAGAGCACAGGTTTCCTACACAACAGAGTTGCCCATTGATTTATTCCTTTTAAGTTAGCTGCATCTGACAATTTTGCAGTGCTCAGGACATCTAATCCCTATTACACTCAGGGATGATCCAGTGGGATTCTGTGAAGCCTTCTAAAGCAACTACAGAAATCTTTCCCCCATGTTCAAACACAGGATGCACACTAATATAGTCTTCTGAAATTAATGTGATTCTTCCCTTCTGAATGTGGCACAGATTGTCTTGGAGTGTTTATTGGAAACAATTTTTTTGCTGGAAAACAGTTCAGACACTGGATATCAGCATAGTAATGAGTTTACTTTGTGGATTTTGAGACATGTTTATTTAGTGTGTTTTCAATGTCCACAGTCAACACATTTCCAAAATGTGCCAGTTAGCCCTGTACTGTCTGCAATCTATTCAGATAGGAAACACAGAACAGTGGTGAGAAAAGGGATTTGAAATTACCCACATGCCTAGGGAAAAATGGCTTGAAGATAAATTGTGCAAAAGGGAGGGTTGTTCTTGCCCCATTTTTTCCACAGTTTGAGCTGGGCAGGGCTTCTATAACTAAAGATCATAGTAGTTGTGTTGTTGTCAGGGTTCATCCTCCAGACTTGGATTAGGAACAGGTCTCCACCTAGGCACAGCAAGAGATGTAACAGCCACGCCCACCTAAGCCTTTGTGGAGTTTTCTGCCAAGTAGGATAGGCCCAGCCGTGTCCTATAGGAATATGATTATGTATGGGATCCCAGAGATATTTATTTAATAATTCAGCTTTATAGGTCTCTTAACTCTGCCCTTAGTAAAAAAAACCTAGCATTCTTCATACTCTTCATGATGTGACTTTTGGGACCAAACATAATTATCATTTCTAACATAATACACTTTCTCCTCTTATTTGCTCCAGAGAATTCAGCTACTCCTCTAGGCCTAAGTACAGGAGGATTTTTTTTCTGGTTTCTGAACTTAAACAGGGACACAGTAATAAGTACAGGAAGTTTCCCTTGATGCTTGCTTATTTTCTTATTAGTCCTTGATTGCTGTGTGCATAACCAGGAGCTGGAGCATGTATATTTTGAGATGATGGTGGGAGATTAAATGCCTCTAGCTAGAACAGCTATGTTATCGCACGTGGTTCGGCTTTCAGAGTTTCAGTAATGTGGATAATGATGTGAAGATTATGTGTTTCCAGTTTCAGTTCTACAAGGAAAACTTTCTAGGAACTTTGTCAATCCACTGTTTAATTTACATGTCCGCTTGAAGCCTTCAGTTTGTTTTTCATGTCTTCTTAGACACAGCCAAAATCTCTTTAAAACTTCCCGTTTCAGAGCTATGTCCTGTTCCCTGAATAGATGATGTGTGTTGCAAATTCTTTTCATATCCAGCCAATCTCAAGAAATAAACCCAAACACCTAGAAATTACCTTTAAATTAGAAAATGTGGGTTTCAGTGGCTGCTAGTGGCAGCATATGTGGGGAGGTGGGGGAGAGCAGGTCTTGTTGCCAAAGGCCGGGGCAAGGGCCGAGGTTGGAGACAGGCAGCTCCTCTTGTGGGCCACATGGTGCCTTAAGCCAAGTGACCTGCTGGCAGTTCAGCCTCTGCCCAAGAAGAATCAGACCTGGCTGGCAAGTCTGTGCACCGAGATTACCCAGTAATTAAAGATGTAGAGAAGAGGAACCTCTCCAGACTCCTTCAAAGATGGCTCTTGGCTGCAGTGGTCTGGGGTGGGGAGCACCTTCAGGGCTGGAGACCTGAATGTCCTCACACCTGGAGTTGCTCCGAGGATTCCTGCTTGCCTGTGAAGCCAGCCCGTAACTCTGGCCTGCAGCAAAGCCCAGGGTGCCAGCTCCTCACAGATGGCATTACAGTACCTGTTGTTGAGCCTGAGGGAGAGATTGCATCCAGAGCAGGACTGACCACACACACCGGTGTCCACCGCACATGAAAACTGATGGAGACGCAGCATATGATTTTAGGCTTAGGTAAAAGTCTCATAAAAAGCTAGGCTTAGGTAAAATAAAATACATAAAATACAAAATGAAACTGTTTAAACTAGAGAAGGGGTGAGGAAAAAAAAAGGCTGAGAAGAGTTTTACTTGATGTTTTGTAAAAATGTTGTGTGATCTTATTACATTTCTTAAGTTGTTTTTTTTTTTCATTTTGGCTTTTTGCAACTTCAAAGTTTACATTCAAATTACATATAATAAATAACAAATTCTATAGATAATAAATAACATATAATACATAATAAATACAATAACATAATCTAATAATGATAACATAAGTGTATGTGTGCACTATCAAACTTGATAGCCCTGTCACTTTGTGCAACTGTTTATGGATACAAGGACAAGCTTTAGGAGTAATACCAAGACCTGAATAGAAAGGAGCTAAAGGGGAAAAATTATTTTTACCCAAATACAATTATGTTACGTCAGTAGCTCTGAAAACATTTGAATGTTGCATCATTTTGCATTTTATGGCACTGCTGATGCATAAAGCAGGATACTGAGAATCTGGATCAAAAAGGGGATGCAGATTGCTTTCTGAGAACAATGATTGCAATTATAGTGCCTTTTGCTTGCAGAGGAAGCATGGGTTAATATGTTAACATTATGTGGGTATAACATGTTATGCTCACATCTGCATAATAGAATCCCAGAAGAGATCTTGCTGGAGTTACAGATGCCGGGCATTTTCCAGTGCCTTGCCAAAAGCACTGTTCACTGCTAGTTGCTAGTTTAAAAATGTACATGCCTTGTGGCAGGTCAATTTTTTTCTAAAATTAATAAGAGCCTAACCTTAAATGAATAAGAGCCTAACCTTAGGCTGCAGGAGCTTTACAACTAATATTTTGTGGACCCTAATTGGTCTAGTGGGTGTTCAATGTGCTGCAAATGCCTGGTATGGATGGCTTCTTCTCCTACCAGCACATGGCATCAATGACCATTTGCAAGCCAGCAGCAGTTTCATCTTCCATTGCATGTTCAGGCGTTCCAGCAACTTTAAAAACCAACACTCTGTCACATTAACACCCAGGAGCAGTCTCCTGGCAGGGCCCAGGTTATAAATAGAGATCCTCTCCAGAAGCCTGGTTTTACCTGAGCCGTCCATCTGCCTGTGCTTCCAGGCATGATCTGTGCGTGCCCATTTCGGGGCGATTGCGGTGCATCTCCCCTGCAATGGCAGGAGAGGTTGTGCACGTTGCTGTGCCAGGCACACTCTCCTTGCTCAAGGAGATGACAGCATGTGTTCTGCTGGTTTTGCTGGGGGGAAAGCCAAGCTTGGGTGATCTATAGAGGATTGTGTGAAAAGAGAAGAGGGCAGTGGAGGCAGGCAACCATGCCACGCTTTCCTGCAGAGCCTTCAAAAAGCACCAGGGTTGTATAATTTTTCAGTATTTATACTGCAGATATTGTGGTTTTTTTGTTTTTTGTTTTTTTTTTTTTTTTTTTTAGCAAGGCGAGTGCATTTGGCCAAGTAGCACAGTAGGGGGTATTAAAAAATCCTGCATGACTGCGCCGCTTCCCTATAGCTATTTATTGTACCATGGGCCACAACAGCTGCACTGGGCACCCACGTGACACACGTGTCTGGCCTGTGCCAACATATCAGCCCGTCAGGCCCTCTTATTTATACTGCGACTTTCATAGCAGCCATCTCACCCTGCTTCACGTGTTATAATTAGAACTTGAAAACCGGTTCAGATAAACATAACTCGAATGTTAAAAATCTCCAAACTGATTGACATAAACAAGTAGAATAGTGAGGAGCTGGGGAGCTTGCTCAGATGTGTTCTTGTCACCATGATTTTGGCATAGTAGACCGGCTCTGGTTTGAATGAAATACAGCTTTCAGGTAGTGGTCTTTGGTTCTGTTACCTTAGAGCAGAGCAGGGTGCACTCGTGTTTAACTGCTGTAAAGTTGATATAGCTCAGACCTTGTCAGCGCTGTGGGTGTGCTCCAAGTCCAGCCACTGATCTAATTTCATGGCAGATAGGCGAAACTGATCAAAAGGCAGTTGTATCCTGCGGTACAGGTGCCTGAAATATAAGCTGTAATTGAACAAAGAGAGAATTTGTGGATGACCCAAGAATGAACCAGTGAGGATTTTTCTGGGTTAAGATGAAGAATTAAGGAAATTGAGATTTGAGACACAGCCTGGATACTGTAAAGAAAATGGAGGAGACTCTTAGAAACGTGGAGGTCTTATTGTTATTATGGCGTGATTTGGTTTCAGAAAGTTAAGAATCTCTTCTTTGAAGTCAGAAATTCAATTTGCATGTTTTTTCAGTATGTCAGCCGGCTTGCTTTCTCAGTTCTGACGGAGTGTAAGTTGTAATACCTGGAACCAGAATTTGGGACCTCTTGTAGGCCACCTTTATTTCTTGGCATTTCTCCAGTTTTTACATTTAGGGCATGTCATGGGTTGGAGTGGGACAGGGCTATGTGTGAGCTTCCAGGAAATTCTAAGTTTGAAACATGAAATTCGTGAGGTGCTAGCTCTCTACATCATTATTTTTATGAACGTAAAATTTAATTAATTTTTTTCTTGCTTTGAAAGGATTTGATAGTCCAGGAGTCTGTTTGCCAGAGCTGGAATAAAACCAAAACCCCATGGTCTGTAATCTATTGAGAAGTGCGATTATGCTGGCAAAAGCCCCCACTTACGTTCAGGAAATTTCAGTTATTTAAACTACGTTTCTTGTCCATAATAACCCAGATCTTTGCAGCCTTAAAAAAACACAGTGCTGGCCAAAGTATATGTGCCATACCCACAGAAAAAATTTTACTGACTGGTATAAAAATTAAATATTGCACAAATACAAAAAGCATTAAGAGCCTCATATATAAATCAGAAGTCTTCCCTGCCATACTTCTGTAGAGATCATAGGATCCTGGCCCTGAGAATGATCCTCACAGTCCTGAGGACCAGGTAAATTCACACTCTCAACATCCACCAAAGCAAAGAGGCTTTACTGCAGAGCTGCAGGTGCCTGCAGCACTTCACCACATGTATGTTGCTGTTTTGCTTGAAAGACTCAGAAATGTGCCACCCAAGGGTTTCACAGGGTGTGCCAGTGTCAGACAGAGATCTGTGAGCTTTTGTGCTTCTGGCATGGCTCCAAACTGGGCACAGAAAGCACCAAGTATTGGAGATACTTAGTCAGAAGCCCAGGTGGGCTGCGTACTTTGGTAAAGCCAAGCGACCTGTACCACAGCCAGGAGCAGAACCCAAGTGCTTTCGCAAGCAAATCCCTTTCTGTATCACTAATGAAAGTTTGAAAGTCATGTCTTCTGGGGTGGAAATGGCATGGCAGACAAAAGCATTGATGAGATTGAAACTATTTTTAAACTGCTAAAATGAAGTTCAGTTGTTTAGGAAATGCTACTGAAATTCATGGTTGTTTTAGTACAGGTTTAATAGCAGTCCTGAGGCTGACAGAAATAAATTGAAACTCTGTAAGTGAAAAGTTCATTGAACAAAAATGCTATGTATAAAAAATGCAGGTTCAATGTAGAGATCTCAGAATACAGCAAAATGTCTATCTGCTTGAGTTAGTGAACATATTTTGACTTCTGTATCGGTTGAAGTCATGTCAGAGTTTTTCTGGAAAAGCTGCAGACAACAAATTTATAGCAATTGAGCTGGATGCAACAAAGCTCTGAGAGGCTGAACAGCAGTTATTCCGTGGCATATTTTGCTAGTGATAAAAATCCATTTAAATAACAGTTGCATGTTCATGATCATGTTCATTGAAGGGACTCTCCAGCATAGCTTGGAGATGTCTCACCAGGGCACAAATAGGGATCTTAATCAGCATCTCCAGAAAAAAAAACCTGTGGAGTCAGGTGCGAGGGTGAAGGTGGGGGCAGTTTAGTTGACGCCAAGAAGGAAAATGTCACTTTGATTCTTCATCTGCTATCACGGTTACAAGAAATAACCTAGGCAGCAGCAGCCCCCATTAGCACTCTGAAAAACGAGCTTTTGCTTGTTTGGGATTCAAGGTGAAAACTGCTTTTTGGATTTTTAGGTGGCAGGTTCTGCTCACATTTCTGGGCTGCTTCACATTGTGGGAAGGTTCAGCTGGCTGCTCTCTGCCACCAGCACGTAGTTGAGTACTGAAAGCTTCCTTTAGGATCTAAATACAGGCAGTGTAAACGATCCTCTTTGCAAGTTAAACAGCTTGACACCAGAAAACCCCTTATTTTTTTGTCCTTCTCTTTTGCTCTAACATTAGAAATGTATAGAAATACAATACATTGTAGCAGAGCTGTTTCAGAGATGTCCAAGCATAAACACTCACGCTGGTGAGTAACAGCAGAAGCAGGGTAGGAAAGAGGAAATCTTATCCAGGAGGAGCTGGCACATAACTGGTACTGTGGCTCTGTCAGGTCCTTCAGACTGATACAGGAGCAGATAGTTATCTACAGGAGCACACACTGCAAGGAAATAAAAGCTGCATCAGATCGTTCATGATCAAACCCCATGGCTTCAGGGAGCCCTCGTATTGTCAGGCTGATAAATAGATCTTTCTTATTATAGATTTTTATCTTGCAAAAAAGTAGCATCCACAGCAGTCGCTGTGGAAATTGCCTCTGAAGCCTGCTGCAAAAATGGGGAAAAGACAACTAGGACTGAGATATTTTGGAAAGATATTGTGTACTTGCAAAATATTATCGAGCATGCGTTGCAGTGAAGCCAAGGCAAAGCAAGCTGGTGCTGTGGCACCTTACTCAGAGAAGAGAGCTAAGAAGGTATCTGTCAGAGAGCTCTTCCCAAAAGCTCTCCCAGTGATTCTACACAGAGAAGCAAGGGCCTCACATAAAGCTGGGCTTGGTTTAGGCTATCTTGGTGATCTACCAAAGAGCTTGGAGTGCCAAATTACCAGGGAGAGAGTCCTTAGCCAGGCTGTTAAGTGAATCAAGCCAGGACAGATGGAAAAATGTTGTTCAGAGGCCTTCTGAATGCAAAGAGGTGAGTAGTAATTATAGTGTTTTCCAGCAATATCAAAGCAGAATATTTGTTCTGCAAGGGCAGAAACAGTTCAAATTAGTCAAATGGTAATAATTCCATAAGCCATAGGTAAGTTTTGCACTGTAAGTGCAGTTCATGCACTCCTCCATTTCCACTGCTGCAGGCAAAAACGGGCACCTAAATCTGATCTCACTCTCCTGAATTTGATCTTACCCTCAAGAACAGTTCATTCCAGCCTTTCCATCTGTACAAGAGGCTCTGAAGGCGTGACAAAAAGTAGTGCTAAGTATTTAATCTGTGCACCGGGGTGCTGCTGACAAGTCCAGCTCCCTGCAGAGCAGCGGAGTCCAAAAAGAAACCCTTCTCATGGGAACTGCAGCAAGTAGGTAGGCTGCTGTGGCAGTCACATTCCTTCAGAAGAAAATACAGTAGCCTGACTGGAAAAAATAGAGCAAAGTGCCCTTCCTTCTCTAGTGAGGAGAGGTACCCAAGCATTGTTAGACTAGATGGGAAGAAGCTCCCGTATGCCAGCTACGTGCTTTTAAAAACCTGTTGCAAATCTCCTGTTTGTGTGAGGGATTCTTCCCTGCCTGTATTTTATTTCAAAGGTTTCCTTTGGGAAGGGAGAATTGTAATGTATTTATGGAGAAGAAAGAAATCAACATGCAAAGCTCATATTTCAAATTCTCATTAATTTTACTGCTGAAAGTCAGCTGTTCAGACAGTTGAAAAATACTTGTCTTTAATGTGTGTTGGGAAGAAACTAAACATATGACAGAGAGATGCATGTCCAGGAGTTTTTCTCGAACAACCATTTCCTTTTCCCTTGCATTTAAACCTGTTTCTACCTGTTGTCTTAAAAGCCCTGTGACTGGATTTTTGAGTGAGAACATGAACCTCTTTACTTTGAGCAGAGCTACAGGCTTTCTGAAGCAAGATGCTTTCTGTACTTTCCCTTTGCATGGATTTCCCCATCTGTAAGGCAGGGATGACAACTCTGACCTCATCTTTTGAGTGCTGCAGGCTGGTAGGCATGAGCCAAATCATCTCCTAAGAAGAAATAGTTACGTGTTTTCTTTATGTAGAAACTCAAAGTGCTGTGGTTGGGGACGCAAATGAAGAACGTTATGGGCTCAAGCGAAGAGTGAGGAAGCTGCTAAAGGGGAGGGGAAAAAACAAAGATCAGTTCTTTCAATCTTCCCAGCTTCTAATCCATGGCAACCTGCTGCTGAGGACAGCTGAGGGAGATGCACTGAATCAGCACGTCTCTCAGCTGCTTTGGCCACTCACCCTCCTCGCCCACTCTTTGGGCTTCCCTGGCTATTGCTGGGTCTGTATTTATACCGCACTCCCCAGATACTGCAGTGGTGGCTGTGGTATAAATACTGCCAGACAGCTATCTGTCACTCCTGTCACTGGCAGGCCCCAGGATGGCACAAATATGAGTTAGCAATGGGTTTCTGTGGTGGGAGAATTTTGAGCTGCTTTCGGACACCATGAATTCTTCCACTGCTGAACTCCCACCTTGGGGCTCAGTGCCTGCATGTACATTGAAGGAAGCTGGGACAAACTTGGGACAAACCTCTTTTGTTAATGACAGCATTGTTTTGAGCTATGCCGCGTTAGGCATGAGCTCTAAGGCTCGCTGCTCCTATAGCAGTGAAGGAGAGTACAAGGCTTCATGGGCCTGCTCACATACTATTAATTTTGGGCAGAACTGGCTCCCCTCCAAGTGGTACACAGAGCAGGTTTGAGGCAGTTGTGCTTCACCCACCCCTGCTTTTGCAAATGGACACCTGAGCAGGGAAATCAGTTACAGTCAGTCCTGGAGAGCGGTCACAGGTTTCTGGAGGGGTGATGGTGGTAGTGGTGGTGATGGTCAGGATCTCTCTGAACTCCTTTTAGGGGAGCATTAATCAGAAAGGCAAATGCTGTATGCACAAATGAAGGCACTTGCTATTTTGTGAGTAATCCTGAATACAATTTTAATATAGTCATATGAAATAAAGTGTAAAGGGAGCAGAGAGAGAGTAGAGACAGCAATGACAGTTTGTAATTTCTGAGGGGTATGTGCGTCCTGAAACTCTTCGAGGCAGTACCTAAGGGTCCATCAATCACTTGATCATCATTGCTCTGAACCCCCTCTCCTTCCACTTGGAATATTGCTGCAACTGTCCAGATAAGCCGTAAAGGTGGCCTGTCGCCTAAATTTAAAGACTAGACTTAAATTTCTGCAGCTGGGATTAGCATGTGAAGTCTGAAGCCATAGGAGTGGAAAAATGGAATTGTCCTTCTTGGCAGGACTTTGTCTGACAGCTACAGAGTTGACCGGTTTTTCTCATCACCTAGTCAGGATTTTTTTGTTTGTTTTATGTTTTAACGAGGAGACAAGTTTCAGGTAGGATTTCAGGTAGATGTTGTGCTCCTTGTGTAGTTCTCATATCACAGCATCCTTGCCTCATCCCAGAAGGAACAGAAAATAAAGGATGCGTACTGCAGACCAAACATACGTAACATGGCTGCTGCTGTTCTTGACTTCGCACCTAGACCTCCAGGCTGCCTTGCTTTGGGCCACAGGAGGTGAGTGGAAAGAATTGCAGCGTCACATCCATGTCTTGGAGATTGGCCAGGGACTTCTGGTTTGCCTTTTTAATGAAGAGTGAGCAGTCCTGTTTGCACCAAGCTGTGCCCCTACCTTTTCACTGAAGACAAGATAAAAAATGTGTTTCAAGTCAAGCCGCCCTAAGTCAATCATCAAAAACAAAGACTTTGAGCATTTCTGTGGCACCAGAAAAAGAATAATACCATGAGAGGAAGTAAAGGAGTGCAGAAATGATGAGGGCAGAAAACAGTCTTCCAAACACAATCTTTTATCCTACGTTTTTAACTTCTTAACCAACAAGTTCACAGTATTTTAAGTGCTTTTACCGCTTGCACTAAAGCAGCAGTGAAGGAGAAAAAATTGTTACCAAAAAAAAAATGCAGGCAATGGCACACCTTTTTTAAAACTAAGCATTAGAACAGTGTTTTGTTCCTAGTTACTTTAGAGTAGATAAAATATATCTAATTCTGAATTGTTAGATAGGAAAATCATGTGCATTCGATACATGCTTTGAGATACCACTGCAGGAAAAAATCCTTTGAGATACCACAGGGAGAAAGAGCCTTTAAATCGCTGAAGCTTTCTGAGTTGAGGGGTGGAAATTATGCTCTGGACAACTGTTTCCATAATGCCAGCAGAGGAAAGATAGATGAGAGTAGCCCCAGGCAGTGAAGCAGCACAATAACACACTTGTGGGGCTTGGGTGCTGAAAGCAGTTTGTGAACTCTTGGTGAACATGAGAGCAAAGGAAAGCTCAGATGTTTTCTTGCAGCACAGGGACATGCACCATCAAACTTGCGGGCGAATGGTCAGGAGCCAGACAAGCTATCAAAAGAGTAATGACAGGGTAGATAGGAACTAGAAGTACTGAAGAAGAAATGATGGAAGAAATAAATAACCTGGAGTGGAGAGGTGAGAGGCAGATAGCTAAAGAGAAAGCCCAGAGCCTCGCTGTTGGTAGTAGTCGTAGTCCTAGTAATTATTTTTTCCAGACTATATTTAAATAGCTTTGAGTATCTGCGGGTCATGGTGTAAACAGCTGCTGTTCCTCAAAGCTAATGTCATTGAGGAGAAATAAAAAAGGGAATTTGTAAACATGTGTCAATCTGGAGGATCCTAATGCAATCTATAGGTTAAGAATATCTGATGGATTTGCTCCTGGGTTTAAGCAGGAAATAGTATTACTGTTTCAAGAATGGTGGTAGGGAATATATATTTTCATTAGAATGAAAATTAAAATCTTAATCTTTGGCTTAATTAAGACGATATAGTTCTTTAACCTTGACACCAAGTGTCTCTGGAGCAGTATACAATCTGTGGTAGAGGAACTGAGCTTCCACTGCAATCTGTAGCTCACAAAACGATGCAGTGTAACAAAGAAGTCCCCATGAGGATGCATTCATGTGTGTGTGTACCCAGGAGGAGGGAAACACCAGCAGGCACGAGTTGGAGAAAGCAGTCTGAGGAAGATGCAGGCGTACCAGCCTACCTGTAAAGTGCTGCCTGGGTGCTGGGCAGGTAGTAGGCTGGTGGATATTTGGAACAGGAGAATTTGCTATTTTTAGAGTTTACGTGCCCAGGATGAACTGTGCCTTGGAAAACACAGGAACCACACAAAGCTGTACTGCTTGCACTGTTGGGAAGCAGAACGGGGATGGCATTAGCTTAACCCAACGTGTAAACAGCGCCCACCATTCTCCGTATCATGCTCTGCTTAACATGCAGAGGGGCCTGTTTGGGTGAACAGCCATTTTTAACACAGGGAAGTGACTCTCTTGCTTTTCTCAGTGCCAAAGCACTAATGGCTTATCCCTGTTGTTTTATGGGCTGTACCAAAAGGAAAAGGGATTTCAGAAGTGTGAGACTCCATCAGAAGCAGGGTCAGGAGGCCACTGACACCTGTGAAGTGACAGAGACAAAGGTAGAAGACAAGAGGTGTGTGATGGCAGGGGACAAGCTGGGGAGACCCTGCTCAGTGCTCCTTACCCTGAGCATCCCCCATGCTGGAGAATTTCGTCTCAGGGGTTGAGATGATGCACAGCAGCACCTCAGCTGATGTCCTTGCCCTGCAAGGAGAAAGCAAGGCTTGGTGTCTGGAGGAACTGGCTCTCTCTGCAGCCCTTTTCATGCCAATAGGTGCCACGTCTGTGTGCCCATCCTCCCAGATGCCACCACTGCTGGGCTCCCCAGGGATGTGGCCCATGTGGTATTTAGGGAACAGCGCAGTGCCTTTCCTCAGAGCTTGGTCTGACTAGGCACAACAGGAGTGGAGCAATGTCAGCCTCCAAGGCCTGTCTGCCCTGTGGGAGTATTTCTATTTGGATGAACTGATGTACAGGAGGGTAATATTAAATGCTGGCATATAAACAAGCATATAAAAATATCAGGGGAAGATTAAAGTTGGAAGGGGCCTGTGGAGATCATCCAGTCCAACTTCCATCCATAAGGCTGTTGCCCGCTCTCTGTGCAGCTATCAAGGGCACTTGTATGAGTTTTTAAAAACAGGTTTTGTCAGTGCAGTAATTCTATCATAATTATCTCATTATGTAGCCATAAAAAGCAAGGATGATGACAAAAATTCAGAGGAAAAATAAGACAAAATGACATCAAAGCTCTTAACTCTTAATCCCTCAGCATTAAAATTAGAGTTAAACCACAGCTATGAATCCCTAACGTTACCCACTGATACGTGTGGGTTTGCGCCTGATCTTTTGGTTAACTATTCAAAATAAGTCATGTATTCAAAATTTTTTATACAGTCAGAAAGCATACTGTCCTAAGGAATTAAGTAGTGCTTGTTCACACCAGGTTTGCAGACCTAATTTCCAAAATAATGAGGAGGATGTAGAAAAATGCTAATTTTTTGCGACACTAGTGAAAGCATAATTTCAGAACCTTGCACCATGAATGATATGGTTATTTTCAGAAAGAACTGAGGGTCAAACAGCCTTTTAAGACTGGAAGTGTGAGACAATGGATAACCAGTACTGTCAATAGCGCATGACACAAGAAAAAAAGGACAATATTAAGGAAGTCTTTCAGAAAGTTCTTTCTTTTGACATAACCCTCCTCATTTGTATACAAGTATATTCACACATCCTTCTCTAAGACTCATGTGTCTGCTCTGTAGCACAAGCTTTGTTGCTGATGTAGGAGTTGTTAGGGGTTTCTTCATGATTAAAATAAGTGTGGGATAATTTATTACTATTAAAAAGCCAAAAGTGTGGGATAGAATGGTGTTGAGGAGGAGAGGACTACAACCCTCCTCCCTGTAGTCTCTCTTCCCTGCCCAACACCTCCATCCCAGGAAGTATTTTACTTCCTGAGAAAGCAGGTAGTTTGAGATGTAAGTTTGGATACCTTGCCATGTGGCAAGGAAAAACAGAACCTTGGATTTGGGTAGCTGGCCATTTAAAAAAGCACCGTAGTAAATGCTGTGATGGTATCAGCAGGTATCTCTTATTTATGTGTGACATAACTAGTTGTGGTTTCTTCCTGGACGGATATCTGCACCTAAAAATAAATGTGACACAGTTTGTGTTTTTAGCAAGATGGCACAAATACTTTTCAAATTACTCTGTTGACTAGAAAACAATTGCACTTCATCCTCTGACGAGTGCTGGCACCTGCTGCCTTCTGAAGTTTATTTGCAGCATGAATCATCAGTGGGGCCTTGAAGTGCCATCAGTCCATATTAGGCTCTGAAGACCTGGAACGCATGAAGACCTGGCCTTTTATGGACTCCACCTGGAAGCCCATCTTCTGCTGTAGCATCTGAATGTTTGTTTTGTTCCTCGTCCTGTGTCTCTCCTGTGGGAAGGGCCTGTAACCTGCATGTCCAAATGATGGAGTTCATGCTGCTGTGGCTGCAGTTTCTGTTCACTCTGGGGCAGTGGGAGCTCCATTTGGCTCCACCAATCCGAGTGCTGAGGACCTTGCTTTCTAGCTTGTCATCTTGCTGTGCAGAAGCCAAGCACCAAGTAATCTTTGCCACCCTATGGCCTGTTAAGGGAATGAATGAAATGAGATCACATCCATAAACTATGAGAGAAGTGAAAAGGCTGTTTCTGTACACAGACATATAAGATTTTCTCATCAAAAATGCGGCCAAAGCTGGTCTGTCCTGTTGCTTTCAGAGAACTTGTGTGTGTTACATTCTTCCCCAAACTGCTAGTGGCTTTATAGCCACAATCTCTTTAGTTATTTCTGCACACATTTTGCCATATTCAGGAATTATTCACAACCTAGAGATATAAGGATCATAAATGTCTCTACCTCAGAGCTGCAGAAACTTAACAATTTTAAATGCCCTTGGATATGAACAGTGCCGTACAGTGGGCACTAGGTGTTATTATAGCAGCATTTACCCAGCTAGGCTGGCCTGCTGAATGCTGAGGGGCATGTTAAGAAACATATTGGCTCCTTAGAGAAGGGAATGGAAGGCAAGTCATGGTGTGGCATGGTTTCCCAGGCCATAGGCAGAAAAGCTGCATGAACTCCACGTCTTTGTGAGCCTGACTGAGGCTGTTTGCACTGACAGTAAATTCAGAGTTTCCAATGAGTGAAGAGCACACGTGCAAGGGAGCAGGGTCTCGAGGTGCCAAAGTTAACATCAGGTAAGCTGGTTCTGGAGTCAGCAGCAATACAGGTACCACACCCAAGCACTGTGCAGGAGGGAGCTGCCTCGACTGAATGCACGTGGTTACACTGGGACACCGTCCTCGTCCCTGGGGTGTGTGCTGCTGCACAGCAAGGTCATGAGGGGTAGGAATGTGTCAGGATGGGGGACACACTCATCCTGCACTGCCCGGCACAGAGTGGGCACGTTCTGGGTGTCCTTGCGTACCTCTTGCCATGCACGCTGTTCCCGTGCCCAAAGCCAGAGCCTCTCAAATAGCTCCTGCACAGGCACCCCCGCGCTCCTGCACTAAGACAAGACAGCTGCAACTGATCTCTCTTCCCCTTTGCCACCTACTTCAGCCAGGCACGGCTGGCAAGGGTTTAGCTTTCCTTAAAATTCCCAGATGTCTTCTGCCTTGAATGAACATGACCCATGTAGACCGTCTACCACCCACAGCATTTCAATATGATTGACTTAAACCCTGAGGGCTTCAGACCTGCTCTTCCTGACCCGGATTAGGGCTGCTAAAAGATGGGCACAACAGATGTCTCTTCTGTCCCACAGGTGCCAGTTTGCCCCTTAGGTGCCCCTAAATGCATCTCCCTTGTTGCTACTTAGCAGGGGACTCTGCAAGGTCCCGGCAGACACTGGCCCCATCCAGGAGAATGCCAGGTGTTGGCTTGTTTAAAATGTGGATGCATTATGCAGTATTGCAGTAATTTGCCTGTAAGAGGCAAACACTTAAACTGAACAGAAGCCACAAAGTACAGCTGGGAGACAAGAAAGTGTTGGAGAAATCCACAACAACCTGAATTTCTTTGGGACTTTCCGTGAGACTATCAGATCAGTTTGAAAAGGTTCAAATGAAGGAAGTTGCCATCCTTACCCTGCAAAAGCAAAGGCAGCTTGGCTTTGCCTCATTCTAGGCAAAAGTAGTCAGGCTTTTTGGGCAGAGGTCACTTCTAATCCCTCAGTGGGAAGCTGTACCTTGTCTCTTCGTACCAAATGGAATGTTTTAAAGCCACAAGGACTGTAATTTAGGACCAGCGCAGCAGAAGGATAGTGACCACCTGATGAAGGCTCGCTGGGACCTTCTGGACAGAAACTTTTCATTTGCCTCTCCTCTGCACCACTGCACAAGCAGACCATGCAAAGGGCCCAAGCACAGCCTTGTTCTAGGCTGCCTTCAAGTACAGGAGGTGGATTTTATCAGGATGCTGGTAAAGTTGGCCCCTTCTGGCTCAGGACTCTGTGAATGTCTAATGAAGGTCAGAGTATTCTCCCTGATGGTTATCCGTGCTGCTCGTCAGATGTAACAAGAGATGTGTGAAAGCACAGGCTCTGTTCTGCTCAACATGCTAAACTGAGAGCAGGGAAGGTATTGTAGCAGATATTTCCTCCCATCTGGCAGCTCTGAGAGCGCACTCTGTATGGAGAGCTCACTTTCCATATGGAAAGGTCAAATGAACTTCACACTTACTAAATTTTATTAGCCAATTTTTGACATCCTTCCTGATGGCTCTACCACATGGTTAGCTTGAGCTCTTCATCCTTCATTAACAGGGATAATGATGATCATTTTTATGCTTAGCTCCTAGTCCCTATAAAAAAGCCTTGACCGTGTAGACGCCTGAGGACTGCTCAGCCCGCACTATCTATGCTTTTGTGCGGACATGGTGCACTTACTTACCCTGCAGAATAAAGCACTCTGAAATAACTTACTGCTTAGACAGCTCACCTGCAAATTAGGCAAGGGTCTTTAGCACTAAACAAGACTGGGTAAAATAAACCCAGCTTCAAAGACAAAACCAATAAGTATGCATTTGTACTGACTTAGCTGAAACTCGCCTTGGAAGCGTTGTGCAATCAGTCTGTCACCAAAATGTGCCGTATTTTGAAGGGGATACTTTGTACTTATTGTATGTTTTTTAGTGAAAACCCACAGCAGCACTGCAACATTGCCATGACGGTGGTGGAATCGGGTGTTTTATTTTGATATGTAGATTGGTTTGCAGCATCAACTCTCATTAAAAAATTACCTGTGACTTAGTAGTAGAGTTTGAGAGTGACCAATGGATGCTCCAGACCAGTACGTCTATTTACACTGTTTTAAAAAAATCTGATTAATTTTCAATTTTAAATGTTTGGGATTGGCAACACAGTTAACTTCTAATCAACAGCTAGGAAATTAATATGTACCTTGTACAGGTGTTGCTGTGATTATTGACTGCATCACAAACTTTGGCTTGCTTTTTCCACACTTCCATGTTTTAAACCAATATTGATCAAAAGGGAAGTAGTCCCCAACAGTCAGACTACAACAGCAATTAGCCTAACAACTGGTGAATCCTCTAGAACACCTCAACAATTCAGATCTTTTATTGTGAATTTCTGAATTACAGTTTTTTCTAATGCTCTGACTTTGCCAGTAACCTTTGGAGTACATGGCTGTGCTGAAAACATCTGTTGATCTTTCTACAGTGCCTCCATAAACAGCTAGTGCAGCTATTGCATCCCCACCTCAACACTTGGGTGACAAAACCACATTAATGTGACAAAAAAAAAATTGTCTGTGGACAGTACCAGGTTCTTAAGGGAAAAAAATTCATATGTCTCACTTCTTCCTGTCTTTTACTGAGATATACTTTGGTCCTGTCCAGCACAAAGGCGATAATGGGGATTCTTGCTATGGTACACTGCATTTAAAATTAGACTGAGGAGAGCTGCTAAAATGCTGCCTGATTAATACAAATCCAACATGGTACACTGCCATGCTCTTTTGTTTAGGAACTTAGGTCAGGTAATGTCCAGCTGGGTGGAAATCTCCATCTGGTGCCTGGTGGAAATCTCCATCTGGTGCCTGGTGAAAATGCTGGAGCAGCTAGTGTTGCAAGTTAGTCAGCGGGTGGAGTGAGCATTCAGCTGTGCTTTCACACTGGTGTAAATCTGGAGATTCGCTGTAAAACCAACAGAACAGCTTTTCCTCTGGTCAAAATGGGAGAAGGTTTGCCTTCAGGGGCACCTGATCAATGGAAAGTACCCACATACGAGCCCAGGATCTAGTTTTATTTCTCTAATTTGCAAATACAAAAAATCAGATAAACTTTATGTTAAAAGGCCTGTTCTCGCTGTGTTTTACTTCTGTGTA
The DNA here is from genome assembly GCA_013397725.1 of Rhagologus leucostigma. NCBI lineage: Eukaryota > Metazoa > Chordata > Aves > Passeriformes > Rhagologus > Rhagologus leucostigma. Next base: position 111,636 of record VZTD01004332.1, read on the forward strand.
GGCAACCAACTGCCTGTTATTTTAAATATTTTTTTTTAACAAGTCTGTTTTTTTGTTCTGCCTCACTGGCCAGCCCTTACAGCCATAAAGTACTGACAACCACTCTGGCCTAGAGAAGATCAGATAACCTGTATTCTGGTAGGTCAGCTGATCACTCAGGAAATTCTACCTTCATTTTCTCAGTTATTGATATTCATTTGGAGGGCAACACTCTGCACAAAAAGAACAGCATGGTTATACAATTGCAGAAAACTTTGGACTCAGTGATCCCTGTGGGTTCCTTCCAACTCAGAATATTCCATGAATCTGTGAATCAAAGCATTATAATAGCTCTGCTGACTTTTCTTATTGCTAATGGAGGAGGAGGGTGGTGTCCTCCCAAAACAAAGCCACAGTTTTTGGCTTTGGTCATAGGTTGTATCATCCTCTGAGAAGCACAATAGAAGAAGCTATTTCTTGAACTTTTAGTAGTTTCCTTTTCAAGATATTCTTTTAGCACGGATGCATTTTTAATTTGGTCTTACTAAGTGTTTTTTCCACTGCTTCTAGTACTTAACTTTATAAACATGACATCCGAAAATAAGATCTGGGCAGAATGTAACAAAGGACAAGCATGTCTTCATCTCTTGCAGCAGCATACTGTGACAGTACTGAATTTTCAGCTCCCCAACCATTTCCTGAGTAACCAAGCTTGGGAACCAAACTACTTTGTTAAAAACAAAAATGTCATGACCTTCTTCCACGCTGGTACCCAGAGAGCTGCCCGTGAAAGCCCGGTGTGCCTGGTCTTCAGCAGGCCTTAATGTGTGCGGGTGCAGAAAGGTTTTGTACGTGTGCCTCCGCCTTGCCTGTTTGGCTTTTGTGCCAGCTGCAGCACTGTGTGCTGTGGGGTGGAAAAGCTGCCTAACAGACGAAGGCAGCTGCCGGGAGAGCTGCTGCATGCTGATCTCCCAGCTACTTCTCCTGTAACCTTGGATGACCATAGTTTCTGGGTAAAGGGAGAGAACATGAACCTCTGGGTTAGGATCTGCTAAATTGTGCCTTTCCCCCAAACATACGTGATCAGTTCTACCACTCCTGGTAAGCAATGGCCTAAATCGTGTAACTTGAGAGCCTGGCCACGTACAGTAGAGATCAGCTTTGGTCTGCTTGGCTCAATCTATGGGCCGTACTCTCTCCATCGCTGCACAGCTCTTCTCAGGTTGCCATCATATCCCTGTAACTGCTTTTGGCTGTATCTGATCACTAAAACAACTGTACAGCCGCAACAGGATACGTGTTAAGTAAGGCTTTATTGTCAAGTGATGCTGGACTTCTGCCCAATCACTTTAAGTGCCCATCCTCTTCAACATATTCACAGGAGGAGGTATGGAGGTTTCAGCTGAGAGCAGTGATTTGTCCAAAAAGATCAGCATGTGCTTCCTTTTATCAGCCAGGGATAAAAAATCATTACACTGTGCTTGCTTTATATATTCGATTCATGTGACTTACTGCATGGAAAGTTAAGTGCCTTGAACTCCTGGTGCACCAGAATAAGACCTTAATGGACTCCTCTTTTTCCAGCATGGAGAGGAACACGCACTGGTTGAGTGCATTCGAACCGGGGCTCAGGAGTTCATTCAAGCTAAATATATCCCTGCAGTGCTGTCAAGGCATCAGGCACTAAGTTTATATATAACTACTTCTTTTTCCATATAAACCCACTTGTACATTTTTATACCATTCAATAAAACAGCCCAAAGCACAAAGCAGATTTCATTTGCTTTCCCTTTAACCACATAGGGTCAGCCACTGATCCTAGTTCAGATAGAGCTACCTGTCTGACCGACCTTTTTAGTGAGACCTCGCAGTGGGTTTCTAGTACATCACATACTCCTCTGAGTCCTGAAAAATGGCTCAGGGCATCAGTCCCTCTGGAAACAACAGTTGCTTTTCCACATAAATGGGAAGCAAGGCAGTTATGTTATGGCCAGATGGGGAAGTTTACCTTTCCATATATACAGATATGCATGTATAAAGTACATACCTTTATGCACCAAAGTGACTCATCTAAAGTAAGAAGCTAATTACTGTCTGCTGATGGCAGACCAGCTGGGACTTTAGGTGGGTCCCTTTGCTGGTTGTTCTTTAAGTTTTGGTGAAAAGTTATACTCTAGAAGCATTTTTTTCCTTCTGGGCTTAGTTCTGGCAGGGTCAGGACACAGGAATGGAAATATGTAAAGTAAAGGGATAAAACTCAGCTAAAGTTTTAGTTTTCCAATCTTCTAAAGCACAGAGTAGCAGGTGTGAAATGGCTTTTGTGGGAAAAAAAGATCTAGGTTCTCTCTTTTTTTTTTTAAACTTATTTTTAATCTCTTTCACATCACAAGTGCTAAAACAAACAAAATCTCTCTGACAAGGATCACATTCTCAGGTTTGGCCCTTGAGGGTATTCACTGTTGCAGATGGGACTGTGTTGATGAGGAAAAAATGCTCACATGAAGATATCCAAAGATGAGCTATCCCAACTTAAATACTCTGCTTTTGCAGGTGAACAAATGGCCAGCACCCCAGACAGCCAATTTAAAGCTATCTCAAGTATCTCTGTGCTGCATGCTACCCTGCAGCCAGCAGCCAATACAGTTGTTACTTGTGTCACTGGGTAGCAACCTTTTGTGCCATCTAGGCTTGTACTGATAGTAAAAGAAAACAATTACTAGAGCGTGGCCAAATACAACTCCTCTCTGGTCACTTTATTTACTGAACACTTCAGACTTATTTGCTAATTTGGTTCACAAGAGGAGAAAGAGTTGTTAAGCGTTCAAATTTTCTGAAACAGAGAGGGGGTTTTTGCTTTCTTTTCCCAAACCTGTTTCATGGGGAGGTTTGGAAACCACTGAGAGACATGAAAGGGAAGGCTTTCCCTCTTATTTCCCACAGCCTTGAGAGTTACCCAAAGCAGAGTATGATCCATGCTCAGTTCCATGATCCCCTGGCCATGGTGTGCTGGTGCAGGTGGAAGGATAAGAAGCCACCTGGCAACTGCAAGACCCTCTGAGCAGAAGAGGCTTCTTTGTAGGAGGAATGTTGCCCTGTAGGGGTTGGTTTGGCCCCGGACTCTGGGGCTGAGGGAAGAGAAATGACGCACAGCATCCAGCTGGGCTCTACAGAGAGCCCATCACCCCAGAGGGTTTGCACACCAGCCCTCACTGCTGAGCAGCTACATCCAAACATAGTCGAGTCACAAAGTGGACAAATACTTCAGTATTTTGGCAAAGTGAACTCCATAGCAGCCAGTATTTGCCCAGAATTCACCCTGCCTCACTGCCAGGATGATCAGTTTATTAACTGAGAACCTACATAAAGGCAACACTTGAGGACGAGGTTGGTGCACGCTGCAGAGGGGAGGATTCCCAGGAGGGTGTTGGGGGAGATGTGGTCAGTGTCTGCCCGGCCTGGGGATTTGAGTCACAGGGATTTCAGAGAGCTCATCGCTTCCTGGGAAGCACTCAACACCTCACAAGATCAGGCCTGCACGCTCTGTGCAGAGCACCTTACTAAACCCCGCACCCCAGGGTGCCAAGACACCATGTGTGTTCTCAAAATGCTGTGGTAAAGGAAAGTAGCAGACCTGGAGAGAGAACTTTAGCCTCCTTGCAGAAAAGAGAATACACCATTTTTGTGTTTAAAATATTCCTATTTTTCCTATTTTTTAAAATATTCCTATTTTTTACTGTTGATTAACGGAATTGTGGGAAACACAGAAGTGTATAAGCAAATATCTAGCATGGCTATACACAGATACTGTTTGTTTTGTATAACTGTAGATAGATAATATGCCATGGCATATCTATAGCTATATTTTGATAGATAGATATTGTATGTTTTGAGCCCAAACTTGAAACTGCAGTTTAATGAAAATTGCACTAAGCTTCAGCATGACAAGAACTGCTCAGCTGATGAAGGATGTGTTCAGGTGCTTGCAGTCCTCTAGAGGGTGAATTAACTCATTGCACAAGGTAAAAAAAAATAAACCAACAAACCCAGATTTGGTGTTGATACTGCTTTTTGGAGAAACAGTATTAAGATGAGAGAGATTTTTATACCACAAATGAAAAAGTACTTTCGCTCTGGTTAGATACACAAGGGCTTGTTCTTAGGGTGCACATACATCTCTGTTAAACGTATAGATTTAACTACAAGCTCTTCTGGACAGATTGTCCTCCTGTCCTATGGAGAAATGCAGTTTCTCTAAGTTAAAATTGTGTTAAAGTTCATGTAGAAACTCTTACTATTTCTGTTCTGAGGCTAGCTATTAAGAGTTGATGTTTTATGTATTTTTTGCAAAGTATCAGCATTAAAATTTGTATAACTTTCACTAACATATTCTGCAGAAAAATACATAAAACCTTTGGAGGGTAAAATCACAGAAAAAAGCCTCACATAAATAACCTTTTCTTACCTCACTTGTCAGCTGAATGTGGGGAACTACTTACACATTTTTCATCTCTGTGAGATCTGGAAGGATCAAGGACAAAATAAAAAATATATAAATAAAAAAAGTAGTCCAGTTTAAATAAATCTCTTGCTCTAGTGTTACTCAGCTTCTGCCAAGCTATCATTTTCCAGCCTCATAAAACTGTCATGTCATTAGCGTTTTGGGATGGTCTCCTTATAAACCTGACCTTTACAATGGATTTTACACATGGATTTTAAAATCTTACTCTTACTTTCCTCTGCAGTTGCCTCATGTACTGACTAAGAGGTTTTGTCAGATGGAAAATGGCTGGATTTACAATTCTTCGTTATGTAGCCAGCTTCTCACCTGCAATTCTTTAATTCGTAAGCCAAGGGAGAAACACAAAAGCATGGATGTGACCTTAATTCTGGGCAGGCACATCTCATGTGGATCATAATGGTGTTTATTGAGCTCCCCTATATATAGCCCCTCCGTCCTGAGAGAGCTTCTCTCCGAGGGCTGCTTGATCCCCCTTGTCATTGCCAGGGGGTGGGAGGCACTTTAGGTGGCTTTTACTGTAAGCCCAGTGAGAAATGCCTGCGGACGGCCGCTGCACGCACTCGGCTCGGTGACCAAACATAGGCCCCGTGGCAGGGGCTGCGCATAACCAGCGGGGATTGCTTTCCAGGGGGCCCTCCCGGCATTATTTATTGAATGCTGGGAGCAAATTAATCCCAATCCCATGCTGGCTGTTCTCCAAAGCATGGCAATTTCATGTTACAGTCTCGGTGCAGATTCGCAATCGACTGCTCGAGCGCACATTCGTCTGTAGGAGCTCTTCTTTGTCAACAAATTGCTGCCAGAGTTCAAAACCCCTCTGCAAAGCAGTTAATCGCATAAACAGATGACGTTATCCTATATAAAATCCAGACTGACTGTTTGCTTTTTTAATTCTGAAGTAAGTGGGGAAAAAAATTGTACCGCTTTACGTTTTCATGTGATGGCTTCTGGCCAGTTAAAAATTGATTTTTTAAAAATATTAAAATAATAAAACTAGGTTTAACAAAATCTAGTAATAAAAATAATAAATTAATAAACCATAAGAAAATTAAGAAAAATATCTTGAGTATAAATATGATATATTTTAAAATACAATACAAAACATCATAAAAATACAATAAAAATATAATCTATTTACATTCACATTGCTTCAAGAGGTAATTCCTCATTTTCTCATGTCCAAATACCCTGAACTATCAGGCAGCTTTTGAGCCTGAACTTTTCAGCTGAAATCTACCTCTATAATCAGTTTTGTGCAATATTAATGAATGGTCATTAATCACCTCTCTTTCCCCCCACCAGCTTGGCTGATAACAACTCAAGGAAAGGTCATGGTTTCGGGTTTTTTGGCAATCATCTCCACAGTTCCAATAATCAGATACATCTGCAGTTCTCGGGTTACCCAATAATACTGTACAAAGAATAGGGTCACTGAGAAAGTTCATTTCCAAAGGCAGGCCCATGATTGGAGATTTGAACAGACCCAGCCACCAGGGAGAGTTGCTCCTGTGGAAGAGGGACTTTGAGAGGCCTGGGGGAAGGAGCAGCAAAGTTGAAATCAGTTGGTGCGACTTCAGTTCCTGGAGAAACGTGCACATAAACTCGCACTCTGTAGGCAAAGAGAGAGAAAGTAAATAACAATGTGAGTTTGATAGGATTTGTTCTTGGTGAGTTCTTCTAAAACGGGGCAATGGGCTTTGCAGAGAGATCAGAAACGGCGTTTACCTTTCACAGGGCACGATTCTCTTCTGTTAGCCAGGTAGGGAAGCACTGTGCTGGTGAAATTATGAGGTGAGAAAAAACTGTTTGGATTGCACTTGTATTCAATTATGAATACTGCATCGTTTGTGTTAGTAGTGAACTTATGGAGGTCAACATAATTGTGTTTGTTCAGTATTTTCATTAGTACCTGGTGGAGAATGGAAAACAAGCTCAGAGCGGGGCCCGAGCTGAAGGACACGATCATGCCAACATGAAAACAACGGATGTTACTCAGATATAGGTGCACAGGACAAAAAATTATTCCTTCCCTCTTCTCACAATGGGGGACGCTCCACCTGGTATCTTGTGGGCACCACTTCTCAGTGCACATACAGATGGGCTAAAGGACATCTGAAGAGCAGTGATGGGAGATGTAGCTGGTATGGCCCACGAGTAAAGTTAAAATGAACCTGGGGCTAGTGAAAGCTGGAGATTGAAGGAAGCACACTGGTCACCCTTAGTTATTCCCAGCGCAGAGTAGAATGGGAATCATCTTCTTCCTCCATCTGTGGCAGAAATAACGGATTGACAGTAAGGAGAAGCCAGATAGACCTGAGATCTTTCTGATGGTAAATGGACAATCAGGTACCAGGGAGATGGCCTGGGGAAGCCGTGAAGTCTCTGCCAGCAGAAATTTGTCAGTGCAGGCTGGATAGGCACCTGCCAGGATGTTTGTGAAAGCAATAAAGTGTTTATAATTAGTCTTATTCAGCAGATTCCCGCAGTTTGCCTGTGCTATTGCTGTCAACATGTAATAGCCACCAGAATATTCTCTTGTATCACTGACATTGTAGACACAGTTTAATCTGACATGCACAAAATTCAGCAACTATTTGATTTATTTTGTCTGAGTAGCAGACACCCCATATAAATACATGAACACATATTTAGACCGTATTTGCAGCCCGACTGAAAAGTATGGGTGAAATCTAAACTTGTTCTGGGATTATGTTCCTGCCTGTTTGCTTTGGCATGAGATTTTGGGGTCTGGAAGAGAAGGATGGATAGCAAGGGGGACGATCTGTTTTAAAAACACATATATCTTCTGCAGACCTTGTAAGGCATCCAGCAGGAGCTGCTTACAGCAAGGGCCAGAGGGAGCTGCAGGGAGGGCGGGGTGTTGTTTCACAGCACTTCAGCCACTGCTCCTCGCAGGGGCTCAGTTACATGGGAATGCACTGCAGAGCGTAAGGCAGTGGCCAGAACCTGATCCTATCTCATCCTAGGAGGAAAAGTGGCCTCCCATTCGGAGGGCCATGCCAGGGTCTTTGAGTCCTGCAAGCTCAAGCACTCAGGGTCTTGAAATCCACCCAGTTCTGGAGTTCCTTTTGAAAGGTCTGACTCTCACTGAGAGGGAGAGGTCTGCCAGGAAGGAGCGCACATTTGGTTTACATTTGAGGGTTGAGTGTTTAGAAGAGCTCTTCAATCTCTTCAGCAGGCTCGGAATGGAAGAGGAAAGATCCCCTTAACCGGCATTGTCTCCGTGAGAGAAAGGATTGAGCCATCCAGGTGCTGGTTTCCACTTAGTTTTTGCTCAGTACTTTTTCAGTCAGACGCTTGCTAAATGCCATAAGAAATACCATTTTAGCGCAAGCTACAAAACTCTCATTTTATTTCCACTTGGTTCTGCTAGAAAGCTTCCATACCAACGCACGTGTCTGGGTATTGTATTTCCTTTCAATATATCCGGTAGCACTTGGAGATTTATAATGTGTACTGGGCTTCACTGTTTGCTGCTAAACCACAAATCCACCTCTTCTTTCCCGAAATGGCGTTTGCTCTGTCCTTCTTGGGTATTAGTCCAGAGAGAAAACCAGGGTGCTGTTCTCAATTTTCCCTTCTCCTTAACGCAAACACACACATCTAAACTCCAGTAATGTATTTTTTTGCTTTGATTTCAAAGATGAAGTTTACCGCAGAGCTCACTTTGACAGTGTGCAATGTTACCAGAAAACTATTGAGAGAAAAATGTAATCCAGCGGTATTCAAATACTACTCAAGAGAATAATCAGCCAAGAATTAAAGCTTCTCCCTATGACTCTACCATCCTTCATCTCTCTGAACCTACAGTGAGCGTCTTTTGCTGTGTGCACAGAATTCAACACAATCCCTGTGCCGTTTCCCTATTTTCTGTGAAAGACATTGCTTTCCATGCAAGCATAACCTCTCCTGCAGACCATCTTAGTTACTGGAACAGTAGTTGTCTTCTCAATGAAAATAATATTTTGATTTTTCTTCTGTATGAGCCTGATTTTTATAACTCCTTTGTGATGACTCAACACTGTAAGGACTAAAATATGTAAAGTGGTATTAACATTTCCTAAAGTTAAATTAACAGATTAATGTTTTACCTTTCCCTAGTCAGAGAAAGCTCAACTAAATACTCTCCCACCAGTTGTTCACTTTCCTTCCTGTTTCAGTTAAAGGAAAAAACCCTATGCCTTCTTCTGTATGGTCTCCTATGTAACTGTATAGTTACAGTCTCCCTAGCCTCATTGTTCATCTCTTGATTCCGCTTTTAAGTGCCTGTTCTCAAATCCCTTTCAAATCCCACTTCCCTGCTACTTCCATGAATAATGTATTTTAAGGTGCACAGCTCATTCAGCCTATCTGCATTCTTCCCATCACCTTTACCTGCCTGACCTAAGCTATATGAGCAAAGGATAGAATGTGTGCATGTTGTTACTTTTGCCAGAAAGAGTTTAAATTAGAGTACCTGCTATGTTACAAGAGGCATAAAACATACAGGTTTTCTGTGATTGTGAGGACAGCTCCAGTAACACTTCATGACAGATTTGGATGCAGAAATCTTAGACTTTGGTACCTTTAGTGAGTGAGTGAGATTCAAAGGTGGAAACCACAAGAGAGTAGCTGATGCTAATGCATGCCTCAGCTGAGTATTGCTAGGATCATAAGGATGACATGTTAGTTACTTATATCCCACGATTAACCAAATCACATTGATCTGATTATTAATCAGTGGAGATGTCACGCCAGCACAGAGCAAGAAACTGCTATTTGCAAGAAGCTCTGATGGAGCTGCAGTGTTCCTGTGTACTTTGACCATGACCAAACAGGTCTATCACTTTGCTTGCTGTAGGGTTTGTCTGGCAGCTGTAATAGACACAGAAAAAAACTTAAACCCAAAATCATCTAGACCTTTGCAAAGCTGTTGGAGCACTCTGATCCCTTGTGAGGCAGCGCCACAGGAGAGCAGTCCTGGGGAGCCAGCCCCGGGTTCAAGCTGTGGACCCAAGCTTTGGATGCGATGCACAGAGGCTATTAGACACCTCCAAAACAGGCTTTACAAAAGCTGACACTATGGTAGCTAAGAGGAAAGGCTGGGGAGACGGCATTAAGCCTAAACCCCATGGAATTTTGCGCTTTGCTCAGGGCCAGACTTGCAGCAAACATCTCTGAGGAGCTGGCGCCGCAACAGTGCAGAAATTTCTGATACAAAAAAAAGAGGAGGAAATCCTTCTCATTTTCCCCTGCTCTTCTAATGCCATACGGGGATTAGAGCACTTGAACTGGATGTCAGAGATTAGCTTTTTACAAATGGCATTAGGATTTGTGTGGCTCTGTACTCTGTAGCAATGTCTTAGTGCCACGGGAAATACCCTGATTTGACTGCCCAAGGCATGCTTGCCTCCAGGGCTAGCCATGACTGAAAGTGGAGAAGAACAGGTGTGGATTTTATGTATGTATTTTTGTCACCAGGGGCATAAATTCCCTGTGCCGGAGACATAAGTATGTTATAAACATACATGTAAGAGTGCTCCATTATGGTTTCGGCCTCAGTCATGAGAGTCGTTGCCTGGGTTTGTAAGATTGAGTAGATTAAGTTCAAGATACCACCAAAGGAAAAGGGCAGGAAAAAACATCTCAGGACCATAGCTAGAAACTAGACTGTGTAAATAGATAAATATAGAGTCAAGTTTCGATGCTCATTTTGGTGGGGATCTTGTCTGGGGATCTTGGCAGGAGTACACGAACAACTGTTACAACTCAAAAAAACAACACCACTTTTACTTGTGCAGGTTTGGGGAGCAAAGATCTGATTCACTGTGTACTCTTAATGCAAGAAAACCAAACAGTAGCGAGGAGAGTAAGGTGTGAGGGACTGACACCCGAGACCCTGGTTTGGGAGATCAGAGTGTGGGGGCACTGAGAACTTGGGGTGGAGACCTTGCACAAGAGGAGGCATCTGGTGGAAGGCAGAGGCAGAGCAGAAGGCCAGGCTGCTACAGCTGCCAGCAGTCACCCAAGTACAATGAATGATCAGGGTTTAAAACACATTCCTCAGCACCTCGAGCATTTGGAGAGGACTGTAATTGAGGATCTACTCTTAGCCCATCATTAATTAAAACCAAGATGCCTCTTAATAATGTGCTAAAATACTGTCTTTCTCTAGTTATGTCATGATTTTATTGTGGCTGCTTGAGACAGAGGGGCAAGTCTGTAATATGTGTGGATGGGACACAAAACCCAGTGAAGCTGTTTAGGGGTGATGATGCCATTTATTCAGCTCTGTGGAGAACTGCAGTCGCTGTGTGTACTAGGGGAGTTGAAGCTACATAAACCTGGGCTAAGGCTAAGGCTGAGGAAGTCTGATACTCATAAAAGCTGGTGCCCAACTTCTCATTAACAGCACACCGGAGGCAGGACAGGCTCAGTAAGGATGGGAATCAGTTATCCCTGCTGCTTGGGGAGAGCCTCACTGCACGTGACCTGACTTGCTCCAAACCCTCCAGGTTTGGAGGATGTGTCTTTCTGTTAAAATATAATGTGGTGCTTCAGTAATATTTTCCATCCTGTCAATCTGCAGCCTAAGAAATGATCATGTGTCTATGCAGGGTACTGAAAACTGGAGCCAGCACACTTGTTTTCCTGCAGGCAGCAGAGACCCTTATCTGAAACAGGCGATGAACCTGCCCTTGCTGCAGTGAGCCTCACAAGGCTCCGCTTGGGGTCAGTAAAAAAGGGAGGTCATTTTTCCTGGAGGCAGCAGGAACAATGCAACCCCATGGGGAGGATGGCAGCAGAGCAGCTTGGCTAGGGGGTGGGATGAGGAGCTGGGAGCACTGGGAAACCCCTTTTTTTGGCACAGACAGTGCTGGGAAGAGTTCTGAGATGGTGTCTGCTTTGCATCTTGGTTCCTCTATCCCTGTGGCATCCCTGGCAGAGCTGCACACCGTGCTAGTGCAGGCAGCTGTAAGGTCCTGGATCCTGGTAATCGCTTTAGGGATTTCCGCAACTCTCCCCCACCTCAGCTCAGTGTTACCAGCCCAATGCCAGCTCGCTCACCTAAGTGTTCAGGTGCTCTAAATTTGGGATGTTGTTTTTTAAGCTGTAAATTTAGGACGCTGTCTGCACTGTATACCTGAGAGCTGCTCCTCAACATTGCTTGCTTTCCTTCGTTTCTCCTCCTCAGTGTTTAACAGCTTGCCTTTTCAAAACTTCCGTGGTACTGGAGTGATGTTTGGTGTGTGATCTTGGGGACCGTTCAGTAAAGCTCTCAGCCACCAAAGGTCAGGCATGCCATAGAAATGCCTATTAATAGGTCCTAGGTGCTGGTTGTGTCTAAACCGGCATTTCTTGGAAAGAGAAAGATTTCTTGGAGACCGGTGGCTCTCTGGACTACTGTAAAGGTGCAGGGCCAGGCCGGCATCCATAGGGTGTCCCTACACAACCACACCTCCTGCAAGTGGGGACACAGGGAGCAGGGGAATAGTTTAAGGAAGAAAACAGCTGTTTAGCCACTGCTGCGTGTGGAACGAGGGTGCACTTGCTGTTGACAAGCTGCGCGCTCAGCCTGTGCCCTGGGAGTCGTCTTCTCCAGCCGGTGCCGCCGGCTCCCCGGGAAGCTGGGCAGCGGCAGCATCTCTGCACGCATGGGCAGCCCTCCCCTTCCAGGGGGTGTCCGGGCGCCTTTACTCCGGCAAACACAGACGTTTAGAATAGGATTTCGTTCAGCCGGTCTAAGCGACGCCGGCCCTGCGTATAATCCGCGCCTGGGGCCGCCCGAGTGAAGCCCAATTCGGAAAAGGCGGAGGACCTGGGCCCGCCCCGGGATGTGCAGGGCCAGCTCTCCCGCGGTGGCCGGACTGCCTGCCCTGTGCCGCGGCCGGCTGCGGGGGGAGCTGAGGCCGGCCCGACCCCTCCGCCCCCCGGCGGNCCGGCATGGACGCGCCCGGCCAGCGGCCCGCCAGCCCCCGAGCCGGCCCAGAGGGCGCGGCGGCGGAACCGGGCCCGAGCACAAGCCCGAGCCCGAACCCCAGCCCGGAGGCGCCCATCCAGGAGGAGGAGGAGGCGGCGTACGTGGAGATCCGCGGCTCGAAGCAGGGGCCGGAGGAGAGCCGCCAGAACCCCGAACTGGCCCCGGCCGGGAGCGCGGAGGGAGCGGCCGGTCCCGTACCGGACAGCGGAGCCGGTGGGACCGGGGATGGCGGCTCGGCGAGCGGCGGACTCCCGGGGGAGGAAGCGGGGCCAGCATCCCTGGACCACGGGCGGGATCTCCCTCCTTCCCCGGTGGCGGCGGCGGCGGAATGCGGCACTGACACCGGCCCCGACTCCGGGGAAGCGGCGGGGAGCGGCGGGACGCCGGATGCGGGGGGCTGCCCGGAATCCTCCTCCTCCTCCTGCCCTTCGCCCGTGACCAAAGCGGACGACTTTCCCGCAGTGGGCGACCCGGTGTCGACGGAGGGCAAAACCTCCTCGTCCTCCTTCGGCTACGAAAGCGAAGTGGAGGATGAGGTCGCGGGGCGCAAGGCGACTCCCCCCGGCGCCCCCCCGGGCACCCCTCCCGGCGGCGGCCGCGACGAGGCGCACTATATCAGCACGCAGGAAATCCAGCTCAGCGAGGTGGACCACGACATGGACTTCGACGCGGGGCTGGCCGCCCGCTGGGACTTCGAGGATAACAACGTGATCTACTCCTTCGTTGACTACGCCTCTTTCGGGAGCGACGAGACCCCGAGGGACACGCTGACGGAGGAGGAGGAGAATAGCTGCTACCTTAGCACGACCACCAGCGACCCCAACAACCAGACGGACAGCATCGACAACACCAGCAGCACCGAGATCGTCAGCCTTACCTCCGAACACGACACCCCCGGCGGGGACAAGCGCGCCAGCTCGGAGGAGAGCCGGTCCAAGCAGCCTGGCCGCCCCGGCGGGAGCCCGGCCGCCCAGCTTCTCCTATCAATCAAAGCCGCTTCCCGGGCTATAAATGAGTCTAGCAACGTGCACGGAAAGCAAAACACTGTTTACGCTGCCAAGCATGAAGGCGACATGAGTCTCCGTGTCGCCGCGGCTCCCGACCGCAGTGCGAGTTTAAAACAGGATGCGGTCCGCGACCACGCGAAAAAGTTCATCGCGGTGCCCGCGCGGCTGCAGACGCGGTGCGGGGCCGCCAGGGCAGGGGAACACTCGAGCGGCGCCTCCAGCGCCGTCAGCGAGCTGGACGATGCCGACAAAGAGGTGCGAAACCTTACGGCCAGGGCTTTCCGCAGCCTGGCGTACCCCTATTTCGACACCCTGCGCCCCGGCTCCCGTGCCTCCTCCGCCTCCCTGTCCGACAATGCCCTGGGCATCAACCGCTGGTCCACCTACCTGGACCTCAAGTGCGGCAGTCTGGGGCCGAGAGCCGAGCCCAGCCTGCTGCGCTCCGGCCGCTCGCAGACCAAAGCCCTTGAGTTCGTGGTCAGCAAGCTCGACGGGGAGATCGCCCACGTCGAGACGCCGCGGCGGCTGCGGGCGGGCTCCCGGGTGGTGACCCTCCTGGACCTCGGCGATGCCGCAGAGGCCGGGGAGCCGCCGGCGGCGGAGGGCGGCGGGAAGGGGTCCAGCAAGAAGTCCAGGTTCGCCTCCAGCCTCCTCAAAAATGTCATCTCCAAGAAGATGCAGCTGGAGCACGAATTCAAGATGGAGCGGGGCGAGATCACCGACACCTCCTACACCGGGCCGGGCGCGGGCAGGGAGCCGGAGCCCACCGGCGGCGGCGGCAGCGCCGGCCGGGAGCGGCAGCGAGAGGGTGGCGTGCAGCGGCAGAACTCGCGGCACTCGGAGGGCGGCTCGGACTGCACCGCGGCGCCGGCGGAGGATGCGGGGGGGGGCGGCGGGGGCCGGGCTCCGGCCCCCCAGGCTTCGGC
>VZTD01004332.1:128814-171794 GCA_013397725.1 Rhagologus leucostigma
CCCGCCGCCCTGTACCGCCCGCCGCTGCCCTTCGCCGCCCTGCCCGGCGCCGCGCCGCCGCCGCTGCTCTGCTTCTCGCCCTCCGTGCCCGCCGCGGCCACAGCGGCCGAGCCCTTCCCGCAGACGCAGCGCAAGGTGCTGCTGGACGTGAGCACCGGGCAGTACTACCTGGTGGACACGCCTGTGCAGCAGCCCCTCAAGCGGCGCCTCTTCGACCCCGAGACCGGGCAGTACGTGGAGGTGCCGGTGCCCCAGCAGCCGGCCGTCGCTCCCGTCCCGCTGCCTCTCTCGCCCCTTGCCCTCAGTGCCGGCGCCTATGGCGCCACTTACATGCTCTACCCCGGGCTCCTGCCCGCAGCCACCGTGCTGCCCGCCGGCGCCCTGCAGCGCCCGCTGTCCCACTCGGGTAGCGATGCCAGTGCCCCGGTAGAGCCTGGCAGCCCCGCCGCGCCAGAGCCAGCCTTTGCCGAGAGTCCCTACTACGTTGCTACCAGCAAGGGCCCGCCGCCGCCGCGGCACGGGGCAGCCGAGGCGAAGCCGGTCATCAGCATCACAGCTCCGGCCACCGGCCCGCGGATCGTCGCGCCGCCCTCCTTCGACGGCACCACCATGCGCTTCGTGGTGGAGCACCGGTGAAGAGCGCGGGTGAGTGGGTGCTGCCTGTCGGGCGCGGCAGTCACCGGGGATGGGTCAGGGCAGACCGGGTTAATGGCCGCATGACAGCGGTGCCACAGCTTCTCCTCAGGGGAGAGAGGGTCCACAGAGGGGCCCTCACCAGGGTGTAAAATATAGATGGAAAGGTTAGGCACACCCGTTGGAGCAGTATTCCTTGGAGCTTCTTTTTTTGGCAGTTTCAGAGAAGCACACCATAGCTGCCCATCACACAGCCTGTGTTTGTGCAGCCCCATGGCTGGGGCAGCTCCCTTTGCTCCCGGGGATGGGAGTGTGGTTGGGCATTTCTGTCTGGATCCATCATGTGGACCCATCTTGCACGCCATGAAAGAGCCCCTTCACCTCGGCAACATATCCTCCTCTTACCTCACCTCTCACCTCTTCCTCCCAAGGGAGGCGAGCACCTCTCTCTCTCCCCTGAACCTGTTTCTCCCCAACCTCAAGAAGAGTGGGAGAGGGGTCTGATGGAAGCAAGCCCATATTTTGGGTCCTTCTTGTTAGTGGAGTGAGGGAGCGGGATGCATGGAGCAGTCCCTGGTGTGCTCTCCTGGAACCGTGGGGCTGCTGGCAGGGGCAGAGGTGCCCACAGCTGCCTGTGCTGCAGGAGGGCTCCCGGGGGCACCGCTGCAAAGCACAGTTTTACCCAGCAACTCCGAGCTTGGAGTGCCATAGTCCTGACAGTGTCCAGTTACCTGGGGCTGTAACCCAGGGCCAGCCTCCAAATTCAGGGATGTGCGTGCAGGGGCACTGAGTACCTGTCCTGGAGCGAGGAGGAGGGCATGGGACTGGGTGTACAGCATGCAATGAAACTGGTCTGGTTCACTATGCCCTGTGCAAAATAACCAAGGAACAATGACATTTCATTTTAAAGACCTGAAATATTACAAAAGTGCCTTCAGGATCGGTGTCACTGCTCCTTTTGCCTCTTGCATTAGAATGCATGGCTCATGTCTACCACATGCAGTATTGGGCAGAGCTGCCAAATCTTCTGTGGCTTACCAAGGACTCACAGAGTTGGTTTTTTGGTGTATAAGAAAAGGCAAAGAGTGGAAGAGCGGCAACAGGCAGCAGTTTGGGTTTGTGACCAGTTTGTGCTGAGCTTTGTCCAGTTGCATGCTTGAGGGTAAACTTTGTCTTCCAGCACTTGGGTTATTTATTTTGCTTTAATATTTTTTTTTTAGTTTGCATAATCTACTACTGCATAGTAGATTATTTGTTGAATGAAACCTTATCGATGTGACTTACTTCTCTGCTTGTAAATATTTTATCTTCAAAGTTCCATTCTTTTATGCCAGCTGTGGATGAAGTTGTTTTCATTGGCCCTTGTGGGTTGCTCAGGACGGGCAACGTGCCAGTTTAACTTGAGCTCTGCTGTGCTACTTGAGTTCATCTTGCCAGTAAAGTCTTTGTAGAGAATCTAGATAAAATGGCAGAAAGTAGTTGATTATTTTCCATTTGGTCTGAAGGCTGAATTGAGACTGCTTGCAGAAGGAATTTGTTAGATTTCAGATCTGAGACTTGACATTTTTGGAAAGGTGGGGATTATAGTAGATGTATTTGTAACAGTAACTAAACAAAAAACTCTAGCTTTTCTTATATTACTCTTTAAAAGTGAAAACCATCATATTTCCTGGTGTGCCCTGCCCCTCAGTTCCCACAGGGTTATCCTGTTATCACGTATTTAGCTTGCCTTCAGTGCCAGGGGAGGCAGGTCATGCTCTCAGCAAATTGCTCTTTCTCACTGGTAAAGTTAAAACAGAAGCTCTGCTTTGTTTTGCTGTGTCAGAGCTCTACCAACCACCACAAAACTGTGTGAAAGCTGCTCCGAAAGACTGGTGATGCAAAAACGTGCATCCTCAGTACAGAAGATCATTCAGGCTTTAGTTTGATTTTACCATTCTTTCAATCTTTGATCATGCCAAGGCACTCGTGTAATACAGACAGGGATGCCCCCTCCGGGCTGTCTCAGACCTGCTGAGGAAGGTGTCCTGCTGCTGGACAATGGATGCCCTTTTTTTCCTTGACCTCTTCTGACAGTCTTAAAAGAAATAATTTTAACTGCATGCCGCAGGATGTATTTAACTTGTCATTAGACTTTGGTTATTCATATATCTTATCTCTCAGTGGAAAATTAGGTATATGCCAGAGGGGAATCACATCTATATCTGTCTTCTTCCTGTTATTTTCGTTCACCTACATAACTTTCATGTCCCTGTGGATAATTTTTCATCTTCTTCTCTCTTTTATAATGTACTTTGTCTTTTGTTTTCCATTATTTTCCGTGATCTCTTTTGTCATTCCATTCCTAATGAAAAGCATTTATTTGCTTGGGGTGGTGTTTTTTCTCTAACAAGAACAGCAGTATAATTTCATGTCAATCGAAGGGTAAATTGTTGTTAACTTTTTAAATTCCAGTTGCTTTCACATCAGACCAGGGTTTTTTGATTGCAGCAAAGCTGTGCAGATCCTAAAATGGATTTTAAAGCAGCCAGATTTCATCCTTTGAGTGTGGGAGTTGAATAAAGTACTGTCCTTTCAGGTCCTTTTTTTCTACTAGGCAAAAGGAGCTGAATGAATTCTCTTTTTCTCCACTCCTGAATTCCTTTCTGCACTGCACATGCTATGTTCTTCCCTTCTTTGCTCTATTTCTTTCACATCTTCATTCACAAACTGTATCACTGTGTTAAGGACTGCTCCATCTTGGTCTCTGTCACCTCTGGGAGGTCAGTGTGACTTGAAGCTTTGGTAATGGTGTGATGCCCATGGTGGTGTTGGCACCAAATCCTCTGCACATCTGCTGCTCTTCCAGCACTTCCTTTGGTATCTGGTGCTCTTTTCTGTATAATCATTGGGATAAAATGGATCCCATCGATTTGTGATCTGACAACATCCAAGCTGCCATTTGTGAACTGTTCTTAAGTTTTTGATATGCAGAGAATAGTAGAAAATATGTGCACGTTTCTGAGCAGTATCATAAGGTTGCTTCTCTTCCTCCTCTGCTTCACTCACAGCAGATGGGGGAGCTTTAGCAGCATCGTTCTTGCCTGCTGCACTTCTTTCTTGATGCGGGAAAGAAGTGGTGCTAATTTTCAGTTCAAATAAACTTACATCCAACCCTAGACAGCACCAACGTGTAGTGAGTGGACTGCCTGACAGCAGCTCATTCCCAGCATGAATGACTGAAAATGTGTTTTTAACTTTTGTATCTATTACCACGTCATACCCTGTGGAGTTGCTGCCTTGTGTTAGGTAAATAAATGAGAAAAGAACAGGTAGCAAAGTAGAAAGCAACTGTAGTAAATTGTAATGCCAATATTAGAAAGGTATTTTTCATTGTTTTGTTTAAACATGAGCATAAACACCTTATGGTTACAGGAACATATATGCGAATACACTTATTAGTTGTGTTTTCTTCCTAACTGCTATCAGATAATCTATGCCCACCTTTAAAAATTAATTTTGTGTGGATAGCGTATAAAAATGATTTTTAAAGGCTCATAAATTGATATTTTTAAACTTTGTTTTAGTTGTTCTCTGTTCAGCAGGATGTATGTTCTACATTACTAAGTCAAGAAGTCAACTTACAGTGTAATATGCAGTACTTATGCTGATGCCTTTGCTGAGAATTGAGTAAAGAACTTACCCAGTTTTAGTGGGAAATGCTGGAATATTCCAAGAACCAAACAGGCTTCAAGATTTGATCTAGTAAATCAGTCTACAAATGGAAATAAGCGTGACCTTGTGTTCAAAACTGAGGCTACTTAGGAAACGTTTCAATAGTGCTTAGCCTTGATACCAGTAAAAGTTAATGGTGAGTTTAATGACTCCTCCTGCCCAGGATGATTTCCTGAGCCAGTATTTAAGTCTTAACTCCACGAATCTTGGAGCATGTGGGTATGGGTTGTTTCCCTTTTCCTGACGTATTCCATGCTGGATGCTGTGTTGGTGAGGAAAGTGCCCAGCTCTTTAACTGAGCGGATGGATCGCTCAAATCCCGCATAGGTCACATTGCCCTCCTCCCACCTGTGTCCATGGGGTTCCCCAGGACCAGTCTGCCGGGAGCTGTGGGGTTGTAAGGCACAGCATGTTCCACACCTTGAGCAGAAAGGATGGATTCTGCTCAAAAAACCAGGGCTTTCCCACCACTGACTCAGTTTAAAAAGTTGGGTGCTGTTGTCTGATTGTTGGCAGTAGCTTAGGACATGAGTAGCAAGAATAGTGTGATGACAAAGGAGATATTTATGCGCTTCTCCAGAGGAGTAAAGATTGTTCAGACTGTTGTGGCAGCTCTCTAACAATCTGTATTAATGATGCTTTTCTGGTTTTGTCTGTTTGTTTTTTCCACAGGGATAAGGAAGAAGAATTAGGCTTCTTTAATTTGAAATACACTTGGTAACTCTTCAACATTAATCCTAAAAACTGCTTCTACAGTTTTCTCCATTTTTATGCTTCATCATACAAAACAAGCATGTAAGTTTCTTGTTTTCTCCTAAAGGCCCCTCTGTTTTGGAGTATGCGTACATTTAATTATGTGAGCAACACAAAATTACTGCATTATTTTGTGCAAAGTTGTTTTTCTACTGAAGCCGATCTGCAGGCTTTAGGCATTGCCTCTGTGCTGGTAGCCAATGGTAGTGATGCCACTACAGCTGTTTGTAAAATGCAGGGTGTAAATGCAGCAGTGTTGCAGTGTGGATCTGCACACAGCTTCATTCAGGTCCCTGGAATGTGTTGTGATGATCCAGTGCAGCCCTGCAGCTCTTCAAAAATAAAATAAAGCCCTCAGCTCTCTCCTACTGCAGTAAATGAGGGTCTTCCATATAGGTTTTAGTCACGATTTGCAATCAGATGGTTTTTTGTACTCTGTACTTCTCATTTGGAATAGCAAATGAAGAGAGCTGCAGTGTTAAATTTATCTTTAGTGTTTATTTTTTGGCATGGCTCAAAACAAACTGTGTAAATGTCAGAAAACACATTTGATTGCTTACATTTTTTGTTTGCTCCCCTGTACTGTGTTGAACATCACAAGTTGCCTTAATTATGACAGTGTTTAAATACTGGGAAACCAGAAACTGAATGTAATATTTTAAAATCCTGGTTCTAAAGGAGAGTACGGCACTTATTTTTCTTTAAGACTGCAGTCTGTTCTTCCTTAAATTGCTACATTGTTGAAAACAATGCCCTGCAAGAGGAATTTTTTAATGTTACAGCCTCAATAGTATGTAGTTGTTTCTTTAGCTGTTGTTTGACAGGTTTATCTGAGGGCTACAATTACAATTTGCTAAGAAAATATTTATCTTTTGAACAAGAAAATATAAAATAAGATTACTGAAAGTGCAGTGATTTCTATGTCCAACTCTACTCAAACTGTTTTGTTACCAGCAAATAGTTTGTCTCAGCAAAAGAGTATTGTTATTATGACAGTAAAACTAAAATACAATAGTCTGTTCGCTGCCCCAAATTTCGGTTCAGTGAAGCACTTTGGGAAGCAGATAAATGCAAGAGCAAATATAAATTATATAACATAAAGCTATCTTGAGGTAACAGATTAGAATTTTAAAGTCTAAATGCAAAACCCAAAAGTCTATACTTAAGCAATTTGCCCACAGGCAGGATTTTCCTCCACCTGCTCTTGAGATTTCCTGCAGCTAGGGAAGTTTCAGTGTGTCCCATTAAGCCCTGGGTTTTCATTTTCGTTAGTTACTCACAGGGTGCAGAAGACTCAGGTAGAACTGTCTTTAACCACATGTGTGAGACTGTATTTCAGTGCCATTTATTTGTTTACAGGCACAAATTGTAATTGCCCTCAGGATGAAATGCACTGCAAGCATGCAGATAGCGAGTGATTTCATATATCTCCTCACTCATTTTCATCATTGTGAAAATCCAATGAATATTCTAACCCTTTTTAAAGGGCTTGGCTTGCCCAGCTAGAGCACACATCGTGTAAGGCTAATCCCTGTGCTCTTCAGCTGTACAGTCTGCAGTTACAAGCTTTAACTTCCCACTGGGATTCGGGCTGACTGCCTCTTAAAGGAAATGAATGCTTCTCCACCTTTCTCGTGACTGGTAAGTCCGTAGGTGTTGTGATTAGAGTATCAGTGTTAAACAGAACAGTACTTGGGACTGCAGGACAGTGCAGGTACCAGAGTAGATGGTCCCCTGTGACACACACGTGTGCAGGACGTTCAGTATAATACTAGCATCCCTGTTCCAAAATGTTCCTGTCCTACCTTTTCCTATATCGGTGCTCAGAGCGGAGTTTCACATTGCAGTTTACAAGATATAGGTTTGCACACACAACCTCAGGTTTACAGTTTCACCCGGTGTACTTGAAAGGAAAAAGAAGTGCATAGAAGACAAGTGCCCAGGATTTCAACATGTATTTGTTGGAGGAAAATTTTGCAGGGTTTTTTTTTTTTCACTGCCTGTGGAGATGAAAGCAATAAAATGAGGGAATACCAACAGCTATTTATTTTCTCAGGGGAGATTACTTCAGTGGAATGTGTCAATCCTAATGTCAAACAGTGTTTACTTGATTTTGTCTGTTACTAAAGAGACTTCATGTTTGCATCAAGGGGTCAGTTTTGCAAGGTGCTTCTCTTCGCAGACCCAGCAAAGCCTTCACGTGCATCTCCAACTTCAGATATCTAAGCAGATTCCTGGGGACTTCAGTGGAAGGATTTTTTCCTTCACCCATCTATGCAAAGCTTTGCTGAACTCATCCCAGAGTGCTGAGTGCCTTGCAGACTCGAGCATCACGTTCTTCACTTCATAGAACCCGAGCTCTGGGCTTGAGTCAAGCCGGACCCAGCAGATAATGCCACAAAAGGTCACCAGAAAAAATTCTGGTAATATGGTGCTCCTCCGTGTATACCCAGTGGTGAATTTCTCCAGTGGATGGGGTGATGTGTAACCACATATCTTGGATTAGGAGTCAAGCCCTCCATGTCAGGGCTCACAAGCTGCTAGTATTATATGTTTCACGGTGCAGTCATAGTATGTTACAGCTGAAATTTACCCCGTGTGCAAAGCAGGACAAAATCCTGTGCACCACTCAAGTTCCCTCCCAGCCCTGCTGTCAGCGTTTGAGGGCTGCACCAGCAAACTGTCCATGCATTTTAGGTCAGGATCCAATTAAAAGTTTGAGCGGGACAGGAGTGATGCACCAGAATGTTGTTCTGGTCTTTTGCAACAGGGTTGGTTTCATTCAGTATCAAATTTAGCCTTTGGTGAATCAATTGGTGAATGATTTGAAATGTATTTATGGGTTGTGTGGGGTGTTTTTCCCCCTTGTCTGTATTCAAAGCTACCTTTATTCTTTAGTGTTGATGGCCAAAGTGTCATTCCTTATGCTTATATATTGCCATTAACTTGTGGCTACCCAAGAACACATCAAAAATGCTTGTGCTTTTTTTTCACCTATTTCTTTTTTTTTTTTTTAATTTCCTCTTTATTTCCCCCCGCCCCTTTCTTTTTCCTCTCATTTTTAAAGGGGTGGGTTAGATATCGGTGTAAAGATATTTAAAAGTGCAAATGTGAGGTAAGGATAATGATTGTTAAGAGGATGTGGGTGGTATGTCTGATGAGAGAGGGGTGGGCTGTAAGGCAAAGGGGAAAATGCCGTGAACGCATCGTGTTGATGATTGTTGCCTGTGGAGGAAGAATTAAGAGAAAGAAGATGTATAACTGGAGAGAAATGGACTCTTTGAGCTGCTCTCAATGTAGACAACACTGTGGCAAGTGCGTAGCTAAAACCCGAAGTGATCCCACTGCAGGATGCGGTGGGCCTGGGATTGAAGGACGGCAGAGTCGCTCCGGGAATTGCACAGCGGGAACACTTCAGTGCGTCACAGCCACGTGAGAACAGACTGTCTGAAACTGCCAAGTACCAAAGTTTGTAACTGAATGAGTTGGCATTTGTATTATGTTGGGGTTTGTTTTGTTTTTTTTCTCGAATGTTATGATAAATAAAATGTATTTTTCAGTAAAAGACACACTGCAAGTAAGCCTGCAGTCCTGCTTGGTTGTATATTTGCAAAGTTACCTTGGCTGTTGTGCAGAACAAGTGAAAACAGAGGCATTACTTGGTTCAACATGCAAACAGCAACAGAAGAAAGGATTTCACCACAGAGCAGATCAAAAACCCCATTAAAGAGTCTCCATGAGTTTGTCCCAGTATTGAAAGTCTCTTTCTGACCTGATCTCTATTCTTTTCTCTTAGGACAAAGAGAGTTGGCATTGCTTATTTTTTTTACCCAAGTATAACTTAAATGAAGAAAGAACTCCCCAGTTTCAGTGAACTAACTTTGAGTGGTGCATGGGTCTGGGTATCCAAAGAACTGCATCTTTGTCTGTTGTAAGATGTTCAGAGAGAGCAATTGGTGGGGTGAATAACGTTTTTCTGCTCACTCTCTATGTTATTTTCATTGCCTAATATTGCAATGCAAGCAAAGATAAGATTACTTTATTAGTGTATAGCAATATTGCTTGAGTTATTACTAGGAAAAAACTTCTGCTGCTTTTGTGTGTTCCTTCTACCTTCATGGAGATTGAGAAGGTTTCTGTTGTTAAGTCCAAGTGTTTAAAAAAGCATAAGTCAAACACCAAAAAATCCCAAAACAGACTTGAAAACTAAATTACTACTTTTGCAGTTTAAAAGAACAGTTTTGCTTCTCAGTTTTCAGTATGTAAGGGGCACATTATAATGATCTCCCTTTTAAGCACGTGCCCGAGATACTTAAAGGAAAACTGATTCCCACCTCATTATTTATCTACAAGTAATACAATATGTAGACATCTGCTGTGAATTTGCCTTATCATTCCGAGACACGGCTACACGATCTTCCCACCTTGCTGGAAGCACAAGTTCACTGGTAAAACAGTGGTTGGTGTTTGTGGCTTTCTCCCTCTCTTTCCAGATTCGTTGGAATTTGTAACTTAGCACTGCATCCACAGTAGATGTCACTGGTGGCTTCAGTGCTAATGTCTAGGCAGTGATTCCCATACAGAGACACACGTGGCAGTCCCGAAAGACTGAAGATTGGAGTGAGAACAGATGTTGAAGAGAAGAATGGGGAAGAGGGAGAATGAACTGGCAAAGAGCGCAGCCACACAGGCTGAGCTGAACAGGAGCAAGCTGGGTAACCACAGCAGATAAAGGATGACCAAAACAGACACAAACTAATAGTGGGTGTGTAGAGCAGAGAGAAAGGCCTTCGATCACTTTGTTCATATTAGAGGTCTGAAATTGCAAAGGACCTGGGGTTGTGAACAAGGAAATTTGGGAACTCTCCTTTACTCTTCTTGAAGGAGAGTTCCCAGAGCCTGATTTCAGTGGAGCTTTGTACCAAGATCTGCACAGCACTGCTGCTTTCTCACAACAGATGGAAAATTTAAGCTGAAACCTCTACAAAAGAGAGGTCAAAAGTAAAAAAACTGAGAGACATGAACTTTAACCTTACCCTAAGAGGCCCAGTCTTGCAACCAGTGTTTGTCCAGCCACAAAGTGCCTAACACCACATGAATCCACTGAAATTAAAGTATGAGGATTTCTTATAATACCTTAAATAAACCGAAAGGTGGAATATGTCTGGGATTTTCAAAGACTGTTGGAGAAAATCTTGTAAGTTTCTACATAGTCTTCAAAATATCACTGGTAGGAATGACGAGACAAAAAAGGTAAAAGTGCAACTCTATTGTCAAAACGAGTGGGAAAAAAGTAAAACAAGAAGCAGATAATTCCTTGATATCAGATCTAAACAAGCTATCCAAACATAAAACATAACACTAAAAAAATATTTATTTTAAAAAACAAAACAAAACAAAAAACCCAAAAAACCCCCAAAACAAAACAAACCCAAAACCAAACCAACCAAAAAAAAGTACCTATTTTAGAATTGCTGTCCACTGAGCTTGTCACTATTGAGAACATGTAATCTGCTTGCCAAATTGTATCCCTATATATATGAATATTTTTTTAAAAGTATATGAAAAATACTCTTTAAAAATCAGCACTCCTGGAAACCTGAAGAGGAAACTTTCCAAGTCTCTTTTGCAAGTGGGCTGCTTTTTGGATTTAGCAAGATTATCATTGCACTGTTTCTTTTGTGGCTTCCAATTAGAAAGGACCAAGCATTTATTTGCTTCTTTAAACTTCATGTATGCATTATTAATTGCTACCATTGCTGATTACTTAAAAATACGTGCAATACCATTATTAACTACGTATGTTACGTCTTTGAGATTAACCCCCACTGATAGAGCATTTGCTTTGTTTGTAACCCTGTGTGTGTTTTCCCTTCAAATGCAGGCTTGAGCAATGTATTAATTTCACCTTATTTTTAGAAGTTTGTTACTTTTGTTGTTTCCGTAGCTATGGAGCCCAAGTAAGGAAGCCATGGCCTTCCACTACCCAGCTGTTGGACTAAACCGCTCCTGGAATCCCCATTATGTCCAGCTGTTGGGGTCAGATAGCTTGAGAAGCATCTGCTGCCATGCCGGGGGTATCCACGAAGACACGTCTCACTTCTGAAGGAGCAGTGTGGGTCTCAGAGGCTCTGTTTAAGTGTCAAAGCAGTGGGAGGTCCACAATTTCCCTTTACAGGCTGGTTCTTCAATTTGATAAAATTGAGAAGGAGTAAGCCTTGCAGTGGGATTGCTGATATCAGACAAAGATTTTACAGATATAAATTGCAGTATCTAGAACCCTTTTTTCCTGATTTTGGGTTGTAAATTGATAGGCAAGCCTGGCAGAGTGGGACTTGAGGGGTCATCTGTTGATGTCTCAACTCCTTCCAGGTAAAATAGCGATGGCAGCTATTTCATTGTCCACTTTTTATATTTAGGGTGTCGGGTCACTGCAAGTGGAGACTGCCTCTTGCTAGGTGTGCGAGTACTTTGCTTTTATTTTTATGTGACACAAAGAGCAAGTAGTAATAACAAATGCAAAAGCTTGTCTTCACTTTGTTCCTGAAACAGCAGTGGAGGTATCAAAGAGTTTCTACAACACAGAGGGCGCAGACTTCGAGAGTGGATGCTGAGGTCAGTACTGACGCTGAAGAGGAGTGCCTGGGACTCACCTCTCCTCTGGGCAGAGGGTTTGGGCAGGCACCTCCAGCTCATGGCACACCCAGCTGGAGGTCTCCTGGTTAGAGGGAGCCCAGGACAAGTGAGTGTCCAACTGGAGTTGCTGTTTCATATTGTGAAGGTGAGTAAAATGGTTCCTCTTACCCCGATCAACACTATTCCTTCCCCAGTGACAGGCATTCCCCACCCAGAAAGTAAAAGACAATAAGACTGGAAACCATTTCTTCACACTGTATTTTTACCTGTTTTATTTATGCTTTGACTAGAAATGTGGCAGCATTTTCAGGAAAGACAACAAGCAGACTATTTCATCCCACTGACAGTTTTGATTTTTGCAGATTTTCTGCACTCTTGTTTTTTTACAGCACAAAAGAATTTTGATTTTTTTCTTAATCTTGTAATAAATTTTTTTTTCATGACAATCTATGAGTTTTTCCTGCCTGGTTTTGGGTTTGGGGTTTTTTTTGAAAAAACAATTGTTCTTGGCTTTTTATTTTACTTTTTTTGTGAGCAGCACTTGCCCACCTTGTACTATAAAAATTAGATGGATCAGAGATCAGCTGAGTTGGGATGGGGTATATTCTTTTTTAATCTGCAATGCTGAGCTAAATGTAAACCTTTTTTTTTTCCACAGATCCTATGAAGACACTGCTTGAAGTGTGTAAGTAATTTTAATCAGAGGACTTGTCTGAGTAGTGATTATTTTTTTGCATTGAAATACAAGCCTAACTTACCCAGAAGAAAATGTTCTGGCTCTGCACAGGTTTTGCTAGACTGTGCATCCAAATTTTATTTCTTTCCAGACCCTTTCCTTCATCCTAGTTCAGAATTGCC
This sequence comes from Rhagologus leucostigma, assembly GCA_013397725.1. Lineage (NCBI taxonomy): Eukaryota > Metazoa > Chordata > Aves > Passeriformes > Rhagologus > Rhagologus leucostigma. The sequence goes on from VZTD01004332.1 coordinate 141,409, forward strand.
TTAGTGGGTGCTCAGTTTCTGAAATGCACCTGCCTTGATTACACACAGGGACACAGATTTTTAGGAGGCAACCTTGACAAGCAACCAGTGTTGGCTTAACTCTGCTCCTGCTTCTGGTAGCTACAGAAATTATACCATTGATTTCAATGAGAACAGAATTAAGGCAACTCTAAGTCCTTCTGGAAACATTACCCCACACTGTTAATCAACTGTATTTAACTAAAGCAGTTAATAAAAAAACTCCAAAAGATAAATAATAATAATCGAGTTCTGACTGCTTAAAAAAACCCTGCAAAATCCCTTAAAATCATGTAAAATAAAACCTGCTTTTTTGTAAACAGGCAATACTGAGTAAGCAGGAATTCATGGTCTTATCTGGATGTTAATTGTCCTTGAATATTTGAATGGGGGTTGGCCATAGGCCTAAAACACCTAAACACTTTAAAATACATTTATAAATAATCATTCTTTATACATCATAATTGTTCTTCCTTCATGTCAAAAACACAGACTTCTGTATTCCCCAAGAGAGAAAAATGAAGGATTACTTTTGCTTTTGGCACAAAAAAGTAAAAATTGAAGAACAAGCACCACCCTTAAGGGAGTGCATGGAATGCTACCAAATTGGTCTTTATTTGCCGTAGGGGGTTTTTTTTACAAAAGTTTTAAATATAGATTAATATGTAAACACTGTGCACGCACTGAGAGTTTGATCCTGGCCCGTTGAAATCAATGGCAAATTTCCCATTAACTGCAGCAGTGCAAGGTCAAGCTCCACGTTGGTAAGGTATGTGCAGGCCTAAGTCATTGAGGGATTCGGGAAAGCAGGAGCTCAGGTCCTGCTTTCAAAACCAGCTGCTGGCGGAGTCAGACTTTGCGCTGAACACCTTCTTGCACATGTTGGAGTTTTCCTGGTGGAGAGGGTATTCATTCCCTGCCAGCATGGCTGCCTTCCCTCTCCTGGCAGTGTAGCGCCTGCCAGAGGGCAGGCTCTCATACTTGGTCATGTGAGCCCTGCAAAGACACAGCACCGAGCTCTTGCATTAGCAGGTTTTTGCAGAGCTTGCACCCTGTTACAAACACCTTGCACACAGGCGAGATGGTGCTTCCACCGTGTGCAGATAAAATCAGCACGTGTTTTTGCAGCTGCAGAATAGCAGATACTGTTTTCTTAGGATTTCCTGAAGATCCTCAAGTTCTTTGACTTCTCTTAGCTTTTTACCATCTTTTGGATGAGAAAAACCTGAATGGAAACCTGGCACGGGCTCGGCAAATGTTATCTTCCTTAGGTCTTAGCAAATAAGGATTAGGAGAGAGTAGTAAACCCAGTAAATCCAATTCAGTTACTATTCTTTGGCTACCTAAAAGCATATTTTTATCCCTATTGCACAATTGTTTAGTTTTCAGGAAAACTGGTGCCTTAATAAAATATGATAGAACACAATGGCTGCAAGAGCTTAACAGACCAGGTACTTTTGCTGACACTAGTAAATAGCAGATGATGAAGAAAACTTTCCACTTCAGCTCATTTATGGCTTTGCACTTCCTCTCTCAACAGTGTAATAGAGATCTACTGCTGGCAAAGCCCGAGGTCACCATCAGAACTGATTGTACACGAGGAGACTGGTGTCCTGCCACTTGAGTTAGTCCACTTGCAAAGCCAAATTTAAAAACTGGACTAAAGTGCACATTCAGAGCTGATCAGTTGTGATCTTCAAAAAGGTTCTTTCTGAATTTTAGGGGTGAGGGACAGGGAAGAATGGTTTAGCAGAGAGGTCAGTGTCTGTAACAGCCTGCACTGCACCTGATTGTGTTGGGCTGGAATTCGGCCTCAGTGGTTAAACTCTTGTGGCTGTGAAAACCAAAAGTTCTAGCAGCTGGCTGGAAGGACACCTCAGAAAGTCTGTGCTGTTAGTTCTTACCTGAATGGAGACTCCACTCTGTCCATCTGCATACAGACCAAAAATGGGTACTGTGAAAACTGCACCGTGGAGATGAAGTCTAAAGCTGTTTCTGCTTCCAAAGTGGTTTCCACACCAGTTTTTATAAAGAAAGAATCCACCTCAGTGTTACCAGCTACAAACACGGCTACCCTACAAAAAAATTCAGGCAGTACAATTATTTCAAAACACATTAAAAAAGAGGAAATTGAATTAAAAACAGTCCTACTATACACACATAAAAACTGCCCTCAGAGGAGCCTGTTCTTCACATAAAAGTGTACAAATTCAGATGAGACCACCAGGAACTGGTATTATCCAGGTGGAAAGGAAAAGAGAGGTACAAACGTTCTCCCATGCACGTAACTATTTAATTCAATTTATTTAATTACTTAATTCTAACTCAAGGTCTTTTATATTTAAATTCTTCTCACTGGGACTACCAAGGCTCAGGAGCCTAAGCTGTCTACAGCTACAGCGTGTGCTGGGAGTATCTCACCGGTTCTTGACGTTGGTTTTGGATTCCCGGTACCACAGGCTGAACTCCATCCCCCCGGAGATGTCGATGGCCAGTCCACCTAGGAACTCCGCACTGGCCGTTGGCCCAGACTGCAGCTGGATTTCCTGGAGCCATGGGAAAGCACAGGTTACTGACTGCAGACCTCAGAGGTTTCCTTACTCCCTTTGGTACTGCTCTCACACCACTTGTCCTTTTGCAGGAACGAAAAGAAATAGAGGGATTTTCTGAAAGGATGAACAAAACATCCTGATGCACCTCCCTCCCTCAAAAATGGGATGAAGCTACAGCAAGGTGCCTTGCATCCTTCCCCTCTCCCCTGTGTGCCAGCTGGCATAATGTCTGCACAGAGTGTCACTGCAGGGAATATTAGTCTCCAAGAGCTACCACACAAGCCCCAGGGAGGCTGTCATGGCAGTCCAGCTCAATCAGATTAAACTCCTTGCTGGAAGCCCAGCACAGGTGCAGTGCAGTGTGACTGCAGCACCCCTGAGCAGCTCTGTACTGGCAGTAGGATGCTGCCACTTGTGCCATGTGTAGTGGCTCCAAACCCACCATACGACAGGAATTACATCTTCAGTGGCTGGGTAGCCAAACCCATCAGCTAACGCACCTCAATTTGCATTTAATGCATTTTCTATCAAATATCAAATGTGCTCATGGCTTCATGAAACCTGTAAGGCTGGACCGGAAACACATGCATAAAGTGCATTTCGGAAGTGGTAATATAGCTCAGGGTCATGGCAGTTCATTACTTTTAAGGTTTGACACACAGCCAAGGTTCACCTAGAGTGGCAATCTAGCTCTCTTTATATAGTTGTTCTGCTTCCCCAAGAACTAGTGGATTAATTCACCATTTTAAAAGAAACATTAATTTGGGAAAAGCTTATTTTGATCATGTGCCTCACATACAGGACACCTTCTCCCATCTCAGAGATGGTTTTCTCCCTCCTCCCAGGTTTCTGTGCCTGTGGTGTTCCCAGCACCTGTAATGTTGCAGGCCTTTATAGGACATGTGGGAATGTGAATTTCCTCCCCCTTTTTGATGTCCAGGCACCCTATAAGTCTATTCTCTTCTTAGCTATTCAGTAGTCCAGTGGCTCCAACTAATGCTGTCCTAATATTTAAGAACGAAGCAAGCAGAGAGTCAGTCTAGCTTCCTAATCCCTATAGCAAGGAGCAATACTGGGGAACGTTTTTGTTCAGAACATTAAAGTTATCTGGCTGTAATCAAAGACTTGGATAATTATGGTAGCTGTACATGGTTACTTCACCTTTTAGGGTAAGTTAACTATCCTTGAAATTATTTCCTTGACAGAACCAGCTTGGCAGAGTCATCTTGGCAGTCAGTTACTGCTAAAGTGGGCTTGAGATTTAAAGAATGCAGTGGGCTGGCTGTGGCTTATAAATCCAGTGTGACCCCAGCAAGTGTGGTCCTATAATGCTCTGATTTCTTATTTTCACCCAAGTTAAAATCATGGATTGGAATTGTGGTCTTTCTGAAATCAAAGGGAGTTTTTATACTGACTGCAATGGGGCATAAAATACTTCCCTTGTTGGTCTGTTTAGGTGTGGAGATAAAGCTTGTTTTACTTTATTTTACTTTGCTTTTAATTGGGACTGGATTGGTGGGTAGCTGTTAATGAGCGAGGAGGTAACATTATACATGCTGGCAGAGATATGTACACACAACCAGAGGAGCAGATATTTTTAGACGCATTGTCAAATTGCACCCAAGAATATTAAAGTAGGCTAGGTTTGCAAAGGCTGCACGGTTCAAGGCTTAAATGCTACCTAGAATTAAATTGTATTTGTCACTGAAACCAGCAGAGAAGCTAAGGAGCACTTGTCTTGTGTTTTACTAGCTCATCTATTTCCTTATTTATAGCTCAGCCCTGTCCTTCGTCTCATGTGCAAATCCAACCCAGGCTGATGGGAGGTGTAAATCACAAGGACCCAGCCTCCTCAGGAGAAGTATTTTCCTTTCCCTTCCTATTTTAAGCTTTGTGTCTCATTTGTGGAAAATGTGATCCAAAAGATCAGAATCAGTCATTTGTTACTGTTCAAAATGCTGAAATGTGAAACGTTTCAATTAAAAAATGTCTTTATGTACTGCACTGTAATGCAACCTTACTGTAATGCAACACAGAGACGGCTGCAACAGGCACTTCTCTGGGAACTGGCTACCTTCCACTGGGGTCTGGCTTTCAAGTGGCTTCTCTGACCTATTAATACAGTATTTAATTTCTCTGGGCTTCTGGCAGGTATGTTGCCTAGGAGAACTATTAACATTGCTGAACTTTAATGCAGGTGACTTAGGAGTCTCGAAAACAGTTTTATGAGAGCCGTTTATTTTATAGCGGGAATATAACTTCTGGTTATTCTTAGCCCTCAAACAACACGTGGCCACGTGGAAGTGCCAAAACCATGTTGATGTGCTGTTGAGGTGGAGCATAGCTGTAAGACCATTCTTAGAAAGATGGGCTGTGCTTAAAAGGCAGCTCAGCCTGAAGCTGTGTTCAACAGTGCTTTAAACCATTCCTGTCCTTGTGGGGTGTGGAGGTAAGACACTGCTGCCAGGGCTTCCAGAGAGTCAGTGACTGACTGAAAACACTACACCCTGATATTGTTAAAAATGGCACAGAGTCCCAACCCTGGCTGCCCCAGACTTCTGAGAGGTTCTCCAAAGACAAGGAGCGGAGAATTTGCTGGCTGACAGAGCTCTGGGGGTGCCCAGCCAGCTGATTCAGCCAGAGTATGTCTGGAGCTTGGTGCATGCACAGCAGTTGGAAATATTTAGTTCTCTAAATGCTCCCTGTGCTCAGGACTAGACATGATTATCTTTCTCACCTCTGCAGTCTGTTTGTTAAATAGGTCACGGTAAAGTTTTTGCCCATAATCTGCGTGTGAACTGTAAGGCACTGTTGGAATGAGCTTCAGTTAGCCAATTTGGGCACTACTTGCGAAGCCCTCTGGACTTAAAATACCATTAGAAGGAGCTGATCTGGGTTCTGGATGGGGAAACTTGTCATGTGCAGAGGGTGTTTCTGTGTAATTTTAAGCAGAGTGGATTGTCTCATCATCTACTTTTGGCATTTTCTTTTGCCAAGAATTGAAGGAAAAGTAAAAAGTAAAGTTTGAGACTGCAGATGTTTCATGAGCTAAGTACAGCTGTTAAATCCACAGGTTCTAAGGAGATGCCTGCTTAGGAAGAGCAAAGATATCAAACCAAGTGCTGACCCTGCACTTTGAGAGAGATGTCTAGATTCTTAGTCCTTCAATAACACATTATGTACCCAGTTATATTTATATGTGAATCTATTTAAGCACAAAATTAGCATATCATTTGGGGTGACAGTTGCATAAAAACTGTGTAATCCTCATTTTAATTCCTTGTTTTGCCTAGAATTAAACAGTTGGAATTTGGATCTTCGGCATTGTTCTTCAAAGGATAATTATCTGGGAAAGTACCAGTGATTCATTTACCTGACAGTGCCTGCCTAACTGGACACAAGGTCCCTGGACAGCTTGTGAAGAGGAAAACTTAGGTGGTCACATGGGACAATACTGTATTACAAGAACCTATGGGGGGAGGTCAGTAATATGAGAGCAATATGAGTTTTCAACAGGATGCTCAGTTAGATTTGCCTTTATTTAGTGGCACTTTGTTTTCTAGAAGATCTGTTCTCACCTTTGTTCTAGGCTGCTTTTCATGTTAGTTTCATTCTGGTTTTTAATACCCACAACTTTTCTATTGCTCCCCTAGTAAGGGTAGCCTGTGCAACACTAGTCAGGTTTATCAGCATTGAAAAGAAAGAAAATAAGGTGTCCTACAGTAGCAGTGTGGGGGAGGAACCATCTCTGCTTAAGAGACAGAAAAAGAAACAAACAGTGTGCTGTTAGTACCTGTAAGTAATCTGTGAGGAGGACAAGTCCTTTCACCACGTTCATGGGATCTCCAGTTGCCGAGAGCATTTTGGACATTAAATCACCATACCCTTGGAAAAACGTCACTGGCCTGAGCTGGAAATCGAACAGAATGGCTGACATGCCAGCAAAGGAGTCCAGGTTTTCCTCGCCTTCATCAGGAGTTGCAGCTATTATGGACTCCAGACCCTGAGCTTCAATCACCACCTACAAAGAAACAGTCATACAGAATCAATGAAAAAATCCTGCCTGACTCAGACTATTAACAACCCTACATATTTTCTTAATGTCCAAGAGCCTAATTCTAATTTACGTAGTTGTAGTTGAAAAGGTATGAGGTTAAGACTTAATGGAACTAGGTAGAGCACCGAAAAAAATGGAAAATAAAATAATCTCAGGCCATGTTTTTGCCCTTTAGGTGCAGAACAGGATTTGCGCACATGCAGATCACAATCCTGGGACTAGTTTTCTTTCAAACACATTTTCCTTTATTCATATGACTATTTTTCAGGGACAGTTGGGAGGAAAAGCCAGAGATGTTCCACTGCACAATTTTTGTCCTGCATAAATTTAGGAGAATTATAATACTGAAGGTTCTTGCCAATGTTATGAAAAGTCTAAAACACAGACATTTAAATCTCTTTGATGTGTACATTTGATCTACTCCTTGAATTTCCATTCTATGACATACCTGAACTAGGACCTGATTTTACAAACTCACAAAGCTTTTACTGATTACATCAGATAAACAGCATAGGCTTTACACAGACACAGACCTTGATGTATGATGCAGAACAAAACACTTGTTGTTTTGTTTATGGCAAACATATGCCACATTGTGGGGTTTTCCCCTGTTATTGGTTTTCCCCTGTTAGTGGCTTGTTCTCTGCCCAGTGCAGCAAACCTTATGGTCTTAAGCATTAGCTGAATTGATTTAGAAGCTGTAAGAAAAGGACCACATACTGGCTTAGTTATTATGTACAGTGTAGCAGTTACCTGGATGGCATGAAGTTCAGTGCTTCTGTCGAAAACATGGATGTTCATGTTACTCCTCCGTAAAATGCCAGAGCCGGAGTAGAGGATGTCGAGGCTGTATGTGGATGACACATCAGGACCACCTTAATTAAAAAAGAAAGAAGGTACCTGTGACTAAACTAGTGGATGAATCAAATGTTTGGGAATACAAAGAGGGTTCAGAGGCAGTTTCATGGTTACATACGTGTGATATATCCAGTGTAGGCAGAGGAAGAGCCCATCTTGGAGAAGCGATCATAGTTATGGGTGCGCATGTCCTTCAGAACTTGCCGAACTGTTTTGCTGTGGTATTTCAAAACAAACAAACAAAACGACTGAGATACAAAAATGTTACAGTACCAAATGTATTACTTTTCAGTAGAAAGATCAAATTTGAGAGAGGGTGAATTTCCCAGTAGGAAAGAGGGTCTTCAAAACCCTTACCTTTTCCCACTAAAAATCTGCCCTAACCCAGAGTCTCCTTTTCAATTTCAGGTACTCCCTGCAGTCATAGAAAGAAAGGCAAGCAAAGGTCTTGCCTGAAAATAAACAATTTTGAGAAGAAGAGATATACTGATTATGTTCATTCTCATGCTGTGATGTTTAAAATTTTTCCACATCACTGGTGCTTAAAATATAAAAGCAAGGGACCCAGTGGGAGAATTAAGACCAACAGATGACATTTGTCACAGTAATGCAAGTCAGATGCCTAATTCTTTAATTCTTTTTTGTACCTGTGAAAATATGAATAGCTATTAAAAGAATTACATTGAAATTAAGGGATTTATCCTGAAATAAATATCATAAAAATAAGATATCCTTTTATATTCTCCTTAAGTTTTAGTAATTCATAAGAACCTGTGTGTTCTTTGTAAGGAAGTAAGGAAGGGCTTTTTTTTTTTATTTACACTGAACTTAATGTACCTTGAAGGCATCTCAAAGTGCAGTATATCTTGGATCATGGAGAGCATGTACTTGTTCATTTCCATAGGCAGTTCCCCAATGGAGAGCAGGATGTTTTTCACTTCCATGTAGGATGGGTTACTGTTTAGGATGATGGCAGCTGCCGTGGTTCGCACTGTCTTCTCGTGGACTTTGCGAGTCTGGTGGTATATCCTGTTCATTGTTTCCTTCACCTGGTCAGGAAACACATTATTCACTCAATGCTCATGCAGATGACTGGGCAAAATACAGGTTGGAATCTCGTTTACAATATCAGCTTAAATTAGCTTAAGTTAGCTCCATAGCTAAGGCTAATACATAAGGATATATTTTCAGCATCATGTTTTTCATGGTCCTTTTGGAATGTTGAGACATGTATAGCTCAGTGACTGCAAGGACAAGTGGGACATCTGTTACGCTCTCTCAGCCACAGACCAAATACAGCCTTACACACTGGTTTTCAAAGTGGGGCTGTAAATAAGTAGCAGCACTAAGAACAAATTAATGTGGCAGTGGTAAGAGAGACATTTTCTTGACTGCTAGTGAAACATGTACTTTCAAAATAAACAATCTTCTTATTTTAATTTTCTAGATAGTGCCCTGTGGTGGCCTCGCGTCCCTGAGAAGATTGTGACACATCTTTGTTACAGGGAGCCCCTGGAAAGCCATGCAGCCCCACTGACAGAATGGCCTCCAGCATGCTCATTGCAGAGCACCTTGATAGCCTCAGTCCTGGTTGCCAGCAGTGGGTAAGAAATGGAATGCAGGATAATGCAGCAGAGGCAGGACCTCATGTCCCACTATTTTCTATGTCTTTTCTTACTCTTGGAGGCTGCAGGGTGAGATGCAGCTATTTTACCCTTCTCTTACTTTTTGTGTTCTCCCCATGTGAAAGCACAAGAAAGAACAGGGATTGCACAAGTGCCCAAGTGCTCCCTCTTGCGAGGGGAGCCCAGTTTTCCCTGCAGACTGCATGGCATCTTTGACAGCTGTGTGTGACCCCAGAGCCAAGGGCTGACTAGCTCATGTCCACCAGTCCATTCTTTCCCTTCAGCATGTTTAGTGCACCACACAGTTTGGTGCCATCAGCAGACTTACTGAGATTATACTCAACCTCACTGTCCATGTTGCTGATGACAAGAAATGAACCCTGTTAATTTATCCTTTATGTTTAATAGTCTTCCGCACTTCTTTTCTGGGGCAGTATATTTTCTTACCTCTTTGGTGAGAAAAGAAGGATCGTATCTCTGCAAGGCAGTGGCAGCAAGGCTGCTGATGGGCCCTTCTCCTGACTCAGCGTACTTCAGAAGCACTGGAATTGCTTCGGGAAGGAGCGCGTTCTTCAGTGCCAGCAGGTACATCTGCACATTGTCACCTTTCTTGGCCTTCTCCAGTCTATTTAGAATCAACCTTTTGGCTTCCGCAACAGCCTAAGAAAATCGACAGCACATTAAATGGTGATGATAAACCTCCCTTTTTCCCCTTGCAGGAGTAGAAGGGCTGGGTTTTAGCATGTTTTTGATGCGCAGGGTTAGCAAAGGTGTCATTTGTGAGCTGTATGTTGATGGCTTCCCTCAAGAATAACCAAAGTGACTGCAGCCACAAGTGACACCTGATCCACAGTTTTATCACTTGCCAGCTGCTCCTGCCCTGATTCAGGGACTTCACAAGTGTTCCTTGTGGGGCCAACATGACCCCACAAAAAAAGGCAAGGGAAGTGTTCTTCAGTGCCTCATAACACAATATTATAAAAGTGCTTAGCAATTAACAAGGGAAATTAAATGGGGCCATTCAGGTGCTCTGGATCTTTTCAGCAGTGTGCTGCAGTGCTGAACAACACAGATGCAGCAGCCTTGTCTGATCATTCTCATCCTCTAACCAGCAGCATCTATTCAGTTCATGATCAGAGTAAAAGTCTTCCTTCTGGGTTTTTCTTTGCATGTTTGGGGCACAGTTGAGTACTCGAACCAGTGAATTTTCTTCACAGAGGTGAAATAACCTAAGGTGACTACAAATAACAAACAGATCCTGAGTTTGCCAGTGTTTCTCTGAGGACATGCAAAGCTTTTGGACAAGGGAGCACAAGTACTGCTTCTGCTGACAGATCCAGCAGTGAGAAAAAATATCTGTCAGACAAGGGGAAACGGGAAGAAATCCACAGAAATGGGAAGAGACAAGATTAAAGCCTAAATCTGACAAAGTAGATGTCATTATTAAAAAAAAAATACAATCCTCCATCAAACCCAGGAGTTTATGAGCTTATTTTAAGTGGGAGAATCTGCTTCCCATGTCTGTCATGCTCTCCCAGTAACATCAGCACGGATCAGTCACGTGTGCTGCAGACCAGAATTTGGGCAGCAGTGACCATCAGATACTCACTGGAAGCTTGCAGCCTCCCCTGTCACACAGCTTTCTGATGAGCGCTCCCATGACAATGACAAGAGTTTCTCTGATTTCTTCATTAGCGACATCCCCCTTGAACTTCTCCTGTCATGCAAAAGCAAAACTGTTTAGCGTCTCAGTGTAAATATCATGAGGCACACTCTGCAGTGGGCTCAACAGGCTCCCTCATTTTCTGTGAACATTACTGCAACGCAAGGGCAGTGATTACCACAATGGCCTGGGGTCAGGCTAAGCACAACAGCACAGCTCTATCATTACATACATATTACATATAATAACTCACTGCCATTTTCACCTTGAGTTACACTCAGTCTCAAGTAGATTCATTTGGGGAAAAAAAATAGGATTTACAGTTCTGGTTACAGAACTTTCATAAAGCAACAATCAATCCTCAAATTATTTTCCTAACGTTCAGTATTATGTTTCTTTTCCAAGTAGACTTTGATAACATTTTACAAAGTAAATAGACTTTCAGTCTGGACCTAGGAATGTTTATTGTTTGCAGGCTCTATGTTAATGGCACACTTATAAGAAACCCTCAAAGGCATAAAGAAAAGAAAAGTAGAAACAGCAACAGTTGTTTCTTCTTCCCCTCCCCTTTGACTGGGACGAGGCATAAGAGTATTATCTCTGTTGTATTTGTTTTGTCCTTTGACTTACAGTTAAAGATTTCAGGAGCGTTTCACTGGGGTGAGAAGCAAATCCACAGGCATACAGGAATCGCTCCTGCAGGATAGAAGTGCTTGCATCCTTAAAGTCAAGAAACTCCAGTATGGCCTCCAGTGATTCTGGTGTCTGAGCCGAGGTTACGGCATCCACTACCTGTGGACTACAAAGAAATGGAAATTAAATGAACGTATCATTGCAACGAGCCAGAAAATACTGAAAGGACTTTGCTGCATATTGAAAGAAAGAAGGTAATGTGCTGAAAGATCTTTTCATTGCAAGTAAGAGAATCTTTTAGTCTTGTTGGAAAAAGTGTTCCTGAACTCCTTCACCTCAAAATGGTACATGAACTCATATCCATGGATAATATTCAAATTTATGCAAATAAATTTGAGACCAAAAAAAGTATTAAAAAGCTATCACAAGTGTATTAAAGTTTACAAGACAAAGTTGTAAATGTAAAAAAGCGTTTTAGTACTGCATACACAATGGCACATAGAGAAAAGGCTTCTATGCTACCTGAGTGACTCTCAGGTTTATCTCTATTGCTAACAACTGCTACAATTTGTTGGAAAGAGCCTGACCATATGACTCAGAAATGCTTTTCAACTCTCAAGTCTCAGCGTGCATGCTGTTCACAACCAAACTCTAATACTAGGACAATTCCCAGGCATCAACCTTCCCCTTCTTTGCTGTATTTCCAATTGAAGGAAACAAATGGGAAGTCAAGAACAAGTTATAGGGTGTTTCAGAACAAGCATTTGGTTTGAGAACCTTTGGCTAAACTACATAGCATGTTGGCCCTGCACTGTGGATACAACCCTGGTGGCTGAAGGGTGTGCTGAAAATTTATTCTATTACAAGAACAAACATAACTTTAAAAAAATATCCTTTTCCTGTCGACAGTACTGAACACTGGGTTTGCATTGCTACGACATCACCAGTAGAACTCAATCTCTTTGCATGCAATTTGCCCTTCTGCATTTTTCAGTAACTTAAACCTTTTAAAAGCTTGTTCATGGTAACTTACAGAAATTCTTTATTTTCACTTCTAATAATTTTCAGTATCTCATCTTTCGTAGCTTTTCTGATGTTCTGAATGAAGGACAAAAAGCTTTTTGCTGCTTCAGCTTTGGAAAGTTTGTCAGGGTGCATATGTTCTCTGATGTTCTGCCAGTGTTCAGAAAGCTGCAAAACAATTCATATTATGTCAAATCTCTCAGACTGGGGTTTCAGTTCTCAAAATCAGACTTACTAAATGCAGATATGTAGGCCAACTGTTGCTCAAATGAGCTGAAATCCAATAGATTGATGATCCCTTAGCTAAGTATTACTTAATTTATTATATCCCAGCACAAATATATTTGAAACCTTTCTATAGCTGTCTCTCTTCCAATGCTTTAGTATTTTCCTGATATTGTACATGACCTTAAATGCAATCTCTTTTGGAACAAGATGATTTATACTATAACTGGAATAAAGTGAATTCTCTTCTCTTGCAAATTTACTGTGCTTTCTGGTGAATATGGTGTTTGCCTTATGTTCCCATTTTTTCCTAAGTAGGTTATTTTCTTTTAAAGAGGGAGATGCACAATCCCCAATTCACAAATTAATCATATTTTCTGAGAAAATGGTACTTTTGGGTTAGTATAGAACAGGATTAAATGTCCAAGAAGTTATTCCCATTTTTTTATTCATAAACTTGCATACAAAGGGATTTGTAACTATTGTACAAAATGATAGGTAAGATGGTATTAGAACAGGTTGCTGTATTTATTCCCACACTACATTTTTCACCTGAATGAGCCAACATGATAGCAAAGCACCCGTATCTGTCCTACCAGATACACTCCCATAAGAAACTGGTGCTGGTATTTTGACCTTTCCCCTCTCCCTCGTCTTTGCCTCTGTTATCTCAAATTATCGAGAACATTCCTCGGTGAAAACTCAGCTGTTCTTTGCAGCAGTCTTTACTGCAGTTTTCCCGAGTGGGAAATAACAGTAGCACCCACGTGACCTTTACTAAAATACTTCCCCTCTGTGGATTTTGTGTTGGGCAATAGCACTTGAACCTGCTGGCAATTAGAAGTATCATTCATCAGTACAGAGTGCAACTTCTATCGACTGTAACAAACAATAATTAGGCAACAATGATTGAGACATAGGATATTTCCTGAGGATTAATGACCACCTGGGAGGAGCTCATGTTCTGAGGCACAGATAGGTCTTTTAACCTCAACTGGTGATTAGTGCTTAGCACCAAGGTCAGTGTTGCTATTATAAACTGAAATTGGATAAACATATGGGGCACTTTTTATTCCCCTTGTTGAAATTGCACCACAGTCCAGCAAAAAAATCTCTAACCTCATCACTCCGGTATTTTCTCCCGTGCAGAGCCCAGCTGTGTGGGCTGCTCTTAGTCAGTTTAGCCCATACCCCAGAGACAAGCAAGGTGGGAGATGCAAGCTGGAGCCGTCTCAAGCAAAAGAGAGTGGAGACCAAGCCTTCCTCTTTGAGGGGTGCTCAAACTGTTCAGCAGCTACAAGGAGCAGCTGCCATCTCCTGCAGTGACCATGGCACTAAAAACACCTTTCACAACTGACTTTAAGAGGGCCCTCATTCTCCTGATGTGAATGTCAGGCAGTTCGTGTTTAGTTACCCAAACATTCAGGCGCAAGATGCACACACTTCCACCTGGCAACTCAGCACGGACACGGATCTCTGTTTCTCTGACAGAGAGATCAGAACAGAGGTCTTGCAGGCACTCTAGGAAAACTCCAGCCAAACCAAGAGGTTCTAAATAGAGCAGGAGTTGGTTTTGAATGTCAGCGACTGACAGGTGTTTACCAACATACAAAAGGTGGCTGCACAAGACAGAACAAACCCACCTCACTCTCAGAAGGGGCAAGAATCCATTCCCATAGGAACCAAGAACATTAAAGAGTGTAAGATGCATGAGCGCTTCTGAAAAGAGTATACTTCATGCTGTCTAAACGCAGAAATCTAGGCCTGATTTTAAATGCAAACATTTGCCATAACCTCAGAGAAGCTAGTGCTGCCATCTGGGAAATGAGGACAGTAATGGTTACTTTACCAAATTCATAAAGACAGAGATAAGACCTGTCACAATTTAAAAAGGGCTTTGAGAATGTAAAACTCTAAGGCATAGCATGTCAGCAGGGCATTAATGTATACTATGATATATAAGTACCATATGCTGTGTTGCTGCTTTGGATACAGTGTTCTGTTTATAGAGCCCATCTTTTCATAGCAGTTACTGAAAAATACAGTGAGAAAGCAGAACTCATTCTCCTCGTGCCATTAGGTTTATAATGACATAGCTCAGTCCCCAGGCAGTGCTCTGGAATTATATCCCATGTTTGTTACCTCAGTCTGGAAATTATAACTGTTTTGACAAACTCAGTTCCAAGTGACAAACTGATCAGCATTAACCCCAATGGGCAGAGCCAGGAAAAAAACACCTGTCCCTACTCTGTTTAGGATGTCTTGATGTTCTCTGCTCAGAACTGCTCCAGCACACGTGCAGCATCATTTCTATATTCCCCAAACACGTGGTTTTGGTCTTCTCTGTGGCTCAGCAAGCACTAGACAAGATAAATTACTACAGTGTAATGCTACTTCCAAATAACTAGCACAAGTTCCAATATAAGAATGTATTTGTGCTCATAAGGAGTATCTCTGGAGGACTAAAAGCATGTGTGCTGAATAGAAGCCGTATCTTGCTTATCAAAAACAGAGAATAATGATCCTTAAATTAATGTTCGCATTCATTCCTCAATGGTAATAGTATTAATACTGTTTGCTAATGGTCACTGTAGTAATTTATTTAGTTTATGACGAATATCATTAGTAAAACAAAAGATGATGCATTAACAGTGCCATGCTCTTAGCATTCAGATGTCTTAAATATAAAAAAACAAGGCAATTTTTTTCCCAGGGAAAAATGAGAACATTATTGGACTTCCCAAGAATACTAAAGCCCCATTTTATACCTATAAAATCTTTTAAACAAAAGACTTCCTCAGGGTCAGGTAGTAAGAAGAGGTTAGATATATTACCAACAAATGCTTAGCCTGCCTGAGGAATGGCTAATGAACCTGAATTTCTAGGAACAGTTCAGCTCCTCCATGACAGAATTGTTTATGAACACCAATCAACCACCTTAAAATTAATTTCCTCCCCCTTACCCAGAGGAAATACGCTTCTGCCAGCTCAAGGTTGGCAAAGGTGAGATAAAACAAAAGGGTGTTGTATTTTCCAGTGATCTGGAGAAATACTGCACTCAGTCTTTGAAAGAGAGCAAAAAGGTTGGTACTTTTAGTGGTAGATCTCAAGACACTCTCATGGGGTGAGCACCACTACAACACTTCCATACTCCCCACTCCAGGGTGTATTTTATATCGGTATGTTGGACCTGTCCTAGTTCTGCTTGGACAGAAACTTCCTTTCACACTTGTCCTGCTCAGCTAAGCAACCTGATGTCCAATGAACCTGTATTTACTTACTGAAGGGCACTTTTTGCATTCGGATTTCACAGGCTCTGCTTCCAGGGGCATGGCAACATAATTGGGGTCCAAGGTCTTGATCACACTGGCGACTTGCTTTGCAGCGATCAGTCCCAGCCCAGCTTGTACCGACTTCAGTTCCAGCCTCTGCCTGTACATCCCCACAGTGAGGACACCATTAGAGCTCAACCAGCAGTGCAGAGATGCAGAAATCACAGCAAGAAGAAACCAAAACAACCCTCCACAGACAAAAAAATACAGAATGCAGACTTACTGAAGTCTTATTTTAAAATGTTCACAACATTGCAAATCTATGGGTTTTTTAAGGTAACAGAAATATCTGACACCAGCAAAATTACTGCTAGAGTTATGAGCAATAAAATACCTATATGAAAGACTTTCTAAAGCTTAGATATATAGCACTTGATAAACAGCCTTCAGTAATCACATACATTCTGAAATGTTTCATATATTTGTTCTTACAAGATCTGGAAAGTGAGATTTTTCAATATACTTTTTCTTTTAAATATCTAACATTACTGGGATGCCTGAATCATTTATCTTGTATGAGTATCTCCACACTTTCAGTGCCTTGGACTCTGGAGTCTAACACAGATCTAGGTTTCTCTGTTGTTTCCTTTCACAGGAAATGCAGTAGATTTTATTTTCTATACTTCCAAACTCTCACATACTAGAAATGGAAATCCATCAGAAGTATTTCTTGAGAAATAAGAAGACACAACACCTACAGCACTAATGGGTAGATTAAAAGGTTTTAGCCAATTCCTGCTGCTTTCAGTTAACTTCTTATAAATGCCATTATTTATTATTTACAGTGTGGTAGAACCCTTACTCAAAATTGGATCTGGCATCTGGCACAGATAGATATATATTTTGTATATGGATACAAAAGAGACCTAAATCCTTACCTGGAGAGTTTACAGCCTTAGATCTCGATTCTGTAAGACCTACACATACAACCTGACTTGAACCACTAGTCCTGCTACCATCAGTGACAGTCCAATTGCCCAACTTACTTTGAAACTATTTTGGCAGCTGTTTTTCGTCGGTAATTCAGAACGAAAACAAAATTTTCTTCTGCCTTAATGGATTTAATGAAACTGTCTTCCAGCACATAAACTGTAGCAGATGTGACTTTTGTACTGACATCCAAGATCTGAAAATAATTAAAAAATAAAACAGAAAGAGGGCTATTCAATAAACAACACAATAGGAAAAGAGCCCGCAATTCCAAATCAGGGCGAGACTTGTAGTGAAGTAGAGCCATATGAGGGAGGTGCATATAGGCTGGCATCTCAAGCTAAGCCTATAAACCAGGTTTTCAAGAACTCCCTCTGCAGTAAGAAGCCACTCACTTCTACACCACGTGCTTCAAATTCAGTATGTACCAGAGTAAAAGACAGTGGGAACAGGGCAGGCAGTTATGGAGCAGGCTGCAACTGAGCAAACACCCAGTACTACATTCAGTTTAAGATATGCTTTAAATAAGATGAGAATCTTTTCCAGAGAAATGTCTTGTAAATGAGACTGTCATGTTCACACTCAGATCAAACAAGGTGGCTGGCTTTGCTTCCTGTTTTGTAAACAAGATGATGTCTTCGTGGTAAGTGTGAAAATTGGGAACCCAGTCATGGTGTTAAGGCAGTTTATTAAGAGAGTGTGTGCTGTCTTTGTACTTCTCTGAGCTGGGAAAGGTCAGTTTCTGCTGCAGAGAATCCCAGTGCCTTCAGCATATGTCCAGCCTGCCCTCAGTACTGATTACTTAGAAAGACATTTACTAACAGTGGAGGACCATTAGTGCCGTAGTAGGGCTTCAGTTACCTCTATGGCACATCTCCTGCATTACACCTGTGCATTAGGGAAGCCTTTGACCTTCCAGGCAAGCCTGACCAGGCTCCATTCAGGAGTCAGCATCTTGCCTGGCATTTACAGCAGATGGGAAAAAGGTTACTGTTATCACTATGACTGCATCTGTATCAGCTGAGCCAAAGTGGTTTACGCTACAGGAGAATCCATTCCCTGTTCTCTCCATGGGAACTACGTATGACATTCAGGCTAGTAAAACTACAAAATTTACATATAGAATTTGCTTTCTCTAATGCAAGAAGGACTTCTGAGAAGATGAGTAGTAGCTGCTAAGAATATATTTTAAATAGGAAGAATATATTTTATTTTTTTAAAGAAATCATACCTGGTTGTGGCTGGTAAATCCTTTCTTTTCTATTTCACAGGAGTCCAGGTCTTTTATTTTAGTCACTTGATCTTGCCGCACGTGGTAAGTAGTATTGCATTTCCCAGAAATGTCCACCTTGGAAAAGAGAGTTAGATTAGGACAATTGCTTGAATTTATCCTTGGGACCCCACACCACCTTCTAAAGATGAAGCATCTTCTCCACTGTTGGAATCCTGTACCTGAGATGCTGCACTGCTTGGGTTTATTTCACAGTTTTGAGGATGTCAGGGGTTCTAACTATCTGCTTTGGATTGGCAGGGGTACTATTCATTAGATGGCTATGAAGAAAAGTAACAATATTTGTTTAAACAAAAAAATTAGGAAATACCTGGCAGCTCACACTACACTCACAAATTTGAGTTAAATTTGAGCTTTGTTCAAGGGGACAGATTTAGAAATTTAACAGTGGAAGGCAACTTAAATGGATGCAGCTAAACCAGTGCTAACTGTGTGTGGGTACTCTGATTTAGAATGGGACTCCACTGAATTGAATTTAGGAATCAACCAACTTTAAACAGCAATAAAATCACTTTTATAGTGACCTGTTTTAAGGTGGTTTATTACCAAATTGTGCTAAATATATAAAGGCATTTTAAATCAAATGGATTGCACCACTTCTTTACTTTAATTGCAGCAACTTAACCTGTGTCACCAAATATTCAGAAGACTGTCCTTATGTCCCCAGCTTCATACGTGATCCAAGGGTTGATTTCTATCACAGTTCACTCCTGAAGTCAGGAGGAGCCAAAGGTCTGCCTTTCAGAGAAAACCAGGCTCTGCCTGTCCCTCAGGTGATGATAATCTTGCCTGATACAGCACCATACCTCACGGGAAGAACCAGAGTGCAGCTGTAGCTGGAAAAGGCTAGCCAGACCTCTCTTAATGTTCTGAGTAAAACCAGGTTCATTTTGATATGAATAGAAGGTTTTGACCTGCAGGAATAAAAAAAAATATATATATATGTAAAAAAGCATTCAAAAGTGTATAACAAATCAGGTTGAATGAGAAAGGAATAGTGATGATCCACTGTAGAAAAACTCCCTTTACTTTTTTCTCATTAGGAAGTTGAATTTGGATCTGTTGCCCTTATTTAAGCAAACTCCAGAGGCTGCAGGGCCTGACAATAACAGTACAAACATGTTTCGGCCTTCAGCTGAACCTAAGCACAGTTTCAGTGCAGTGAGCACCCCTCCTTCTGGAATTAGAGAGAATTTAAATGGGAAATGGGAAACTTTTCATAATTTCACAGGCGACCTATTTTTCCACATAATCCTCAGATAATCGCTCCCCACAGGGGCATAGTATCTGTTGCACTTTAATCACAGGTTACAAAAACTCAGGATGAATCATAGATAAATCACAGATAGAACGACTTAAATGACGTGTCAAACATATCACAACCTTTGCACTTCATGGGCCAACAGTTGTACTTGAGCCTCTCCTCTGGTAACAAAACTTTGCACCTCCACTTTGAATTCAAGGTGCTTTAAAAGTGCCCCTTTTTCTGGAACTGTAAATACAATCACTGTGCTATCTCGGGGCAACCCTGAAAAGTGAAATTACTGTGCCTAGGATGAAAGTATCACACCACAAAGAAATCATAAAAGGAGTGTATAGACCCTATTACCTGAGAAAAAGCCCAAGTTTTTAATACTACATCTTAGCCTTAGCATGTGAAAGTGTGTCATGTATGAGGAGCAGATGCATTCTGACTGTGTTCTTCTGGTACCTCTGTTCTCATTTAGGGATGTGTACAGTTCGTAGCCAGTGCTGTCCTGTTTCTTTTTATGTTGTGTAAAACTGATGACAAGGCTGAGTCTGAAAGTTACTGAGCAGGTCTGATAGCAGCTGCAATTCAGCAGGCTGAGCTGGCAGCCAGGATATGTGCTCAGTGCCTATTTACAGCAGGAGGTAAAGATCCTGCTGGGATAGAGTGTCACAGCCCTCACTCCACTCTGCAGAAGGGAAAAGGGAGTGTGACCTTCAACCTTCCTCCTTCTCACAGCCCCTCTGCCCATGCCCCACCTGCCGAGCATTGCTCAGGCTGCAGAGGAGAAAGTGGGGCTCTCGGCCTAAGGCCACAAGCAACAGGAGGGTGAAGGACCAGGGACAGGAGGCAGGAGCAGCCATGGCTCGAGCCTCACCACTCCCTGGCCAGAACAGCAGGCTGAGTGCACGCTCTGCAGGGAAAAACAGGATGAGACGGACGTACTTGAATCCCCTTCTCAGCAAAATGGGGACTCTGAGAGCTACAAATGGACAGGTGTGCTCCTGTGCTGGGACACTGCTTTGATGTTTTCTCAGGGAAGACTATAAAACCCAGGCTCGTGTTGAGACACACCTGCTCTCTGACCCTTCTCTTCTGATTTTTGGAGACAGTTTCCCAGTGAGGGAAAAACCTGTAAAGCCGTAGCTCTTTCAGCATCAAGCTCATTAACTGGGGACCGAAACTGCAGGTGACACATAAGTAAATAAGCAAACCAAAGAGCTGGGAAAAGCAGTTCTGGTAAAATACTTGGTAAGAGTTTAAAGTGATTAACACTGTTCCTCACAGACACAGTATAACATCCCTCATGACAAACTGTATCTCCTTTTCTGCCTTCACATCTTGGACAAAATCCTGCCCTTGCTGAAGTCAACAGCACAAATCCCACACAGCAACTGTGCATATATCCACATGTGTACCTATATATTTGTGGACAATCTGCTCTTTACTTCCCCACTGTGTGGTGTTCTCAACACACAATAGGCTTGGGCTAGAAGGGCCCCTTGTACGAGTAAATTACAGTCTATTCTAAACTACTGTATTTCACATAGACTGATAGGACACAACGGCTTATTAAAAACAGAGTGAATAGTGAACTGGTAAATTCTTCAAGTCTGTTACAAAAGATTTGTGTCATATTTCCTCAAGTACTGAATTTTAAAAGACAGGGTCTTACTTTTCCACGGACTAGTTCAAGCACTATGGGCCTCTGTAAAGCTTCCAGATACTCCTTCCCGATGATCTTCTCTGTGCTTTTTCCTTTGAAGATGTTTTTAGCAGCTGGACGCTCATTCACATTTTCAACCTGAACATCTTTTATCTAGCCAAGTAAAAGCAGAGAAAATTAATGTAGAGAGCAGTATAGAACTGGTCTGAGGTAGGCTAGATAGACTAAATGACATAATAAATGTTCTTTATTTCTTCATTTCTGGTTCTGATCATTAATCTTCCATGATTACTATGTCTATGTTTACAAAAGAAGCCAGAGCTCTCCACTGCGGAAATAAGTGCCAGAAAATCTCACCATAAAGCTAAGTACCAAACCCAGTTTCTGTTTAGCAAATGTCATGATTTGCAGCTAGAACTGAGGGCTTCAGACAACATATTGCCCCTTTGGTAAGGGCTTGCACATCAGTTGTTTGAAGCTACAGGTGCTGTATGAAGCAATTTCAAAATATAGGAGATATTCTGAAGTTCTGTCTTAGGATGTTAGATACATACTTGTGAAATCTTATTCTATAGGAATCAGATCATCAAAGCAGCTGGGTTTAGCTGATGACACTAGAGAATAAAAGGTTTAGCTCGTGTTCTGAAAGTGAGTTCTCTGAGATTAAGATTAGCAGCTAGATAAGTGCGGAAAAGACTGTCTATGTTTTAAGTCGTCTGATGGCATTAATTACCGTAATTTTGATCAGCTGGTCATCATCATTGTCAGGATTTCTCCATAAGAGGTTGACATCCACACCAGAAGAAATCCGATATCCTGCACTTTTCTGCAGTGATGCTTTCACCTGATCAACATAGACTTCAGCTGAGTAAGCAAACTTATATAGCTTGTCATTATTTAGGCTTGGTCCAGTAGTGTGCCCTGTTTGGAAAGCAAAAACAGCATTTTAGAATTGACTAACTCACCTAATCTACCATTTTTCCTAAGAAACACCTTTAGGAAAGTTAAAAAATTAATTGCAAACAAAGGATTTATGGGACCGATCCCGCTACTTTTGATTACAGAGGCTGTCCCACTGAAGCAGCTGGGGTTTTTTGTGATTAAGTTGACACTGATCTTACATATTCAACATAAGAATGGTCACAAAATCCTTTGTTCTAGCTCTTCACTTAAAGACTGTCAGATTCTTTTCTTCAGCTATGGGAGCATTAAAAATTAATCCAAAATTATTTGCAACTCAAAATACTGTAATTAATCACGCAATTTGTGTGCTTAGCAATGTGAAATGCACTGATGTAATTTGTTGGAGCCAACAGAAATCGTTCTCTGCACATCTCTTGCACATTTATTGGGAATATTTCCATTGAGAGTCTTGTCCAAGGGAGACATGAGGTAATGAAAACATTAAGATTGTATTTTTTAGATTAAATAATTAAGCTCTTGTTCTTTAAGCTCAGCAGTTGTCCCCGTAGCTGTGTCTCTGCTGTTAATTGATACACTTTAAGGAATATAAAAGGGAAGGGAAGGAAAAAGAAGCTGGCTGTACACAAAGTGCTCTTAATGTTCTCAAAGCAAATACACATACAGTGACCTTAGGTGCTATCTGTAAGCAGCACAGCACTAGCCTCACACACCCAAATGCTGCACCACTGAATCCACTGGGAATTTCTTCATGGAGTTCAGGAGGTACAGGGCAGAAACAACAAGTTCACAACAAAGTTAATCTAAGAAACACAAAGTGCTGTCCTTGGGGAGATGCATCTGAGTCTTATGACAAGTGCAGGGAAAGGTGGGGGAAAGAAGAAGAATCTATCACAACATCTCAGACAAATTCTTAAGCATGCTGTAATGCAATCAGTGTCTTCAAAGTCCCCTGCAGAGATTCATCAGGTTATCTTGATTTATGTCATATCCTCATTTTATATGACTCACTCAAATAAATTTCAAATCACTGCATTGATAAAAAGGAAAACCAGTCTTATTTCACTTTAATATTTTAAAACCAAGTTAGGTGGGTGCACAGGCTAGTTCCATCATGGCTGGATAGATATATTCTGCAGTTCTCAAAGAGACAAAACACCCTGTTTCATTGAGATTTTGCTTGCTTCCTTCCCCTGTTCACTCAGATACCATGGCAGTGGATTAAGGTCAGCTTCAAAGAACCTTTCCCTGAGCAAAAGAGACACTCCACCAAGTTTGGTCTGCAAGTTGTGTGAACTGGCAAAATTACAGAACTAAATGGACTTATACTTTATGCCAGCTGGGGGTGTGGTGCAGCACATTTAGTGGTCCCAGCAGGAGCAGCCTGTCCACATGTGAGAGGCCAAAGCTGTAACTATTGATTTTTCTTCCAGGGAGGCTGAAGGGTTCATGTTGGCACAATGGGGCTCTTCTGGTTTTGAATGTCTTGTGCGTCTGTTTCAAAACAAAGTCACCAAGGGACATACAACCCTTCCTGCAGATTTACTGTGAATTTCCTAGCCACTTCCCCAATTCCCCCCACTCCTACCAGCTTTGAAGCTACTTTGCCCTTGAGAGTAGAGGGTGCTCAGTGCCTGCTCAGAGGTGGCTATGCCTTTTAGGGACAGCCCTGGCTCCCTGCAGTCCCTTGGAGCCAGTTGTTTCCTGGTTCAAAATGCCCTTCATTTACAGCAGAAATGGCAGTGCACAGGACTTAGTACTGGCTGAGATTTCAGGAATACCACCCACTTAGGTGCATTCTAAACACAGTCCCATCTAAAGAAAAAAGGTGGGGGAATAGCACATCCAAGAGAAATTATCTGGGTGCTCAGAGACCAAGTGTCTTATTAGTTAAGGTGGTGGACATTGTGGTTTTGCTCCCTCCCTACTTTCAGTTAAAAGCACCTTTCACCTACCCTCTTCCTTTCCCCACAACTGAACACATACACATTTTTTTTCTCCTTTTGTAAGAGTTCCTTCCCTCTTCCTCCCTTTTAGCATTTGCTTGACCCCACATACATAAGAGCTGTTCTGTCCTAAAGGAAACAGATGAGCAAATTATGCAGCAGCTTCTTGCAAGTGTCATGGAAGAAACGAATAATTGCGAAGTATTCCCGGGAGCTAGAAGAATATTAGGTTTTGAAAGCTTTCACCACTTCACATGTAAAAAACACTGCAGGAGCCAGGGCAGAAGACACCTTTAGCTGCCAGACTGGGAAAGGGTAGGCCAACAGTGGATCATGATAAGAGAAGCAGCAGGGATGAGGCAGTATTGAAAGCAGTCTCAAAGAGACTTATTCCGGTGGAAATGGGGAAGCCAAGAGAGACAAGTGAATAGCGTGGTCAGGCTGAGAGGCAAGGGGGATCTTGACAGATGAGAGACAGAGATACAGGGTCACTGGCCAGAATCAGTATTCAAAACAGCACAACTAAATTTTCATGCCAACTTTCATGAAGAAAACACCAGTACTGTTTTAAAAGGAGTATTCCAACACCTTTCTGATAGCAACTTTTCTTAAAAAGCCCTCCTTTTAGAAGCTCCTTCCTTTGTACTCAGCACTGCACTGGAATCCTTGTTGCCTGTGCCACCACTGACATTTCAGCCGATGGCAAGTGTCCCACTGCCTGAGAAGGGAGGAGAGACGGACACAGAGACTGCCATCAGCCCAGCCATGCTCTCTTGGGGTCAGAAGTGCTGCTTCCAAGGTGGAGTGCATAACACATAGTTTGACTAGTAATGTTAAGTGTCTGTCATTAAGGGTAACATGCCAAGTCTATAATTAAATCATGATACTGTATAATACAGAAGGTTACACTGCATGAGTAGAGACAGCTGTCAAGTCCTGTGCCTTTTATTAATACATATGGCATGCACAGCATGTGTGTCTCTAACTACTTGCTAGCTCTACCTTCATAAATCATATTTGCCACTGTCTCTGATACCAGATACCTTTAAAAAGCAAACCCCATCCGCTTATTTGAAAACATTTTTCAAGTGGAACCGCAGTAGGAGAGTTTTATGTGTGCTGACCTACCTGAACTGAATGAAATAATGTTTCACTACTTCCAAAAGGCAGCATGGCCCAAAGATCCTAATCTCCAGCTCTCACACTGAGGCCCTAGCTGCCCTTTGGGCCAGTAATTTAGCTCTCAATCTCTCTGCACAAGAGAGAGATGAAATCTGGCAGAGCTGGCAGGGATGACTAATTAAAGAGAAAATGCTTGCTCAGTATCCCGGGGATGTGACAAGCAAATATTACTTCATATCAAGAAGCTTTGCTTGATTGATATTACGGGGAAGCTGGGAAGACCAGACACCAGAAATGTGGCACACTGGTACCTAGCCATAAATTGAACTTGGCAGTCTCATGAAATAAACTCACAGGTAAAGGCACTGCCTGCAAACTTCTCCCCTTTGTAACTCCTGTCATGGGGTGTACAGAGGCAGGGAGGAAGGAAGGTTGCTGCTCTGTGCTTATACAGTGTCCTGGATTCCCTGTAGGAAGCAGGAGGTGGCATCCATGAGAGCACCTCTACGGCCTTTTTAAATCTTAACCCAGGATGGTGTGTCCCCCATTTCTCATCACAATGAAGACATCCTCATTAAACCAAAAACTCAGCTCATGTTATAAAATTGCTGTTCCTCTAAATTTAATAGGAGATTGTACATGAAGAGTCACTACTAAAGACACCTTTCCTTGCTTCATACCCTGGCACTGCTGAAGCAGACAGTCTCCAAGATTTCATACCCTTGACTTTGTCAGGACACCTGAGTAAAGCTCTACTCACAGGGCTTCTGCAGACATCCAGATTTTCAAGACTTACTACAGAGCAAGTTTCTCATTAAATTAACGGGATGCTTCTTACTGACTTCAGTGGTAGCTGAGTCAACTGCTCAGAAGCTGAAACCTGGAGAGCTCTGAGCACTTCCTGGCTCCGCTCCACCAGAGCACTCTGTGTGTTTAACTTTTGAGCGTGTGAAAAGTCCCTTTCAAGTCGGTGCCCCCACAGTATGTCCTGATTAAGCAAGGTCAAGATCCCTGATCTCCCGGTCACACTACTGGCCCTGTGCACTTGAGAACATTGTCTCCTCCATCACCTCTGCTGCGAAGAATGCCACAAGCACTTAAACCTAACTCCTAAATGCATCTTGTATTACTCAAGCATGTCTGAGAAAAGCTGATAATTTCCGAGGCAAAACAGATCTGCATACACACACTGGTTATGCCTCTGCTGAGGCAGAAGCTGAACCAAGCCCAGTACAGACCTACCTTTAACAGAGGCTGAGTAGGTGGAAATGATGCAAAGGAACAGCACGGTAAGAAGAATCATGCTGGACTCTGCCGAGCTCCTGACTGCAGCATGAAGTGTGAGAACCTCCAAGAAGTGAGCTGAGAGTGGAGCTTGCAGAGAGAGCCACAGGCTCGGCCTCACTGTTTATCTAGATGTAGTAAAGGTCAGATTCCAAATTCCACACTCAGGTACTAAGTTCATGAAAGGACTTCCAGTTAATTATTAAGAACTAAGGTAACTGGCGGTTTCTACCCCATTTTATCGATCACCTCGGCTTTCATTTTTGAATACTGAGCCCACACAGACCCACTTCTGAGCAGCAGAGCCTACCTCCAGTGCTGGAAGAACCAGGAGATCCTGCCACCACTCCTCTCTCTGAACGAAAGGGCGATCAGGTTTGTTGCTGCCAGGGGCTGGATCCTGACCACTGTCTCCACTGTCTTGCATCATCTATCATCATCTCTGTGAGCAAATGCAGAAGCACATGTTTTTTAAGGGTCTTCCTGGAAGCAGATGTACATGGCATTTATCAGTGCCATCCCAAAAACTGATCCTACTTCATTACAGACTCAGATGTGATGTCAGTGCCTGCTACATTGTACCATCCTAAATCAATGTTCTTTCTCTCAGCAGCTCCAGCCCCTATCTTACATCACCGCAGTGGCAGAGGTTACAGACTGAAAGATGAGATAAAACAAGACATTTTGTCCCATCTCAGTGAAGGGTACCTGCTTGGCGAGCTCTGGGAGCAGGGCAAACCAAGCCCTTTCCCCTTTTCTTGTCTTTCTTCCCCACCTCCCTCAAAAAGGCCCTGGCTGACTAACCCACGTGCTTCCCTGTTTCCTCTGACTGTAAATGCCAGGCCCTCTCACAGTAAGCTCATGGCCACAGGGCTGGTTAAAGGATGTCCTTCAGCTGTCCCTCAGGTGTCAGTGGGGCAGAAGGCCAACCCCCCATGTTTCTTGGCACACCCTGGCACACAGCCTGTGAGGCTGTATGCCTCTCCCCCAGCATACAAAGCCTTCCCAACTCTGTGAGGAGAGAGGATCTGCTCCTGCTTGTAAAGGAAACACACAAGTGAGCCATCACCACAGTCCTCCGCTTCCACAGGTTGCTTTCACGTGACTACAATCTACAAACACCCCAACCCAGCAAGTGCCACCCCAGGCTGCATTTAGATGCCCCCAGAGGGCCACTTCTGCTACCACATCCTCTGTAAGGGATGGTAAAGTGAGAACATCCTTCACCTTGAGTGGTATAAATGCCTCCTCTGTTTTCTTGTGGTAAAAGAGAAGTCGAAGACTGTGGATGTCAATCACTGCCCAGCAGTGGGAAACAACAGGCCCATGCCACTGCTTCTCCCCCGTGCTCATCTGCACCTTGTAGAAGTTCCCCCTGGCCCTCTTCCTGTATTTTGTTTGTGTGTGTGCACACGTGGGAGGGAGGAGATTAGGAAACCCCAGGGGTCTGCTATTGCTCCTTCCCCATTTGTGGTTGGTTGTGCTGCTTTCCCAGCACAGGCTGTGACATGCTCCCAAATTCAAGGGACTGAGGCAGAGGAGTCCTTTTGCTGCATTTAGTAAACAAGGAGCTTGCCAGTGTTTCTGTGCTGTTTTGAAAGAAAAATAAGGACACTATCTTGGTGCAAAACCAACTCTGTCTAGAGAAAGACCAGAGATATGGATCCTACTTTGGAAAAGCAGCATTGACACTTTACTCAGAAGGGGGAGTTGATGTTGGTCTGAAATCTGGAGAAGAGCAATTGTCTTCTTTCTGTGCTCTTAGAACACAAGAAATTTATGTCTTCCTCCAAATAAAATCTTTTTTTTTAAAAAAGGCCTCTCAGAATATCCCTGGCCAGATCCCCTGCTGATGTAAATCTACATCTCTCTTTAGACACCACTGTAGCAGTGCCAATTTCACATCTAAGGATGTAATTGCCATGTAAAGAAATTTTGTACATACATTTCCACGTGCACACACATTTATACATCCATAGGCATACCTATAACACACACTTGCTGTGCTCTTCAGACATCTTAGAAACAGGAGGCCTGAGCCTCGCCTCAGTTATTGCCAAATTTAATCAGCACTGACTTCCTTTTAGTCAGATTACACCAGTGAAACCAGCGCTGTGCCCACCAAAGTCCACACCACGCACAGGTTACAGGATCAGCCCCTCACGGATGCTTCATGCCATGCTGGCATATGGACTAAGGTCAAAGTACTCCTACTGCTGCACATTTTCCAGAGTCCAAACTATAGGGCTTGTATCTTTATACAACCTAATAAAACTAATGAGACTTCCTCCCACGTTCTGAGGTCAAAAAAAAGTTTCTTTCTGCCTTCTCTTCTCAAGCAACAGCATGAAGATCTTGCTTTTCAACTCAAACCTTCAGGTGTGAGCACCAAAGTACCCAAGTGCATCTCTGCCCTTCAGCTGGTGCCTGTGTGCCCCCAGCTCCCAGTGTTTGGGTGAATAAGACCCCCCTGTTTCTGCCACAGAGGGCAGGGGGTCAGAGGGGCCCATCCAAGCCACTGGCCAAAGTCATTTTGCACCCTTACCCCTCCTCAAGAGTGCTGCAGCCAGACACAGCCCACAGGGACTAATGTCATTGTCCACACCTGAGCCTCCCCTGAGTATCTTTTTTCTTCTCCATACTCTGCCTCCTCAGCCACAGCTTTAAGCTGTGGAGTATTTAGTTCTTTCTGGTGCTGGGGGGGATGACTCACCATTCGGATCAGCATCTTGAAGAAGTCATGTTAAGGCTCTATCAAAATAATGAAATTCAGATAGACAGCTCTTTCTCAGTTTTTGCAGCTGCTCAGGTCTTCATTTCGCTTTGTCACCGCTTGGCACTTGGCAGACTTCAGAAAACATTGAATTACCCTGCGTCGGTGTCTGAGGACACAAGGGTCTGGATGAGCAATACTGATGCTTTGCAGAGTGCACTGTGAGAAAAACAAACTGCGTAAGCAGTTTCTTCATTCTAGGAAAAAGCACATCTGAATATTATGTGACTTTGTCAGATGTCTTTTGCTTTTTAAAAAAAATGGGCTTCTATCGGTAACTCATCTGCCTTTCAATGACCAAAAAACACCAAAGGATTCTCCACAAGGAGACTGGAGCATTTGGACTTGTGTGATGCTGGCGTGTCAAGCTAGTTATTAATAGTTATGTGAGTGAGGTTTAAAATAGGCCCCAGCAAATGCAAATCTAGCTATTTTTAAAGTAACGCACTGAATAGGAATCACAAATTAGATCAAATACTACAGCAAATATTAAATTCCAACAGCGGTTGAAAGGTCAGTGTCTCACTATAGTGACACCATACAGTTTTGTGAGTGCAACACAGCTGTAGTGAACCTGAAACCAGCACTAAAACTGTATGAGCGTGTATATCTGGCACCAATGAAACCTGAGATAAACACGGATGTACATGAAAAGGGGATTATGGTAGCGCACGCTCCTGTGTTTGCTAACTCTGTGTGCCTCGTTAGCCAGGGCAAACAGACATCTACATACTCAAGCTGCCCAAAATATATTGTTCCCATAGAACATATAGAATATAATCCCAGTCTCCAGAACCGACTCCTGTAATAGGGCAGCATTCTTTCATGAAGTTATCCGGCGGCGAAAGAACGCTGCCCTTCGCTGGGTATTGACACCGGAGTTTAAAAAGCTAATTGTCGGTGGCCTTTAAAAATAGGAAGCACGAAGGCGCGTACCTCTCTTGAGGGGGCGGAGGGAGCACGGCATTGCCGGGCGACCTCTGCAGCTACAAATGTGCCCTGAGGAATGCCACCAGTTAAAAATACTTCGCTGGCCCCTGCGTGAACTCAGCGCTGCCATCAGAACCATCAGATAAAAATAAGGTTTTCTTCCTTTTCGCTTCCCTTTATCCCCACGGAGCCCCCGAAGCCACGGCTGACGGTGGGGGAAGGGGGAGTGCCCTGACACCACCCGCCGCTGGGGGGCGCCCTGACCGGCAGCGTCACGTGGCCGCCCCC
>VZTD01004332.1:171801-187172 GCA_013397725.1 Rhagologus leucostigma
CTCGGGGCCGGGGGGGGAACATGGCGGCCCCCAAGCGCCGGCGCAGCTTGGCCCCGCACCGCGCCCGGCTGCCGCCTGCGGGGCGGGACACGGCCCTCCGTGGTGCCTGCGGCCGGCCCTGTGCAGTCATGAGGGGCTTTTGGCGTGTCTGTGTATAGATACACGTGTGCGTGCGTGCGTATATATATATGTGTCTGTGGGCCTATATACACGCACACAGGTGTGCGCGCAGGGCTCGGTATGTGAACGCCCTTAGACAGGGCAATCGGGATGTGCCAGCAAGAAGTCCACTGGTTTTCTGGTGTCCTGTGTGTTTCCTGTCTCTCCTGTCACTGCAGGAAACCAGGCGGTTGCTGTTTCCTGCCTGTTGTAGATGCAGTGTTCTCCCGTGAAGTTGTCTTTGGGGAATTGTGTGGATGTCGAGCACAGAGGAGCTGCTAGTGTGGAACAATTGTGCTTGCCATTGGAAAGAAGAGAATTATAATTGTAATTGATTTGAATCGAGAGTGTTTTGCTGAGTAACAGTTTAATTTGTCCATCCTTTCACTTGCTGTGTTTGTCCACTGACAGTGGCCGCTGTCTGTCACTGTCCAGTGTCTTCTGTTTTCAGAAGAAATAAAACTAATTGTGAAGGAGTACAGCTCGTTCACACTTCTTTTTTTTTTCCCCAAATGGATTTAGTGACTTTTACATTTCTCTAACAGGCTGCCATAGTTATATCACAAGATACCTCTAATTTTTTGTGTTTGTGTACATACACTGCTAACCCTTTTCTTTCCCTATTACACTTGATTCAGTATAATTCCCTACTTTGATGCTGTTGTTCTTTGACGAAGTTTTTAATTAGAAACTATTCACTACTTGCAGATCTAGCAGGCAGAGTTTTAGACTATCAGAATATAGGTTATAACCTCTCTAGTATTTTCTATTACTATTTGCAGAGGCTTTAAACAAAAAAGGCCTTCTCTTACTATTCTTTTTTCAGGCTTATAGTAGGCATTGAGTGGTATTTTTTCTAGTTGAGCTTCTTATTAATGACACTCATATCACTTTGTTTCCTAGAGAATTGGTGAGCAGAAAACTTGTTTTTAATTAAATATCCGGTATGTGCTGAGAAACAAGTCAGAAAACCCGGCCAAAAGCTAATGTCGTCCAAAACGCCCACAGACAGGCCAGAGGTGCCAATGGAAAATACCCTTTTCCCTGAAGTTCCCGATGTGGAAGGAAAGGCGAAAGCAAGTGACAGTCCAGTAGACAGACTGGAGGCAGGCTCAGGCAAGGAAGAATGCCTTGAGTCCATGTCCAAGAGGCAAAGGAAGAAGCTGCTGAAGCAGAAGCAGTGGGAAGAACAGAAGGATCTGCGGAGGTATGGTTTGCAAAGGAGCTTTCCTCGGTTCACATGTAATGTTTAGTGCTCATAATAACGCCGTGTCAGCAGAACTTGCTTGTGAATTGCTTCAGCAAATCAAGGCAGTTGAACCAGTTTTCTCCCACACCAGGTTTAAAGCAGTAGCCCCCAGGCTACTTCGTCTGCACTTGAAGAGGCTGTAAAGGTAAGCATCCCCTCCTCATAGAATTGTTCCTCGGCTTGAAGAGGATGTCAGAAGGGATTCAAATATGCATGTTTTTGATTTGTCAGAAGGGAGAGATAACGTGTGGCCTTGTTCCTTTCTGAATGGGCTGCGCCTCTTTCCCTGGTGCTATCAGACTTGAGAATCTTAAAGACACTGAATAAAAGCAGCTACATTTGACATGTCAAGTGCTGTGCTACAAGTTACATTGACTTATAATCTGTTGGAGTAGTTTGGAAAGACTATGAGCTTCTGTTTTGTTGTGTTCAGAGAAAGTGTATCTGCAAATGCACTGATGGTGGTTTATTCCTATCCTGCTGACTGCCAGGTGCTCCTTCCCAAGACAGTGGTTGTTGCTGTCTCTGAATTTGATCTCCCAACTGCCTGCTCCTATCAGGAGGACAGGAGGATGGAACAATTTCTTCAGAAGCCTTTTGAAAAACTGTTCAGTGAAACAGGATGTAAATTGCCTTCGTCAATCTGATACTGTGATTTTGTCAGTCTTTTTGGTTAGTTCCATTACAAGATGTGACTCAGAGCACCCTTAAATCTGTGAGACTCCCAATATTGATTTAATTGAATTTGTGTCAGATGTCTGTCTT
The DNA here is from genome assembly GCA_013397725.1 of Rhagologus leucostigma. Classification (NCBI taxonomy): domain Eukaryota; kingdom Metazoa; phylum Chordata; class Aves; order Passeriformes; genus Rhagologus; species Rhagologus leucostigma. The sequence continues at coordinate 173,975 of VZTD01004332.1, forward strand.
TGTAGGTGTTTAGAGAACTTTACAAAGATGGGGGTGCGTTTTGTGCTGGTCTCAAATGCAGGCAACAGGCCAAGTTTAAACTGTCACAGTCACAGGACAACCACTTTGGCCCTAGAAGTCTGCATTTGTGTGCATAACATGGTACCTCAGCAGACTCAGCAGCACTTTTTGAGGACTGATTTGTTTGTTTACCTAGGCAGAAACGAAAAGAAAAACGCCAGAAGAGAAAACTAGAACGTCAGTCAAAATTGGATTCCAGTAGTGAGGGGAATGACAGAAAGTGCATGCGCAGGGAAGTTGTTCCTAGCACGCTTCGCCTCATTGTGGACTGCAGCTTTGATGACCTGATGGTGTTAAAGGTAAAAGGAACTTCCTATTAACTAGGCATATTTAGTTTTCTTAAATGTAAACTGTATATTCTCAGGATTTTCCCATGGGTTAAAGACTGAATATTGTCACGGTGATAAACCTGCTTGTTTCCTCAGATTAATTTAGTATGTTAATTAAATCCCTGTCATGTTTTTTTTCCTAGAATATGCAAATCAAGCACATGCATAAAGTTGTCTAAGTACACTTGTGTGGAAGATGTGTGTGTCTCCTTGTCAGCATAATCCCTTCACAGTGGGTGTTTTTTCTCTTGGGCTCTGATGCCCACAGTCTCTGAGTAGACACTTTTGCCAGTTAAAAGCTTCCTTTTTCTCTCTTTAGCTTCTGACTGGCTCATGATAAATCATTTTGTGATGGTCTGTATGGAGGACTAAGTAAAAACAAATTGTGTTGTGTACAGGATGTTAAGAAGCTCCACAAGCAGATTCAGAGATGTTATGCAGAAAACCGCAAGGCATTTCATCCTGTGCAGGTATGTTTGAACAAACTGAACACTGACTGTTGCCAAGTACCAAACATGAGAACTGTAGTAGGAAATAAAGTATTTAAGGTGCCTCTTCCATAAGAAAATGACTTCTATTGTAACACCCACGTTATAAATATACCCCTGTATGTGGAACAGTATGTGCATGCAGATGAAAAGTGCCACATCCAGGCGTGCCACTAAGATGCTGTTGATACTCTCAGTTTTATCTGTGGCAGATTTTTAAAAAAATGTCACTCTAAGTGCGAATTTGTCTTTTAAATGTATCACTAACTATATGAATATGGTCCTAGTACTGCTTCCATCTAAAAAATATTAAGAGTTTTAGCTAACAGTTAAGGGTAGTAAGAGAGGAAACAGATTGTGGCAAATTAACATTTCTGTATTTTGTACCTCTTGTTTGTTCTGTTTGAAGTTTTACTTGACTAGCCATGGGGGACAGTTGAAGACCAACATGAATGAAAATGACAAAGGATGGGTGAATTGGAAGGTGAATAATTTGAGTATTTCTGTAAAAAGTTAAAGTCTTGATTGTAGTTGTTAACTATACTGTTAGTTGTGAAGAACATGATTTTTTTCCACCTGGGTTTTTCTAATACATGAGAGCAATAGTGTATTTGAAAAAGTGTGGCTTTTTGTCCTTTTAATTGATTTAACTTAAATAAGCCAAAGACTGCTTCTCTTGAATCTAGATTTGATTTTTGCTTGCAAAACTACACACAGATCCATTTTCACTTGTTTTTATTGAACAAATTCCGTGCTTGATAGACTAAGCAGGATTCCTTGATTTAGGCAGTTCCAGAAGTTGTCTGTACTGACAGTGCTCTTTTTTTCTTGTCCAAAATAAGACTTTCAAGTCATGATGTTATTCTCTCATGTGCACCTTCACTTCCATCACATTGCCTCAGCACTGAAGTGTTCTTGAGAGAAGTAGCTTCTCTTAAGGTCAAACTCATGTTGGTTTTCCATGTGACTCCCTGTTAAGCCACTATTCCAACCACTTCAAAGGAAGAGCACTTAGAATACATAAAAGCAGTCTGTTTTCAGCATTTTTTGTGCAATAGCTGCTTCATGAGAGCATAGCATAAACCTCTCTTACTGAACAATTAATGTTAACTAAGCATTTGCTTCTGGGTTCACTTTTTTTAGTGGACTTGAAAAGTATTTGGATCTGTAGGAGAAATATGGTAATGCTTGAAGGGAATCACAAGAACTTAAGGATTTGTAAAGTTCTTTTTGGGTTTCAGAAAATTTCCTGTTAATTTTTACAAATCAGTGCTGTACAGACTGGATTGTTTACACAGAAAATTAATCTGCACTGTGCTACGTTTATGAACATGAAAGAGGAATGCAGAATGACCACATACTATAGGATTTATTTTTGCCAGTCCCATCTTGGGTCTGTAAAGCCTGGCCAGCAATTCATCAGTTGAATGTAATTTCTTTTAACTACCTTTTTTTGAGGATATCCAAATTAGAACAGAGCACTATAGTGAGCTAATAAAGAAAGAAGACCTAGTATATCTTACCTCAGATTCCCCAGACATTCTCAGAGAGCTTGATGAGAAGAAAGCCTATGTGATTGGAGGACTGGTGGATCACAATCACCACAAGGTAAACTGTCGGTCTGTTTCTTTGCAGCTCTTTTTTTAGGCACCTTATTTGACATTATTGCTGTTCATGTGTAAACTAACATCATTAATAATGAGAAAACTTCTTCAGAAAAGAATTCCAAAAAATGTTGAAGAAATGTGATAAAAGCTTGTGGTGGTAGCAGTGGCTTGTATTCCAGTGTTTTTTATCTTTTACTCTTCATCTGAAAAAATACCGCATGACTAAGCCTGAATAACTTTGTACTTTAACATAAGCTCACCTTTAAAACAGGCTGTGGCTGGTGGTTCTAGAGCTGCAGCTGCATGAACAGGTTTCATTTATAATCCTTTTGACCACAGGTCACAGTGTAACATATATAGGAAATAGTGAGTTTTCCAGAGGTTGTAGCCCTTGAGGCAGGTACTGTCTAACTGGGGTAAGTTTCTTTTTGTAACCAACTTCTGAAGCAACATCATGGCACCACAGATGAAACTCTTGCCAGAAAATGATACTCGTAGTAAATCTGTATGGGCTGATTTGAAATGGTGATTCTCAATCCACTTGTTTTGGTGTCTTGTCCCCAGGGAATTACTTACAAAAAAGCTGTAGAGCAGGGAATTGGTCATGCACAGCTCCCACTTGGAAACTTTGTCAAAATGAACAGTCGGAAAGTGTTAGCTGTCAATCATGGTGAGTTCTAAATCATAAAATAATTATATTATTTTAGAATATACCTGTGATAGTCGCAGTTTGAACCCTCTGCACTCTAGTGCAGATACCTAAGCCATGTTTTATTATGTTGATATTTCTTGAATTTAGTTGCCTTCAGAATACACTAATTGCCCTGACCTTTAAATATTATAGATACGGTTAAATGTAAATGATGGTGTCTTAGCCATTTAGAAGTGCACATTGTATCCTATTGGCTTGTCTGAGGATTACTTGTGGCTTTCTTACCTGGTCTTGTTTCTACAGGCTTACTGTCTAAGTGAGTAAAATGCTGGAAACTATCCAACATTGTATTGTATTGTACTGTACGTATTTAATGCCAAGGAAGGATGAATGTTTGTGATGTTTTCACCTCTTTGGACAGCTTTGTTCAGCAGTAACTGCCTCAGTACTTGTAGACTTTCCTCAGTTGGTATCAGCAGTACTCCAACAGCTGAGCTTTCATAACTGTATTTTTACCTGATTTCCTGGTTGTGATTGAAGTATTCAATTTCTTAACCAAATGTTGAATCCCACTCCTTTTAAACTTTCAGCTTTATCATTAGATTGTCTTTCAGTGTCATTAAACAAAAATACATACAAAAGGGAGCCTACTCAGACCTTCATGGAAATTTTTGACATGGTGTTGAAGTCTTTATTCCCCGCAATGTGCCCCACTGCACATTCTTTAGTTAATCTTCCCTTGCTTTATTTCAAGTTTATTTTTTTTTGTAACACATTGCTCAATGGTAACTTTATTTTCTTAAAGTGCTCTTGATTAATGAGGTTGGCATTTGCATGATAGTAACGATTATTTAAAATGGAGGAGAATATAGTATGGCATGGGACTTAAAAATTATCAAACCCTATGTATTTCTAAGATTTTACATATTTCTAAAATTGGATCTTTAACTGTTGCTTTGTATAGAAAGAAAGAGCTAATTAGAGGTAATTATAGGAGGTGTCAAAATCTTTGTTAAAGTGCATCCACAGCAAGATTCCTGTCAAACATGTGAAAGTATTGGTGCCTGTACAGAAGGCACTGGTGACACTGAAGTATTGGGGGAGACCTTTCTCTCAGTCTCTGAGAGAAATACTGTCATGCAGCTGGAGGCTCAGGGTGTGCTTGTCTTCAGGCTGCAGCAGTAGCAGAATTGCCTTGTCTGTTCCTGCCTGCACTTCATCAGCTCTGCTCTGAAGGTGCCACAAGAGAATGCGCATAAACCTCTGTAAAGATGGATTTGGGGGTGTGTTGCTATCAGCATTTCACTTACCTCCCTGTAAAAGAGCTGATGGACTTTTTTGATGTTGCAGTGTTTGAGATCATCCTTGCATACCTGGAGAAGAGAGACTGGAAGGAGGCCTTTTTCAGCGTCCTGCCACAGAGGAAAGGGGCTGTTCCTTTGGGAGAAGCCAATGATTCGTCCAAACATGCTCTGTCTGGAAAAGAAGATGAAGACAATGACTCGGACAGCAACTAGGCTTCAGAATCGGATGATGGGAAAGATGAGACATGCAGTTCATGGGATAAAACTGGGACATGAAGTAGTTACACTTCAAAGACCATCTGCTGCCCATATAATTCTGAACTGTCTCAGTGCTCAGTAGTTCCAGAGCTGTTTTCTGTGCATGAAGGGTAAAGTTAAATGCAGTTTTTTACCCTGAAACTTCAATATAATAGATTTAAAAAAAAAAAAAAGAAATTAATGGCAAATGCAGCATTTATTTTTTCCCAGGGAAGCTGTTTAATTTAATTTTTTTAATATTATTTTTTTATACATACCAACTTGGGTGTAAATGCCAAGAGCATCAGTAGTTACTATTTTAATGTGTACATTCTGGTCTCCATTTCTGCTCAAAGTTCTCTTAAAAGCAATGAATGATAAGTGTTCCTTTGACTCCAAAACCTGTACCACTAGTGCCTGCTGCAAAGTGTGCATGAACACGCAAAACAAAAATTCTGATTTTCCTGAGCATCTCAACAGACAATCACAGGCAACTGAACTGCCTGATTTATATATCATGTTTAGTTAGCTGGGGTCAGTAGGTGAAGTATGAATGTGGGGTTAAGCTAACGCTTTATACTTGAGCTGGAGTGGGATGGGTGTTGGCACAGGTGCAAATCATGTGCCTTGGCTGGCACATGGTGCACACTGAGCCGACACATTCACTTTAGATTATTTCTTCATCTTAGCAAAATTTATCACACAGCCTCAGAACAACACCAGGAGACAGGAACTCTTCCTTACAGGTCACTTACTCAGATTCAGTATTCCTGTGTAATCACATGATCCTGTATGTATTGTATTGTCTACCAGATATTTTTCCTTTAAAAAAACAAGTCATAATCTTGGTCTTGGCTGGATGTTCTGATTCATCTTATTCCTAACTGACTTCAGTGCTTTGGCAAAGTGAAGTGGACACCTTGGAAGTGAGGCTTCGCTTCAGCCCTGTGAGCCTGCCCCATCCCTTTCTTCTCCAGGGAGTAGCTGCGGTGCCTGAGTAAGTGCTGCTCTCCCACGGGTTGGCTAAAGAGCATGAGGACACAGCATCCTAAGTGTTCCTCTCTGCTAAGCTGCAATCAGAGGGCTGATTCAAGTATGTCTTGTCTTGTGCCCATTTTTCTTCCTCCCTTTGTTGTTACTGCTTTCAAGTGGAGACCTCAAGTGGGATCCCTACAGGTCCTTATGGTCTCTAAAGGGTTGGCAACCAACTGGTTATGAATTACACACTTAGTGCACTTCTCTCTACACCTTTTAAATGGCCAATAGAAAAGTTTCTTCTGTTAAAAGGATGGATTGTGATTTGTTGCTTAAGTTCCACGGGGGCTTTTTTTAGGCTTTACAAAACTGATTGCTTTGTTGCAGAAACTAGATCAGCCTTTTCATAAAAGCATTGCTGGTTGTATTTCTGTAATAAAAAAGGCAGCATAAATATACCCAGGATGTATTACACTGATTCTCTAACTGAAATGTGTAAAATTGCAAGGAATTACACCTTTACAGCTCCATGTTAATGCATGTAGCACCTATTAAACCTGATCTAAGACTCCTCAGTCTGTCCAAGGTTTCTTTAAGACCATACATGTGCCTCGTTTATTCAGGCTTGAGAGTGCAGGAGCACTTAGACAAACAGGCTTAGACAAACTGGGGACTTTTAGAGACATGCTGAAAGGGTTCCAAAGCATCTTACGGAATTGTTGCGCAACTTAAAACACATCCTGTCTTACAACTTCACCAGTGAAATTAGATACACACACCCATACACATACAGGTGTTTTTAAATTCAGCTGTTTAAATCTGAAGCTTACCTGTCTATGGTGAAATAGAAGAAAAACATGCTGTTTGAAGGCTGCTCATGCCAACTGCACAATGTCACAACAGCTCGGTGGCTGCTGCCTGTTCATATACATTGCTTCTCTCACCCGCCTGGTCTTCTTGTCCTCCATCACAAGACGCGTGGCCAGCAGCTCAAGGGAGGTGATCTTCCCACTCTGCTCTGGTGAGAGCCCACCTGGAGTGCTGTGTCCAGAGCTGGGGCTCACAAAATATGAAGCCCGTGGATCTGTTTGAGCAAGTCCAGAGGAGGGCATGAAGATGCTCAGAGTGCTGGAGCACCTCTCCTGCAGACAGGCTGAGAGAGCTGGCGCTGTTCAGCCCAGGAGAAGAGAAGGCTCTGGGGACACCTTACAGCACCTTCCAGTACCTGAAGGGGGCCTACAGGAAAGCTGGAGAGGGAACTTTTACAAGGTAGTGATAGACAAGGGGGAGTGACTTTTAACTGACAGAGGGTGGGTTTAGATNCTCTGGGGACACCTTACAGCACCTTCCAGTACCTGAAGGGGGCCTACAGGAAAGCTGGAGAGGGAATTTTTACAAGGACAGGTAGTGATAGACAAGGGGGAGTGGCTTTTAACTGACAGAGGGTGGGTTTAGATTAGATATTAGGAAGAAATTCTTCACTGTAAGGATGAGGACTTTTAATTTTTTTTTTATTTTGGATTTACATAGTGTATACAAGTTATAGCACTGTTTGGCACTCTGGTGTTCTAGTTTGTGGCATGCTACTTAAGAAAGCACATTTATTCTTAATTTTCAAGCTACAGACCTGGCTGATGTTCTCAATATTTTCAAGATGGTCACTTGCATATTTCAGGCATGGCCCACTAATTTATTACACTGGAAGCAGAGATAAATCACTGTACTGTTTTATAATAAGAAAAGACAAGGAATTTGTTTCTGATAACAGAAATATTTACATCCAGTGCTCTAGGGCACTTCTTAAAGAAAGATCCTTCTTTGAGCCAGCTTTACCTGTACAAAGTTAATGAAACTGTAGAAAAACACACAGGGAAGTTCTCTGCTTCACCCTGCTGTCCTCAGGGAAGACAAGCTCTGACATGCTTGTCTAACCAGGACTTACAGACCTTCAGTGTGATTTGTTCATAGGGCACCATGACATTGAAGAACAGAACATTAAAAAGAGGAGCTGTGCAGAAGCTCTAGAAGAACAGGATCCCTGTGTTTCACCACCAGGCGTCATTGCTGTGCTTAGGATAGCTCTGATTTTCATCACTAAGCTTTGTAAAGTTTCAGGTACTGCCAGAACTATTGCTCAGCAATGCTGGGCAGCAGAATACATCCAGAGATCTTTAAACCTGTGTAGTAAAGCATTAAAAAGGCAATAAAGAAGGTATGGCTCAAGGAATCTGAAAAGAAAGAAACAGAAAATAGGAAGGGGATATGGCAGAAAGTCAAACCTTCTGGCTGAAATGGGCAAACTTTCTTTTAGTTGTATGCAGTGGCGAGGTCACACCAAGAGACCATAAGTAATCCTGTTGTTTTGTTCCCTTCCCACTGAGCCTCAGTCCACTTGGTTCAGATTTATGAAGTCAAGGACCCCAGCAGGGTTCATCTGCATCCATGTTGTGGCAATTTCCCAAACACTGTACTGCTGCAGTTTAGTGTACTTTACCCTTGCTTGTCCATTTCCTAGATTCAGGTCAATTGGCCTTTGATTTGGTTTCGACACCTCCCATGTCATAATATATGCTCATTGCCCCTATGTTTGCTTATGGAGCAGTGGTGTTTGATTCTAGACATGACTCTGCAGAAGGGCATCTGAATTATTTAAGTGGAAAAGAGCCTTTCTGAATAGCCGCATCTCAGAGGCTTTTGGTCATGAATGACAATGATGGTGAGTTTTGCAGTGCAAGCCAGTGCGCTGCATAGGGGTGTAAATGTCCAAGGGGATCCACACTGATGGTTATTCCAAAAACCTGTGAGCATGACAAGGCACGTGAGCTCAGGGCAGTCTTGGGGCTATGTGGCTGCCAGCTGCAGGAGTGCAGGATGTGGCATTCCTAAAATCCTTAGAGCTTAATGATAAGGTCAGGGAAGTTTGAAGAGTTCCAGTGCTTCTTTTGATTTAAACAGAACTTTTTATTGCTCAGGCTGTGCTGTAGATCACACTGAAGATCACAGGTTCACTGCACCATTATTGATGGTGGTTCATATTATTGTAAAGTATCCATTTATTCTGCAGGAGGGTTTTAAAATAAGCTATGAGTAAGCACACATTGTTCTTGTCGTAAGTTATTCTGAAAAGCAGAGATGGACTTCAGTGTGACTTCCAAATCTAAAGCTGAATAAACTTTGGCCCATCTTTGAAATGTGTCCCTTAATTGTCTCTCTTCCAAGAAGGTGTCTGTGTTAGCTGGAACAACAGTCTCTGCTACTGACAATCCTAAAGCCAAATAATAAAGTGTTTGATTCATATTCATTCCCTTTTGCTCCATTTTTACTTCAAGTAGTGTAAGATGTGTTTTTTTATTCTTGTTTGCCTTGTTTGGCTGTAATATTTTCAGAGACCTAAAAGGAAGAAAAGGCATTATTTTAAAAAGGCGTGTTCATACTTGACTGAGTACTCTCCTTGGATATTATTTTCCCCTTCAAATTCTTCTAATACTTGCTCTAAACCCACAAAATTTTAGAACTACTGTTCTGCCAATTTTCCACCTTTGGCTTTTCTTCAGCTTGCTAAAATGAATAAGGCATTGTCCCATGAGCAGTTGATTTATTTCCTGTGTGTTTTGGAAAGGTGTTTATTTCTGGATGTCTTCGTTCATATTCTCACAAAACTGGATGTCATCCCATATGTGCTTAATTCAGCTCCATTGCCTTGTCATGCACATTTGTATAATCTTCAGATAAGATGCCTAAGCTTTTTGAAGGGCATAACCTGCCCTGCCAGCTAGTTCTGAATCTTACCTGCTGCTCAGTCTCTGTGCTTCAATACTAATGAGCACTTGCAGTGTTTTTCATTTTGTGTACCTAATCTTTTGGACATCCTTACATGTGCAGGTGGAAAAATACAAAGGGGTTGGAGCAGCCACAGCTTCTATACTGTATAGGGTGGGAGTTCAGAAATGTTGCTTTATTTTTTCCTATCTTCTACTAACGTGTGTCCAGAGCTTTTGTGTTATCAAGTTCTTCAGAAGTGACTCATAAAAGAGTAATTTGGAACTTGCTATCACACAGTAGGAAGAAATGCTGGATTTTCAATTTAAAGAACCTCCAGAAGGCTTATTTATCTTAACAGCTAAGTCACTGTCTGAAAGAAAGAAACGTACCTTGGTAAGCTTAAAAACCAACACGGTAAATAAGGAAAAAGTAACCTATTTTTAAAAATGCTAAAGTTTTAGTTAAAGCTAGTATGCATTTTATTATTTGTAGGATAGAATGTATAAAAATCTGTGATGCATAACTGCCCTTAAAAGCTTTTTTTTCTATAAAGAGTTAGGTTACTGGAGCTGTGGTTAAAATAGTCTCCTGTTAAATAGAGCCAGGTCCAGTGCAGAACTAATTTTCCATTAAAAGAAATCTGTTTCAGGAAACACTAGCTCTCTTCACCTGGAGTCAACATCATGCATTGCTTCAGGAAAGCAAGCAATGCAAGGCGGCTCAGCCCTGGCAGGATTAAGGAGTGGGAAGCAGGCTGTGCTGCTTGTGAAGTGGCAGTAAAGAACCACTTTCCACTACAAGTGCCTTGTAGTCAGAAACTGTAGCTATGGCGGCAATCTGAGCATGGTCAGTATTTCATAACATTTGCCCAAGTTACAGTCCCCAAGTGAAGATAACCTGGAGTTGTAAGAACAGGTCTTTGCCCACTGCTTCTAACTTCTTTTGTGTGCAAGCTTACCAGCCATGAACACCTCCAAAATGTTCTTTGTCTTCAGCCTCTGAAACACATTTCACTGGAATCTGCTGAGGTTAATAAATCACTGGAGAGGGGATATTAATGCATCCTGTACAGTTGGATAAAGTGAGATAAAAAATGGATAAAGGAATTATGTATCATATTTCCATAGAATTACAGGCTATCCTAAGTTGGAAGGGACCTGCATCGAAGTCCAACTCCTGGCCCTGCACAGAGCAGCCCCAAGGGTCACACCGTGTTCCTGAGAGCTTTGTCCAAACCCTTCCTGAGCTCTGTCAGGCTGGTGCTGTGACCATGGCCCTGGGGAGCCTGTTCCAGTGCCCAACTACCCTTCAGGTGAAAAATCTTTTCCTAATATCCAACCTAAACCTCCTCTGACACAACTTCAGGCCATCCCCTTGGGTCATGTCACTGGTCATGATGCCTTGAAGTGGCTACCTGAAAACAGAGGCTAGACAAGAATAAGAGCATAAAAGTAGGTATTTATTTGAAGGGCCTCCAAAGGTACACCTTGGGAGTGTAAAGCCTTGGAGGGGCTCCACCCAAGATGGATGCTGGGTCACAGGTTCTTCACACTTTTGTAAGTTTGGTCCATTTGCATATCAATTATAACTTCAGTTAATGATGTAATTACCCCAAGTTTGCCCCTTCCTCTCAAAGGCTTTTAGCTTACATATTTTGGGGCCTGGGACAACAAAGTGTCCTTGAAGTGCAAACCTAGAGAGGTTATGTATAACCAGCATGAGAGAACAGTAGCTAACAGGCCACACGAAACTTCAGAGCTACACACTAGGCAGTACAGGATTTGAAAGACATAAAAGTTAAAACCTAAGGCATCAGTCACCAGAAATAAGAGATTTTAATTGCATAAGAAGGAATACAACATGAAGATATACACAAAAGAAAATTCTCTTCATACTGAACAGCCCTGAAAGTGGAGAGGTCTAGCTATGTATTTTCTGGCAAAGGGTTGAGCCAGGGGGCCTGTGCAAGCAAGTTGTAAAGGGGCGGCACTGTGGTTTCCCTGTGTGCCAGGGCCACTGTATGCCCCGAACTGGAGCCTCACCCTCACTTATCTTCAGGAATCGGGAAGAGCAAGGCACATAAGGCAGCTTCTGCAACATGGTTATGCAAGTCCACTTGTGCTTCACTGGAACCATGTGCAGTTTCTTTTGTTGTTACCTTTTGCCTAAAGACTATGACACCTATCCCTGCACAGGCTGCAGACAGGATCCACTGTCTGATCCAGTGTTCTCAGTTGGAGGCACTTACTCTGGGCAAAGGACATGGTTTCCAGATAGCCTCAGCTCCGTTCCCTGACCAAAAAAATAAAAAAAGTCATGGCCTTGATATGCATATAGCTAAAGATATGAGGAAAGTTTTGAGGGGAAAGGAAACATAAAGGGATATGAGAAATGAACCAATAAGGAAAAGGGATGTGAACTTTAGAAGAATCCTAGAATCGTTAAGGTTGGAAAAGACCTTGAAATCATCAAGTAGAAAAAAAGGGAGGAAAGGAGAAAGATAAACGTTGAGGAATAGAGTGGACTAGAAATATTTCATTCTGATACAAGTTATTCTAGGAAGTGCAAATCACTAGGTCTTACCTCCTGAGAGGAAAAGAGAGCTTTGGCTGGAACTCAGGACAAAAAGGAGAGTTTATGGCCCTTGGAAGAAAGGACTGGGAGTTCAGGAGGATCAGGAGGATTGTGAGTTTTTGCAGGGAGAAAATTAGAAGGGCAAAGCCCAGCTAGAACTTAATTTGGTTACTGCCATTAAACAATGAAAAATCTTTCTACCAGTACATTAACAGGAGCAGGGCCCCATCATGTGTAATGGTGACTCGGAAAGAAAAATGTCATCACTCCAAATTTCCACCCCTTCCTCCTTCTTCCCCCACTTTATATACTGAGCATGGTGTCATGTGGTCTGGGATAGCCCTTTGGTCAGTTTGCGTCACCTGTCAGGGCTGTGTCTCCTCCCAGCCTCCCAAGCACCCCCAACTTCCTCACCAGTATGGCCATATGAAACGCAGAAAAGGTCTTGGCTCTGTAAACCATGCTCAGCAATAACAAAAACATCCCTACATTATCAGTCCTGTGTTCAGCACAAATCCGAAACCCAGTCTCAAACCAGCACCTATGAAGAAAGCTAACTCTGCCCCAGCCAAAACCAGCACAGAATTCAACAAGGCCAGGTGCCAAGTCTTGCCCTTGGTAACAACAACCCCAGGCAGCACTACAGGAAAAGCTGCCTGGAGGAAAAGGACCTGGGGGTGCTGGTCGACAGTGGCTGAACATGAGCCAGTGCATGCTCAGGTGGCCAAGAAGGCAAACGGCATCCTGGCCTGGATCAGAAATAGTGCAATCAGCACGACTAGGGAAGAGAAGAGTTTTTTCTGGAATTAATTACAGGTAAACATGAAAAAGTGCTATACTTAGTAATTATTAGTCAGATTATATGCAGCATTTAATCTCTTTTTTACTTGTTTCTGAAGGAAAAATCCTTATCTCAGAACGCTGGGCATAATATAAAAATAGATGAGGCTTGAAGTCCCCAGGAAAGGCATGCACCTCCACCCAATCCCTTGCACCAGCATGTAGTGCCAGGAGGGCAAGTGTGTGGGCACGTGAGCAGTGATGGGGGCTGTGCTTGCGGGTGTTGATGGAACCAACAGGTCAGGCACTCACAGATCAAGCAGGGTGTTGCACATGGTAAGAAACTGTATTGGTTTGGCACAGCCTGGTTTTGGGTAGCAGGGGGGCTGCAAAGATGGCTCCTGTGAGAAGCTGCTGGAAGCTTCCCACC
>VZTD01004332.1:187512-203329 GCA_013397725.1 Rhagologus leucostigma
CAGGGAAGGACTCTTCTCCCGGAGCAGCGGAAGAAAATCCTGGTGATGGACTGACCAAAACCCCCCTGCCCTGCCTCCCTGTGTGGTCAGTGGGAAGGAGGGAGGGCCTGGGGGGGGAAGGTGTTTTAAGGGCTTATTTTACTTCTCATTACCCTCCTCTGATTCTGTTAGTAATAAATTTCATTTAGCAATCAAGGTTGAGCCTGTTTCGCTCTTGAAATATTTCTCCCACTCTCCTTATTTCACTCATGAAGCCTCCATTAACCCTTTCCTCTTTTCCCTCCTTTTGCCCAGTTGTGGTAGGGGAGAGTGAGCAAGCGACTCTCGTGGGTGCCTGGCGTTGGGCCAGTGTCAAACCATGACAGAAACACATTCTGTCGCAGCACTGCTGACTTAATGATTTTTGTTTTCCCATCAGCATGATTGGCACATTGTCCTTGGACACACTGAAGTGAAAGCTATTCCAACAGATTAATGAGTAGCTGGACTGTAAAACTAAGAACTGAGGAGCAGGTACAGCTGCAGCCGCACAGTCAGTGTATGTTTCGGAAGCAGCTTGCACAATCCCATGTTTTAATACATGAGCTGGGCTGTTGTAAGTGTCACCAGAGTTCATCAGCAAAGCCTTCATGTTCTCACTGTGTCCCTGCTGCTGTAAACTCGAGAACCATTCTCCCCTTTCCTCTTCGCACCTACAGTGCCACTGAGAGTAGTGGGTTTGGAGAGCAGCTCCCAGGGAGGTAGAAAAAGGGAAATAGCTTCCAGCCAAGGCTGTTGCTTTTGTCCCATGATATTACAGGCAACCACAGGTGGGCTGCAAAAAAGTGTAGCAAAGAGCATGACAAAGGAATCAGGAAGATGGAAGCACTGAAAGAGTGAGGTTTCATCAGAGGAGTGCTTTACTCTCATTCTATCACTTTTTCTGATTAAGGGGTGGGACTCTGAGCTGGGAGGCTTGGCTACAAGACCAGAGCAGTCCACTTGCAGGAGCGCTTCACACAACCAGCTATCAGTGTGCTGGGGAGGACTTGTGGTACCAGCAACCCAGCTGCTCTGAGGCTGACTGAGCTCTTGGTACAAGAAATCAGTGGTGGCAAGATTCGAAACAGGCACACCAATCAACATGAGCACAGCAGGCAAAGTAAGCAACAGCTTGTATTAGGAAAGTTTCTTTGCTGCAGATGAGTAATGCATTTTTAAATGTGAATTCTTTGCAGGGACACCGTAAATCCAGGGGGTATAGCACAGATTAGAGTTTAGGATGAAGCTGGTATAGAAGAGCTGCTTTTATTTGCAGGCTGCTCTACTTTCCTAGGAAATGGTTGTTAACTCTTTAAGGCAATAGTTTATTTGAAGCAAGATAAGGTAACAGCACCAGAATAAGAATAACATCTCCTTTGGGTTAGCAAACTATTTTTAATCTCTGATTGGATAGTTTAAAATACGATAGAATGTACTAAATGTTTAGATCCATGTATTTATCTGCTGTACCAGTTTCCATTCTGAGATCCTATAGTAGTTTAAACTATTTTTAGTTTATTTATAATTCATATCAGCTCATTTTTCTAAAAAAAAGACATAGCTAATATTGTGTTAAATTTGGGGGTGAATTGTGCTGACGTTAGGACAGTCATTAAATTTGAATATGTGTATAACAAGTCTCAAACTTTAGTTAATGAAGATCAGAAGTAAATTTCACATGCAATGCAATACTGGGCTGGGATTAAAGTGAGTAGTTACATCTTTGCTAGAAATTAGATTACAAGAGAGATGGAGGTTAATACCAATACATGTTCTTTCTCGCACTGCTGGTGAGATGCTAACGTACACCCAGGGACCTGCAAGAGGGGTTAAGGGACAAGAAACTAGAAATGGAAAACAACTGAAAGCATGTACCTTGCCACATTGTGCATTAAGAAAGTACCAGGATCATTTGCTGTCACTGCCAGCTGTCTTCACTGTTCTAAAACCAAACAGAACAACAGAAAGAAAAAAAAAATGCTCTCTTTAACTCTGAATTACTCCAATTGCAAAATTAATTGTAGCTCACTTGTAGGTAAATTCACCAAGTTCAGTCCTCTACTCAGCACTGGACGGAGCATGGTAAATGAAGTGTTGTGATGTAACTTAATTGCCTTGATTTTACTGTGTTTATCTTGGAATAACACGGGTGTTACAGTGCAATTTATGTAACCAAGCAGCATAGTCCTTGTGTCCTGTACAAGGGTGTGTTTCTACAGCTGCCCTCCCCCACCTGTAACTTGCATGGCTGGTAGAACACAAGAGCAGAGAAAAAAAGCTATTAAGCCAGCGCTTGTCTTAGCAGATGAAGTGGGTGATAGTGTGCTGCTGCTGCATCTGTGGGATCCTGTTGCAATCCGTAAAAGCTCACAGGGCCTAAACAGTCAGAACAATACATAGTCAACTAATGTCTAATTCTAAGAGAGATTTGTTTGTTCTCGGCAATCCACAGGTCTTGGCCACCTTTGTTCTTAGGAACACTACATGTGCTTTGCATGTGCAAGTCATGAAATCATCATTGTGCTATGTGGGATATAATATAAACACATAAACTGCCATTTTTTTTAAAGTAAGTTTCCTGGAAAATGGTGCCCTCCTTTGAAATGTGACCTTTGACCACACTTGGGAATTTTTCACTAATCACACTTGCATCTAAACATTAAATTTAAATTTAGTGCAAATATCTCTTGAGGCAGTTTTTTTCAAAGCATTGTGCCCATCCCACTCTGTGTCTAGATGCTGAAAGTCTGCTATTTTATATCATATGTTTAGTATTTCCTAGTAATTATTTCCCTTGTCACCATTTCTCAGTTTGTGGATAATCAGACATTTTTTCTACTTCTACTTCAAAAGCTTCGAAACTAAAAATTTGTTTGTTGTTTTCCCCTGCAAATTTTGCAGCACGCCAGTGTTAAGTTGTTCCAGTCACACAGGATAAATATGCACGTGCTAAACTTCTTGCATCATGAACTTGATTCCCCTCCATTTCCTCCTCAAAATAATGCCACCTGAACACTTGCAGTCAATAGACTTAACAGAGTGACTGAGGACTTGATAGTGTCACCCAGGAAAATCATATTTCAGGGCCTGGGGCTGTTTAAAGGTCTAGGATGAGATCTTTAAACACCTCCAAGGAAGAACAGCAATTATGGGAACAGAGAGGTCCCACTGCTTTTGAATACACTAGGATTGAGCTTGAAGGGAGGAAACCTGTTTGAGAGCCTGGGATGAGGTGTGGACAATGCTCCTCTCTTTTCTGAGGGCATTTTTCTCTCAATGGCAGATGGCCAAAGGAGGCCTAAGGCCTATCAGTACTAGGACAAAGCCTGAAGAGTTAATGGACAAACTTTAGTCTAACAGACAAAAAAAAAAGCTGTCTTGGATAGTTGGGTGGTAACCCCACCTGAGTTAAACATCCCTTCTGAGAAGGAGGGCACCTTAGCATGGATAATATGCACTAAAGGGACTGTTCAAGATTACCTCTGTGGAGTGCTACATCAGTTTGCACAGGTTCCCTTTCAGCCATCAGTTCATGGCTGAACTTGGGCTCTACTAGAATGTTCATAAATCTGTACTAGGCTCTGAATCCCATTTTTAGCAATTTTGTCAGTTCCCAACACAGGGAGTTCTAGGCAATAAAGACTTTATCACAGCCTGATAAGTGACATCATTTAGTGTGCCATCTTTAAGAAGATATAAATCTAGACAAGTAATCCAACACAGCAAAAGAAATCCACCAAGGAAGTTAGCAAAGGAGCAATGAGAATGGGTAAGGTATCCCGTGCTCCTAGGAAACTATTACACATGCAGCTGAAAACTTGATGTGACAGAAGTATGAGCAAAGTCAGACATAATCTTGGTGGGGGAAAAAACCAGGCTTACACTGACCTTTGGTGCTGATTTTTTTGTTGTTTTGTTTGAGGCTTTTTCCCTGTAGTTTTCCCTCTCTTCTCCACAAATATGAGCAGGAGCTTCACATGCAGAAATGGAAAAATCTGTCTGTGTGGTGACTTGAAAATGCAAGTGCCATTCCCATTTTCTCTGCTCTGTTTGCAGGTTATTAAATGCAAGGCAGCAGTGCTGTGGGAAGCCAATAAGCCATTCAGTATTGAGGAAGTAGAAGTTGCCCCACCAAAAGAACATGAAGTTCGCATAAAGGTGCTAAAAATAAAATTTAAAACTGCTATGACTTGCATTCTGTCTTGCTTTTAATCAGAATTAGTTCTATAAATTTTTAAGACCCAGTCAGAAAACATTCTACTAGTAAGTAATACTGGTCAGTGAGCTCCTAGGTAACATGTTTAAAGTCCTAAATGTGATAATGAGGTTCTTTTTTTAAAAAAAGAAAGTTTTTCAGTGTTCGATTTTATATTAACTGACATCTATTTTTTCTAACAGGCTGAAAAAATTACAGTACAAGGCAAAAATCAGAATTTCCTGTAGTGTGGAGCAAGAAAATTTTTTTTACTTTGTTTGAATCTGTGCTGGCAAATAGCTCAGTAGGGCTGACAGCTTCCTCTTTTACCTGGACATTGGCCTCAGTGGACTTCAGCAGCTGCCTTCCTTTTTGAGCAGTTTCAAGTGTTATACACGTGAGGAAAACCCTCTCGTGGGGCTGACAAATCCATTTGTCAGAATAAAAGTTGTAAATACATACCTGAATGTTTCAAAAGAAATACTGCTGTTCTAGCTGCAAGAAAAGGCAAAATGTCATCTGAAATACTACGTGTAGCCTAATTCTTTTTATGTAACATATACAAATATTTAAAATATATACACAATACAATAATAGAATTATTATGTAATTATTTAGAATATAAAATCATTGTATAATACACAATTTATATACAATATCTATGATATATTGGCATATAATCTAAATATAATAAATATAAAATAGACACAATATTTCTAGGTTTATAAATAATGTGTGATGGTTAATTTGTATTTATATACAATATCTATGATATATTGGCATATAATCTAAATATAATAAATATAAAATAGACACAATATTTCTAGGTTTATAAATAATGTGTGATGGTTAATTTGTATTTATATACAATATCTATGATATATTGGCATATAATCTAAATATAATAAATATAAAATAGACACAATATTTCTAGGTTTATAAATAATGTGTGATGGTTAATTTGTATTTACATAATTTTATATTTATATACTATTACACACTTTAAAAAATCTATTTATATATAAATATTAGGAATAATTTAATTTACTCTGTTCTCCCTATACAACTGTATTGCTACAACATTGGTTCTACAGAAAATCTATCGGACTCCCTAAAGAGCTCAGTACTGCATAGCAAACATTCACTAAGGAGCTTTGCCCTGTAGATTAAAGACTAATACATACCACAAAAGTCTTAAATCACACAACCGAATCTGTTTTACCTGTAGATTTATTGTGTGCATATTGGATTTTGGAGGGAAGCAAGTGGCTTCTCCAAATGTAGAATATAATTTCACCTCCGCATATGACGTGACATAGTTAAATGCAGGAATATTCTTGTCTTTCCTGTAAATCAGATCATGGCCACTGGGATCTGTCGCTCTGATGACCATGTGGTAACTGGTGCAGTGGTTATGCCTTTGCCAATAATTCTTGGGCATGAAGCAGCTGGTGTTGTGGAGAGTGTTGGGCAGGGAGTGACTTCGATCAAACCAGGTATGAAACAGCACTGAAAACAAACCCTGTGCTGAGTTTCCAGACTCCTCCTTAAGTCAAAGATTATTACATTATGAGTATTTTTATTGCACAGGAAAATAATCCAATTTCAGTTTTTTCAAGGATACCTCAAAGGATATAAACCTGCTGTTTACGCCTTTTTGTGTTCCCAATATTGATTTACTTTCAGATTTTCTACTCAATTTTTTTGGTTTTGGCAAAAACATCTGCAGCTTGCTTTCCACATACATAGTGCTTTTCCTGTCATGGGACTAAGAACGTAGAGTCTTTGCTGTTGTTCATATGAAATCAGGCATTAGCTGCAGGTTCTTCGAACCCAGTTTATACAGCTCACCTTTCTCAAGAATAAGGCAAAGCAAAGCACTACACAATAAAGCATCTTCTTTTAATTCTCCTAACACTGAAATAATCCACTGACTTCAGCAGACCAGAACTTAGGTCTTACTTCACTTTAAAAGCATCAGGCACAACTGGGGTGCCCACCCTGCTGTAGGCTTTGCATATGGGCAGCACCAGTGCAGATGAGGCAGCACTGCTCCCTGAGGGCTGAGTTGCTCGGAGGATGCTCATCTGGACCAGCTGCTCCTCTCCCTACGTTCTCTTTGAACCACAGTGCATAGATAGTCAGTAAAAGATGCCAATTTTCAGCCAAGTGCTGCAAGATGAGACGGGATTCCTGTACACTTCTACAGGACCGAAAAAATTCTAACAAGCACTAAATTATTAAGAGAAAATATGTCGTGAAAAAAATCTACACAGAATCGCTCAGTTTCCAGGCAGTTTGTTACGATACCTGAGTAGTTCACTTTTAACATCTCTGTACTTCCAGTGTCTTTGGTCATACTGACAAGTATGAAGTCTGTCCAAAGCAGATTGGTATGTATAAGAAAAAAATTTATTAGATTTCTGCTTTAACTCCAAACAAAATGCATATTGCAAATTTCAGTGATATATCTAGCTGCTTTTTCTCTTATGTCTGGGTTCATAAATCTCTTTGTTGTCTTCTTCTAACTGCCCCATGTTTCAAGGTGAGCTGAAATAGCAGGCCTGAACACATACATGCACAAAATCACATTTCTCAGATGTTGCCTAATTTACACCTCCAGGTTCTGAAAAAAGGCTTCAATTTGTGCAACGTTTCTTTAGCAAAATGATCACTAAGCCCATGTCACAGCTCCAAGTTAACTCAGGGTTGAGGTAGTGGGGGCATTTAATGTTCTGCAGGCATTTCTCATTTTTTAGTGGAAAATAAAATTTCCCTTGACTTTCAATGTGTCATGGATTAGCCACATTTTAAAACTGACAAATCATAAACTGATCTGTATTAGGAAATACATGTTTAGAGATGATTAAGTGTTTACCATATATCATTGATGTGGAAGTTGCATAGGAGTAAAAAACTGCACTGGGAAGCTATGTGCTACTTTGTTAATCACATAATTGTGCTAGAGAATTAGAGATGTTGGCTTAGCTTGCGTGTGCCACTGCTTCTCAGACAAGTATTTTACCTGCCTTTACTCAATACAACAGTAAGAGGACTGCTATATAGCAAAGACACTCAAAAGGACTGGCAAATTGATGCTTAATTCCCCATTCTTGGTATGCACAGTTTACAGCCCTGTTATCTTGGCACTCCAATCTGCTATCTTAGTGGATGCCAATTTTTATCTCAATTTCTTTACTGAAAGAAGGTATACTACTACCTTCTTTTTACACAGAAGATGCAATAAACCGCCGAGTAAGTACTTCAGAAGTGTCAGTAGATAACATGGTTTTATGACATAGGTCTGCCTCAGCTCTGTGGAAACACACCCTGAATTTTGCGTATCAAAATTACTTGCCATAACTTTGCCCTAATTTTGTCCTTTATATAAAACACAGAGATGGTCCATTGCAGCAGAAGGAAATAAAACCATCACTGCACTCCTAGTGCACATTTGCTTGGGGATTAAAAAACACTTGCTTCATGTTTTTACCTGCATGCTTCTTGTTTGCCTTTTTTAATCCCCTGTCATTACTGTTTTATTTCTAGGAGACAAGGTTATTCCACTCTTTGTTCCACAGTGTGGGGAGTGCAAGAGTTGCTTAAACACCAAGGGTAACCTGTGCAGGAAAACTGAGTGAGTTTTCCTGGATTACTTACAACTCTAATTTGATTTTACTTTATATGAAACTGATTACACACAACAAATTTCACTTGCCATTATTTCTGGTCATCTTTCAAACAGCCTTGGTACACGTGCTGGATTAATGCCTGATGGTACCTCTAGATTCACCTGTAAAGGAAAAGCAATTCACCATTTTCTTGGTACAAGTACCTTCACTGAATACACTGTAGCGCATGAATCTGCTGTGGCCAAAATCGATTCTGCTGCTCCTCTGGAAAAAGTTTGTCTAATTGGCTGTGGATTTTCAACTGGTTATGGGGCTGCTCTGCAGACTGCCAAGGTAAATATTGTGGTGGGTGTTTCTGATATTTTATGGGATCTGTTCAAGATTGTGTGGCCTGCAAGTGGGTCATCAGCATGGCAGCCAGGAGGTATAGACTGTGTTTAGTTCAGTGTGGAAAGAAGATACTAGTTCTTTGTTTACTTCAGATTCTGTCTCTAGGGTACTCAAAAGTCTTCAATTCAAAATCCAGTAAAATTACTTATTACCATCTATAAAGTTTTCCGTCATAGCTTTATCACCTCTAGAAAAATGTTACAACAGAGTTCATTGTAACTGAAATCTAGGAATACATAGAAGCCTATATATGCAACACTCAATTTGCAGCAATTCATGAATGTGACTTTTAGAGCTGGCACTGTCTACAGTGGAGTGACACTACGGATCTTAGCACCACTGGAATATAAAGCATCATTAAAAAAGGCGTGTCTAAACCCGAAGATGAGACATATAATGAAAACCTGGTCTCAGAAATGTATTTTAGGGGCAATTTCTCTGAGTCACATGTAGCATTATAACAGTTTAGCTGGCTACTGCACTAGCAGGTACGCATGTGCAAAGCGGGTAATCTCTAAATTGCAAGTGGCTTAAGTGAAATCGTGCTGATAATGAGGGAATGCACGGTGCTTTCCCTAGGCTGTAACAATATGCCATGTTTACATGGTTATTATTACAGGTGGAACCAGGCTCCACCTGTGCCGTCTTCGGCCTCGGAGGAGTCGGCCTCTCTGTTGTCATGGGCTGCAAGGTGGCTGGAGCTTCCCGCATCATTGCCGTGGATATCAATAGCGACAAGTTTGCCAAGGCCAAGGAGCTGGGAGCCACCGACTGCATCAACCCTAAAGATTTCAATAAGCCCATCCAGGAGGTGTTGATGGAAATGACCGGCCAGGGCGTGGACTACTCCTTCGAGGTCATCGGCCGTACGGATACCATGGTATGCAACCCAAAGATGGGGTGACAGGAGGCATTAGCTCGTTAGCACTCTCTTCACCAAACCATCAAGCACCGAGGAGGAGGAGCTGAGAGCCACTGGCAGAGTACCGAGCTAACTTCAAACCTGTTAAGTCCAGCTATCGGCCACTGAGATGCAGGGACAGAAGCAGGCTCAGAAATTTAGGAAAGGGAACTTCATTGTAGTGCCCTGGCCTAACCAGGGTGGCTACATTTCACATAGCCCATTATCTGCTCTCCAACAGTGGCTTATCACTAATGGCTTAGACAAAATGGGGGAGGAGAGCAAAGCCAGGACATACCGAACCAATGAGAGCAGATACAATGGACTTTTTTTAATGTGGTTTCAGTTACAAAAAAATGAATTGCAAGCAGAGTCCTGAGAGGAGGAGATGGAGTTCAAACTTCTGTGCCCCAAAGACAAATCTTGCCTGACTCTGGGTGTCCCTCTGTTTCTAATGCAGACTGCAGCCTTGGCCTGTTGCCACAATAACTACGGAGTCAGTGTGATTGTAGGAGTGCCCCCTGCAGCACAAAAGATCACTTTTGATCCCATGCTCCTCTTCACTGGTCGCAGCTGGAAAGGCTCCGTCTTTGGAGGTAAGGACTTGGAAAGATGTGATTTAACTGGCTTGGGAAACTTGTAAATCATCTTGAATGAAATAGGATATATCAAAGTCATTGCTTACACTGCCTTATTGGAAGTAATATTGATGGCTATTTTGCTGACAAAGAAGTTCAAAGGGAATTAGTTATGGGAACTGTTAGTTAATGACAAGAGAAAGAAGGGAAAAAAGCAGAAAGGGAGGGAGGGGGAAGAAAGGGAAGACAAGAAGAGACAGAGAGAAAGGAAGGCATAAAAAGACAGAAAATAGAGAAAAAGAGGGAGGAAAGAAGAAAGAAGAGGGGGAAATGAGAAAAAAGGGAGAGGCAAAAGAAGAGAAAAAAGAAAAGGAGGGCAAGGGGAGGAAGGAGAAGAGAAAAATAAAGAGGAGGAAAAAGATAAGGAGAGAGACAAGAGGAGATAAAGGATAGAAGATAAAGGGGAAAAAAGAGAAAATCATAAAGAGGGAGAGAGGACAGAGGGAGGGGGGAAAAAGAGCAAGTGGAAAAAGGAGAATGAGAGGAACAGAAAGAGAAGGAGACACGGCAAGAGAGATGGAGAGTCAGGACTGTAAAGGACATCGGAGTTATACCCAGCTTAGGTCAGACCCCAGCTTAGCCCCTGGCCAGCTGATGATAGTCCCTTCCCATTCCTTCTCTTTTCGGAGCTCTCCCAGCAGTCCCACACTCAGCAAGTCCTAGCTCACTCAAAGCTGATGGCTACAGAAAACTTCCAACAACAGGTTTTCTCACTCATGACCAGTTCCTTCCATGTATTCAAAAGACACCTGAATAAAATAGCAGAGACAAATCAGGTTCCTCTGGAAGGGCATGCTACTATTTATGACAGCTTTATCTAGTGGTGCTTGTAAGAAGAAAGACACATCCACCCCCCACTCCCGAATTTTGAGCAGACAATCAAGTTTCCACTTACCAATATGGATGTCAGCACTCTGGCTTTTGTATGAAATGTGATTAAGTTGGAACAATATTTAATGTGGGGGAAAGTTTGGATTCTGTAAAGACTGATATTTGTACTGGTCTTGTGCTGGGTTTGTGATACATGGAATAACTGCACTTTGTTCCATGTGTTTCCTGCTGGCACCCTGTCTTACAAAGGTAAAGCCATGCTGCAACATTTCATCCTGTTACTCTGCTATAGAAAGTTTATCTAAAAATTTAAGCTGCCCTGGGTTTTATGCATTTTCAGAAGCATTTAATATCATTATGCATTGTCTGTGGGGTTTTTTTTCAGGCTGGAAGAGTAAAGATGAAGTTCCTAAACTGGTTGCTGACTACATGAAGAAAAAGTTTGTTCTGGATCCATTAATAACCCACACACTGCCTTGGACAAAGATCAATGAAGGATTTGATCTTCTAAGGACAGGAAAGAGGTAAACATTGTTTCATTGTAAAGGTTCTGTATAAATAACCTAAAGGAGATGTATGGTAAGACAAAGTCTGACTTCTGGTAGAGAATGAGGAAGGCAGCTCACCATGCCCCTTAATCCCTCCCAGTGCGTTCCCATGGGTTGCAGCTGGAGTAATAAAGACAGCAAACCTTCAGCTTTTGAAATGCAGTGGGCCCTTGCAGAGAAACTTTCCTTGCAGAGGAACTTTCAGATTCTAGTTGGAGAAAAGACACTGAGTGGCAAAGGGAGAAAAGACTACATAATTGGGGAAGTCTCTTCGCAGTACCCATTGGAAAAAAAGCACACAACCAAGGGAGCATGGGAGTGCCAGGGATTAGCTACATCATGTTCCAAGAAACACTTCAGGATGAGGAGCAGGATCACAGAAATAGCCTGTTCCTCTTGTGAGTTAGGGAACAGAGTCCCAGTCCAATTGGTCCTAAACTCACTGAGTACTTTCTTGAACTTCAGAGTGTTTAAAAAAGGAAAGTACTTGGTATATATATACATTGCAAACTCAGAATTTAGGTCTTGTGTTTTCCTCAAATCTTGTGAAGTTCAGCTCAGACTCTGCTTTCACCGGATATTGAAACTGGAAATATTTTTTGATAGAGACATTTGACAGAATTCCCCATGGGAACTGGAAATTGTCCTCGGCAGAAGTAGGAAATGCATTTGTGTATCTCAGTATGTGTGGGGACTGCCCTTTTTGAAAGTTCTAGATGTTTATAACTTAAAGAGTCTGGAGAATTACATTAATGTTTTCTTTTAATTGTCATTTGCTAGCAGTTATTTTAGGTGTTACCTGCTCTGAATACAAAAAGCAAGTAACAGAAGAATTTCAGGTCCTGAGGTTTGTTCTCAGGTTCTAATGATGCAGCACACATTTCATTTTTTGACTGTCTTTATTTTACATAGATTATAAATGTTAGTTTTAGTTCTTAGTATAACAAATGGGAAAGTGGTGAGGACAGAGATGCTATCAGCTTTGCTAGGTTACTGACAGTCAGCCTGAAGATGGAGGCACATTGCAGCTGATCATTTTTATGGAGTATAATACTTCAGTGTTTCAGTGCAGAATAAGCTGTACCAGTTAGCCTGTAACTGGAAAGATGTGTCTAAGCCCCTCTCTGAGGAAATTCTCAGGCTGTAGCTGGTAATTAATTACCAGGAGCCGTGGGCTTCATCAATGAAGGCTTTGCAGTCTTCTGTGAATTTTGTTCTCTACATCTGCAGCAAAGTTTGCACACCTGCTCTGTCATTTTGCTGCAAGCTGGGGCGGGGGGCAGGCAGGGAGGGAGTACCCTGTTTGGCAGCAATAGCCCAGATTATCAGAGAAAACAGCAGCGTTCTGCTGATGTTAGCCATGGGGATTTTTTAGTCACTAACTTGTCATTTCCTCTTGCAGTATCCGCAGTGTCCTAACATTTTAGGATTCCCAGACATTAAGCAGCAGATGGCTCAGCACCAGTACGAATTTCACCATCCTCCAATACAACTTACATGAAATGCAAACCAAGACTTTCCTGAAAGATCTACCACTACCCTTGAATAAAAGGATCAAGCTCAAACCCCACAATTCAAGCACAGCATTTATAAATGAAACAATCTTTTTCCTTCTACCTCTGTCTCCTCATTCTTGTTTTAAATCCTTTATATTGTGCTGCAATTTTTTTTTATAGCCAATTATGAATTACAGGACTTGCTGCTGTCACAGGTTTATAAAAAGTTTGGATTTTTCAAAATTACTTATAATATGCAATCTTTTAATAAAATAAAAATGAAGGAAACTGTTTCTTTGGGCTTCCATAACATTGAAATCTTAAGAAATTTGTACATGCACAGTAAAACTCTAGGTTAGAACTGTATATCCATCCTGAATGACTGTATCATTCCAGGGTCTAATAGGCAAGGAATGATATAGCAGAAATTAAAATTTATGGTGACCATGTGTTTGAATAAATAATTTCAGTAAATGATATTTAAGTAAATCATATTTTATCAGATTAACACTCCCAAACATTTTATGTAAAACTGATGTGGTGTTGTTTTGTGTTGTGGTTTGTATTTGGTGTTTTGGGGTTTTTTTTATCTTTATGCCTCTTTCTTGGGGTTGTTTTAGTTGTTGATCAGTATGGTTTTAGACCTTTGGCCAATTTATACCAAGTGTCTCTGATGTTTGGGAAGCAATGTGAAGAAATACAAATGTGCATCAAGTATTGTTTTTTGTTTCCATTATACAAAGGGGAGGCTTCTTAATTTCTTAAGTATGAATACAGAATAAATGGGAAGAAACAGTTTACTGGTAACAGTTTGCCTTAAACATAAAGCATCTTACTGTTTTCTGAATTTGCAATGTGGAAACAGGAACAGAGGCTATTTCTGTCTTGGGAAGTATGGTCAACACTGACATATCTTCAGTATTGACTAATAAGAGCTCACAGGCATTCACACACATGGCAGCTGGGTAGAAGAGCCTGTGAAACAAGGGGACTGTGTGCTATTGATGACTTACCTGTTTGTGTCAGCAGAAAGAGTCTGAATGGCCCAGTTAGTTTAATGATTTGAGGACAAGAGATCACAGTTTAATGATTTGAGGACCAAGAGATTACAGTTTAACAGGAAAAGATCCTTAAACATTTGTGTAAACTAAATTTACACAACAATTGAGAGCTGAACTTCAGTCGTCAGTGTAAAAGGGGGAAAAATAGAGCTAAAGTACAACAAATCTCACTTCTATCCTCTTCAGGATGATGCAAAGCCCATTTTTGTGGTTGTAATCTGCCAAGCATAGTAAACACCTGCTGTTAGTATCTTTATTAAGATAATTGCTGGGGTCCAAAATAATAAACCCATTAAATCATTCTTATTAGGGATATTTTATAAGGCAGCCATCTAGATCTGTCTTCACATGGAGGAATGAGGTGTATTCTGACTGGGAAACAATGAAATGTTCCTACTTTCCCAGAACATTTGGCCCTGCAGAACCTCATCAACACTCAGCTGAATATTAATTTGTTTGTGTGACTTTAAAGCATGGACAGAAGGTTTCTGACAGACCTTCCTAATGACTCTCTGGCTCTGAGGTACTCCAGGTGGGTCCAGCGCAACATGCACGGCTCTGTGTAAGCCTCCATTTAGGAACTTTACTGGGAGAGAGTAGAGACCACATTCTCCATCAGAGCACCACCTGCCCACTAGCACATCATGACACTGTGAAAAATCCACAAAAAGACATGAAAACCCCAGTAATTTCCCAAGAAACAAACTAACTACCAGACAAAGCACAAATGGTGTATCCTTGGACCTCAAACTATGCCAGCGTTTAACTGAACATCACTTGGCTTTGCGTACAACTGAGCACTCCCATGTTTCTGCTCTCCCACCACATCCCACCCACCCAAACACTCCCCCAGGACATGGCACATGCTCCAATGTGCAGCTCTATTTTTACATGCTTGTAAAATCACACTCCCTGTGTGCATCACAGCCAAATCATCATTCCCACACAGCTTAATCCCCTCCAATGCTTCCAGGTTATCAAACAGAGAGCACAGATTCCAGCAATAAAAACAAGCGCGCTACACAGATACCTGGGAGACAACAAGCCCATGTTTTGTTCAGGGGTTGTCACATCTTTGAACAAGTGACAAAAATTGCTCTGGACAAGTAAAAAAATTTTTCTCTTACAAGATGCATAAATCATACTAGAAGTCATGATAGATTTATTTCTTTTTTAGTGCAGCAGGTAGAACAGGCTGAATATTGAAAATCTTTAAAACTTCATTCTAGAACTCCTTATTCCTGGGAGATTATACATCATCATCGCTCATGGTCTGATTGAGGCTACCAGAGGTGCAAAGAAATGTATGAAAAAGTAGAAATTTCTTGGGGAAAACTGCTAAACATCCCTGTTTACCTAAAATACAGACAAAAATGATCCACAAGTGCATGTCTGCTGTAGAGCCAGCTGCTCACATCCAAGACAGGAGCATGTCATCACCTAGAGGTTGGGTTGACCAGCAGGGCTGGGGAACTGGATGCCAAGCAGCACTTCCATGTGGCTGGGACCACGGTCACACCACAGGGCTGCCATGATCTGTGCACGAGCTCAGACAGCTGCTGGGGCAGGGTCGTGCAGCTGGGCTGCATCTCTGAAGATGGAGATGGGGGCAGGGAACTTGAGAGCTGGGGGCTCAGCCTGCCAACTCCAAGTCCTGCAGCTGCTACCGACCTTCTCCCTCAGCCCATGAAACAGCGTTGGGACACTCGGTAGTGAGCACCAAAGCAAACCTCTGCGGGCAGCCCCCTGAACACATAAACATGGGGCATCTTCCCAGACGCAGAAGCAGTTCCCAAACACACAGTGCTCATCTTAGCCTGGTCTTCCAACAAGCTCTTGCTCATCCCATCTCCTCTGTACATCACCTTGTCCAGTGCCTCAGCAGAAAACAGCTCTGGGGGAACCTGAAGAGCCCAGGGAGAGTAAAGCCACTCACAAATCCGGTTACACAGGAGTGAAGCAATTATGTCCTCAGAAAAAAAAATCTCTTACTGATACATTCTGCCCTTACTATTCACGTGAAAATAGCTGCAATACCACAGACAGTAAAGCTTCAACTCAGGAGGCCATGTGCCATGTGGGTTTGTCCACCACACAACGTTTT
>VZTD01004338.1:0-55030 GCA_013397725.1 Rhagologus leucostigma
GGTGACCCTGCCCCGGTGTCCCGCAGGGCTGAGCACGGAGAAGGCCGTCGCCTTCAGCCGGCGGCTGCGGGCCGAGCCGCAGTTCCTGCTGGCCCAGAACGTGGCGACATGCAACGACCCGCTGGAGGTGTGCCTGCAGCGGCAGGTGGTGCAGGACACCGTGCAGGTGTTCCAGCATGCCGTGCCCGCCGAGGGCAAGCCCGTCACCAACCAGAAGAACTCCGGTAAGGGCGGCCGGGGCCGGGGGCGGCGTTTGGGGGCTGACTCGTAACGCTGATTGCGCTCCTGGGAGCGGCCGCTGCTCCAGAGCCCCTTGTCCGGGCTTCGGAGCAAAGTTGAATTCCTGCAGCATCCTCCTGAGTTAATAACACACTTGAGACTTGCAGCGTTTGCCTCTTTTCCCTTCTGCATGGTGTAATGGAGAGATGTGCTTGCAGTAAAAGATTTCAGAACTCCTTCAGAGCTTTTTGGTGTTGTAGAAGCCCAGCCAAAGGCTCGAGGCAGAACTGTGTCATGAATCTCGTGGTAAAAGAAATTCTTGTGCAGCTCTTGAGCACAGGCGTTCCAGTTTAATTCGTGTTCCTTTGATCTCTCAGGGAGATGCTGGATCTTTTCCTGCCTCAACGCAATGCGTCTTCCTTTCATGAAGAAATACAACATTGAAGAGTTTGAGTTCAGCCAGTCCTATCTCTTTTTCTGGGATAAGGTACAGTCGTGCAGGTTGTTATAGGATTGCTTATGCAATCAGGTGTTAGTGTTGGGACAGAACTTCTTTCAGGCTGGATTGTTTTAACATGTGTGAGAAGAAACTTCAGAAGTTCTTTAAAAACTTGTTTTAAATGCAGACGGTCGAGCAAAGTGGGACTTTCAGCTTGAGAAGAAAGTTGTCAAGATGTTGATGTTTTGGAATAGTATAAGTCTTTTTTTTTGAAGAGTTCTGTATATTTCAGAAGTTACTTTTTGGAGGTTCAGGGGAAACATGGCTGTAGCTCTGAGGTTTCAGCTGGGCTTGTGACCTGGTGGGTGAGCTGTGTGCCTGCTTTTTCCCCTAAGGGAAATCAAGCAAATCTTGTACTGGTTTGGGCCAGGCTTCATTGCATAACTTCTGCTTCACGTTTCCTGTTCCCCTATCCTCAAGCTCTGTGCCAACTCACTCCTAAGTATTTGGTCTGTAACAAAGAATTTTATAGGGTAGCCCCTGAGAATGCTAGAGGGGAAAATGAGGACTTCGTTGGATGAGCAGAAAAGTGGCTTCGTCTGTTCTGAACTTGCAGAGAACTGGATACTCAGCAACTCATTAATGCATCATATGTCAGACTTAAAAGGGATTTTTTTATCTGTGTGTTTCAGGTTGAGCGTTGTTACTACTTTTTAAATGCCTTTGTGGAAACAGCTCAGAAAAAGGAGCCAGTGGAAGGAAGACTGGTGCAGTTCCTGCTCTCCAACCCCACGAATGATGGTGGACAGTGGGATATGTTGGTTAACATTATTGGTGAGAGAACGAGTCACGAGGACCCCTTCCTAAAGCTGCAGCCTGGTTTGAGAAATGGGGAATGGAATAGAATAAGAAATGGAGTTGGAGACCTCGGAATTGGCTAAGGCACATGATGCCATTCATCACTGTATTCTTTTTAATCAAAGACTTTTATTTTGGGCCAGATTATAAACACTGGGCTTAAATCTTGTCTGGCATCTCTTTTGCATATTGCTGCTGATGATAAAAGCTCAGAAGATCAACAAATAATTAGGTAGCCCTGACTTTCCATTTAATAAAAAGGTTCAATCCCCTTTTCCTCCAGTCATCAACTCAACCTCATTTATTTATATCCACCTACACAATCTTTAGGGCACATGGTAAGGAAAAAGCCACTGCTCGACCTGGGTGTGTCTACAAAGCAGGAGCAAAACTACTTGGAATTGCAGCCTGAAGTTGGTATAAAGATCAGTGAGAGGGAATTGATGTGGAATGTGGCGGTGCTGGTCTTACAAAGCTGCAGCAGAAACGGGATCCTGCGCTGCTGGAGATGCTTAATTACACCAGCACTCGCTTTCATTTGTGTTGTGAAACAATGTGACACCTTTGTAAATGAACAAGGCAGTAATACAAATTTAGAATCACAAAAGGAATTTGTTTCTTTGAAGCCTGGAGGTTCCTTTTTTCCTCATCCCATTGCTATAAATACTTAATCAGGGCAGAGGTTTTGGCTGCTGCTGTTACATCCAGAGCCTTGCATGGTGAGATCTGTGAGTGGTACTGTAATGTAGGAAGCCACTGAGCTGCTGCTGGTGTTTTATAAATGTTGAGGAGGAAAGGAGACTGGGGAGTCAGTTTTAACCTTAGATAAACTACATGGAGTGATTCATAGGAGGCCCAGTTCTTTAGAAGGTATTTCAGGAGATTAATTTTAAAGTAATCAAGTTTTTTTTTTCCTGGTGAACAGGACTTCCTAAAGCACTAATTAATTCAGAACTTTTAAGTGTTGAGTTAAATGATACTGAGCAGGTCAGGGATTCCATGTTCTGGGATCCCTGTGGAATGCAGATCAGAGGTCAAGATTCAGTCACAGATTAAAATGTAAACTTTGGGTTCTTGTAACCTTTAAATAAGAGCCTTTCCCTTATAATCTCTGCACAAACCCAAACTCTCTTTATCTTTCACATGGGTATAAGCAGAAGTAGTAGTATCTGTTGTGTGAAAAAGCCAGTTGTTAACCTGTAGTTTTATTTCTTTTAGAGAAGTATGGTGTTGTCCCCAAGAAATACTTCCCAGAGTCTCATACCACAGAGGCTACTAGAAGGATGAACGAGATCCTGAATCATAAGGTAAAATTGATTTAGATGATACAGCTTAGGGGAGGGGATGGGAATGAAACTGCTGCAAATGTTCCTGACCACTTTATCCTTATTGACCAGAGTGTTAAGTGCATCTCAGCAACTGAAATTTATTTACAAGCAGTCTAAAGTCTCAGCAAAGTCTGATGTTAATCTTGAAACATGGAGCAGGAAGGTGAGATCGTGGAAGATGTCCATTGTCAGGCTTCAGTAGCTTGAAAGTACCTCTCGTGGTTTTAGTAGCAGTTATTTCTAGTCCTCAGATTTCCAAGGAAGTTAATTCTTGACATGTGGCTGCTTAAATCTGTTTCTCCAAAACCAGCACATGGTGTCTAGGTGTCTTTTTTCCACCCTTTCAGTATCTCATTTCCCTGTGTGCCAAGGTTTCTGGAGATGACTGCCAAATTTGGTGAAAAAGATTGAGAAAAAAATGTATTTTAAAAACACTGCATGTTAAAAATCAGCTTTCAGTATAGAAGTGCACAGCTTTGTCTGAAGGAAGGTGTTAACTCACTCCCTGAACTGCAGAAATGAATTAGCCTGGGGAGATGCTGGTGTAGGTAGCTAGATGAAAAAGCTAAAACATTTTTTACAGTTTGCTATATTTTTTCCAGTTCATATGCTGCATGCTCAGGGAAAACTGCCTGCTGAAACCCACATAAGAAATGCAAAATATGTGGTGGAATGAGCTTGGACATATTAAATGTTGTTAATGTTGTTCTAATCCTGAGCATGGCAAAGCAGCTGGTCCTGAGGGAGCCCCATCACCATTCCTGGCCTTACAGATGGTGACACTAATGGGAAGCTGTGCATGCAGTGGGGAAATGCCCCTTTCTTTCCATCAGCCAGGAGATCAATTATGCATTAGAATTGCAAAATAAATGTGACAGCATGAAGAAAGTGTGTTCTGTGAGTTACAGAGGTGCTGGCGTGTGTGGATGTTGTGGCATCACTTATGGGACTGAGAGAAATCAAGCCTTAAGAGCTTAATGGCTGCAAGCCTAACATCAGTGGTTGGAAATGGTAATTGGATTGTGACTATTTGTTAATTTTTTGGTGATATTTTACTTTAACAGCGTTCAATTATTTTGTTATGTTTTAATGAATCAATATCTAACGAAGCTTCTGGAAGGTATTTTCATTTTGAAAACATGTTATGAAGACTTAAATGGGTACTTGAAACAACCAGATAGGAAATGCTGAAACTGATCAGGTGACACCTTTCATACCCTTTATAACAAAGTAACTTTCTCATTAAACAGATGAGGGAATACTGTTTGAGGCTAAGAAATATGGTGGAAAGTGGAGGAAGCAAAGGAGAACTTTGTGCTGCCATGGACATGATGATAGAAGAGGTAAATAAACTGGTGTGACATGAATCTTGGAACACAGGGCTGGAATGGATGAGCTTGCTTACTTTTGATCTGTAGCTATTGGATCAGCCAAAACAGGTGCCTCTTGTTGCTTAACAGAGTGTGCTTGGAGCTGTTCAAGTGAATTTGTTTTGCAGTGGTTTGTTGCT
The DNA here is from genome assembly GCA_013397725.1 of Rhagologus leucostigma. Taxonomy (NCBI): domain Eukaryota; kingdom Metazoa; phylum Chordata; class Aves; order Passeriformes; genus Rhagologus; species Rhagologus leucostigma. Next base: position 4,355 of record VZTD01004338.1, read on the forward strand.
TACCTCATTCTGAGTTCTTCTAATCCTTCCAGACAAATATTTTGAATCCATAGATTTCAGAACGACAATATTTTACAGACATCTGCCCCTTGCTGTAGGAAAAGCAGCATTTTGTCTCTTGAGAGATCAAAAGAGTGACCTGTCTTATAAATAACAGGAAAGGTCGAAATTTGCATCCTGATGGCTTTGAACGCAAATCCTGCAGCACAAGTGTTGTGCAAGGATTCCCCACAAGAGAGCAGAAAAGAACCACAAGAGGGAGGTGTCTGCACAAGGCTGAGTCCGGCTGAGGTCTGATCCTGGGGGCAGCAGAGGAATGAATTGCAGCACGTTTTTGGCTGTGAATTGACTCCATCACTGTCAGTGTGTCTGTAGTGCCCGAACCTCCTCCTGCTCACACAAACCCACATCTTTTTTCTCATTCTGTGCTGCTCGTACTTGATCCTTAAACTGCTAAAAATAACTTAAACTCGAGGCTTAGTGTGACCAAATGCATGCTCTTTAAATAAAATATGTACATAATTTATTTCTCAAACATACAATGCCAAGTGACCCAGTGGTTAAATGTATGTCTTTAGATGAGTCAAGAAATCAAATGTTTTGGTGGTGTGTTTTAGTTTTTTCTGCAATCCAGTGAACATCACTGTTAGGCAGAACCTACCTTGGGCTGTTTCTGTAAAGTTTTAGGCAGTTCCATATTGATTAATGTGTTGTTCTTGGGTTTTGGAAATTCATCTTTGCACTTCATGTAAAATTCTGTAGCTTCTTTTTATGTAATTTTAAGGTTAGGTTAAAAGAACAAAACTGATTTGTGTTCCTTGGGTTTCATCAAAACTGTTGTGAAATTCATGCCTGAAGAATGCTCTGCTTTGAGCCTATCCCAGAATGTTGCCAATCAGCACTTAGTTCAGAGGTGAATTAATGTGACTTACATGCAGTGTGTGTCCAAAAGCCCTTGGGGGATTCTACAGCAGACATCAAAAGCTTCCTAGGGATGGTCATTCTTAGGGCAGTGACACACAGTTCACTGCTAAATGTTTCTTCATTTATTTAGAGCCTCTTGCCCTCTGACAAGAGATCCTGGAACTGACATTAAAGGCTGTTAACTGATTGCAGTTTGTCTGTTCTGTAAAAGGTTGTGCTTAATTCTCTGAGGTTAACACAGCATTTTCTCCTGCAGCAGTAAAGGTGGTTTGCATGTGTTTAGATGTGTATGGGGGGTATTGCCTCTGTATTTTTGTGGCAAAACAGAGCTTGGTTTTGTTCTGGGAGGTTCTATTTGCATAGCAAATCTCAGTGTGCTCCTGCTGGGAGCAGCACTTGAGCTGAAATGGGGCGGTTGTCCTGGAACACGGGATTAAATATTCACTCCAGCACTGTATAAACATTCTTATCAAACCAGTGCACAGCAGGTCAGAAGTTGAAATCAGTGCAGTTCATGCGATAGAATTTTTCTTCCTTTGCTGTTCTCCTTTGTAGACTCTTCCTTATCAGGAGTGTCCTCTTTTTCCCCTCCTCATTCATTTTGGGGTTTAGCACAAGCCACTATATTTTTGCCTTATCTTGGTTCTAGCTGTCACTAGGGCAATGTAAGTCACCTTTTACTTTAAATATGATTATTTTATTTATTGATAGAGGAAGCTTGTGAGATACGAAGAGAGGGCCTATGTTGGGTGTGGTGGCAAAACAATCGAGGGAGGCCATTCCATGCTCCAGTGCCTCTGTTCACTGGAGACTTCTGTCTCCATCATTTTCCTTCCTCTGGCTGGAGCCCATTTGGTTGCTGCTCTCCTTTTAGGCGTTTTTCTTGCTTATTTTGTGTTCATGGCCTCATCTCTCAGTGCTTGCGGTTATCTGAGGTAATGTGGGTGTAGCCACAGCAAATGGTACCTTTTGTGCAGTCTGTGCAAAATTAAATATTTATAGTAGTTCAGGGGTTTACGTTTGCTCTTTACCATATTTACTGAGAAATGTGTGAGTTCCTGCAGTAGAAGCCTTATGCCCACACCCTTGTTTCAACCTGTAATTAATCTTTTCACTTGTTTTCTTAAATTGCTTGGAGCAAGAGCACCTTTATTTAGCCAGGAGCATTGCACTCCTTTTGCTGTCAGCACAAAGAGCACATTAACACAAAGCCAGTTCTTACGGAACCTTAGGATCAGCTCCAGAAAGGGTTAAATCAGCTCTGGGAGAGGTATTGTCTACTCTGCTATGTAAGTGTGAAGACTGCCAGGCTGGGAAAGCTGGCACAGACCACAGGAGCTGGATCCCAGTGCAGAAGGTGCAGCTGAGATTTGACTCCTTCTCCTCTAATTTTGAATAACCTGATAGTTCCTTGCAAGGAAGAGACTCATGCTCAGGACATGGACAGAGCTAAAGATCAGTGTCAGCTGAAACAAAACAGATTCAAACCTGTTTAACTGTGATTAAATTCCCTGTCCCCAGAGTACCTGTGGCAGGTCCTGCTCAGTATCTCTAAAGACACTCATGTAGTTACACTGCCACTGTTGGCACATTTTCTGATAAGCCCTGTGAGAAAGTACAGTAGTGGTTCTGAAGTGCAGTTTTATATTCTGATTTACAGGGAGGCTGATGACTTGAAATCTGGTCAACTTTTTATGCTAAAAACCCAAAGATAGCAGCCGGCTGCAAAGGATGTCACAGGCAGCAGGCAGGGAGCTGGAATTAAATTGCATAACCTGCCAGCTCAGCCCTAAACAGAAATGTTGTTAAATGTATTAAAACATATGAGGAGATTATTCTGGGCTTTTGAAAAGAAGCAAAGGCCCATCTTTGAAATCCAAATGAACATTACAGTAAAAAATGAATTAGTACAGGGGAAACACTGGGATAAAATGCCCATGTTAAAAGGTCTGGTTTGTCTCTGCGTGGGGCAAACCACCTGGTGGAACAGGTGATGCTGAATGCTTTTGAGAATCAATTTGATAAAGTTTCTCTTACAGTGTTGGAGGAGCTTCAGAATTACTTATGAAATGTTGTAATGAGGCTGGGCAGTGTCCTGGTTTTTGCTTTGGGCTGCTGCATTCCTAGGATAACCTGGAATTTGTAATCTTCTGTTTTGCCTGGTGTGGTTTACCTGAGAACATGGCGTGTGAGAGTGGGGAGAGAAGCTCTGTTGATTTTCCTGAGGCCTTTCAGATTGGTTTTGAACTGCTGAAACACCCAGATTTCAAGAGCTGAATGCAGATAATTGATGTGTGTGTTTATTCATGTGTTCAAAGGTGCCCGTTAAGATCCCATTTCTCCAGCTGGTTCTCACATGGAGAAATCCATCCTCCAGTGGCATTGCTGTGGTAGGAGAGGCACACCTGCATGTTCCAGCAGGCTCACAGCTGTTTGCTTCTCTGGGCAGGTATTCAGAATAGTGAGCACTTGCCTGGGCAGCCCTCCGGAGACTTTCTGCTGGGAGTTCCGGGATAAGGAGAAGAACTACCACAAATACGGCCCCATGACCCCGGTGCAGTTCTACAACGAGCATGTGAAGCCTTACTTCAACATGGAGGACAAGGTTGGGGATGCTGAAAGCTTTCCAAGGCCTTTTTTTGCTGCTAAGCCACTTATTTTCCACTGTTGCCAGTGTCTGCCCGCCCTGTAGCTGCAGCATGTGGGATGGGCTTGCCCAGGTCAGAGAGAGCCCTGTGTTTAGTCTCCCTGTTGTGCTGTTTGTGCTCTGCCCTTCAATTATCTGGGATCTCGTGTTGCAGTCCACTATGGTTTTGTAATGATAAAATATGCAATGATCTAATCAGTTGTAATGTGTCATAAGGCAGACATTAGAGAAGGAATAACAGCAGAGCTGCTCTGCCACAGTTACGAGGTGAACTTGTGAAACAAAACAGAAAAATCCCAACAAACGCAACCTTAAAAAACCTGTTATTTCAGCCAAGTGGCTTGTTTGCTAATGGGGCAGACATCTGGCTGGGACAAAAGCCATTCCCCGAAATCCTTCTAGATTTGCTCCTCAGAGATTTCAGTTATGTCGCACCTTATTTTATGACATCTTGGGTTTTGGCAGATTTGTCTAGTGAACGATCCTCGACCCCAGAATCCCTACAACAGGCTCTACACAGTGGAGTACCTGGGCAACATGGCTGGAGGGAGGAAAACTCTCTACAACAACCAGCCCGTGGAGGTCTTGAAGAAATTGGCTGCGGCATCTATTAAGGATGGCGAGGTGGGTTTGGTTTCTCTTTGTGGATGGCACAGTGCAGCCCACGCCACGTGAAATTCCTGGGAGTCGGCCCAGACATGAGCCTTCCTTCTCTTTGCAGGCTGTGTGGTTTGGCTGTGACGTGGCAAAGCACTTCTATGGCAAGCTGGGAATCAATGACCTGAATATGTGAGTAGAGAATCAAACCAGAATGCCATTTGGGATGCTCAGTGAGGATGTGAACAGTCCTTTAGCTGCTTAAGGAACTGATTTGTACATATACCCAAAAGAGTATATTTAAGTAATTCAGCAACAGCAGAATCTTTTTTACTTGTTGGTTTAATCTGAATCCTTTAAAGATGCACTATGAGTAGGTGTTAAATATTCTTACTTATTTAAATGTCTAATATGTGGTGAGAGAAACTCCTGAAGGGATCAGGTTTTGCATTTATTCTGACATTGAAATTGGGTGAACTCGTATGCCAGTGCACTGTCCTGGCACAGGGCAGTCTGATTCCCTGACTCAGTCAGAACTCTCCCTACATCCTTTCTCATGTGGCTTATTTGTCTCTCTGCTAGATTTAATCATGAGCTGGTGTTTGGTGTCTCCATCAAGAACATGAACAAAGCAGAACGACTGATCTTTGGAGAATCCCTGATGACCCATGCCATGGTCCTGACAGCTGTCACTGAGAAGGTAGAGTGTCCCTCCTGGAGTTCTGATGCTGGCAGGGATGTGTTGTAATATCCTGGCAGCTTCTTTGTGTCCTGGGCTCACTCACACTTTGCCACAGCCCCCTGCTGCACAAGACCTGGTTGTTTATTCCCTTTGTGTTGTTTGTGTCTGAGTGTTCAGAACTATAAATATTTAACAAGGAAAAATTTTAGACATATCAAAGGACTTCTTTCCTTTTACCCACAAACTTTTATTGGACAACCACTGCATGGTTATCCAGTCTGGTTTAGAGCCTGAAGCTCCTGTTGAAATGCTGGTAGGAGGCACTTTGCAGCAGGGTTAACCTCCCTGGCATGTGATCTCTCTGACCTCTAAGTAGGGAAGGGAAATGGTGTCCAGCATAGCTCTGTGGCAAACAGTGGGCTGAGATGAATCCACAGCTAGATCTGCTCCTGGCACCGTAACAAAGCACATAATGAAGTAAAAAGAACCATGTAAAAACTTACAGCTTGGAGTTATCTGCAAAGTTGATGTTTCCATTTCTTTCCAGAAGCTGTCATTATTAAAGTTTCTTTGAAGTGATCTCTTCCTGTCCAGCTTGACCTTGGCTTGAGAAATAACAGCTTGCACAGCACTGAACAAGTTTGCCTGAGCTGGGGAGTTTTGAGACTTGAGATGGAACTGCTGAGTCATAAGAATGTTCCAAGTTGCTTTTTACAACCCAGTATAATTTTTTCCTGTTTTCTGCATTCTGAGCTCTTAACGCCTGCATTGTGTATCAGATTGCACGAACACTTCTCTAAATATCTAACGGAAAAACAAAACTTTGTAGTTGGTTCTTCTTAAAAACCTTAATCTAACGGGGCTTTGAGAAGCTGAGTTGTAAAATGTAGTATTTTGGATTTATTTACCTTTTTATAAAAAGGCTTTGAAGATTTAAAAAAATCCTATTACAATTTTACAGCATCAAAAATTGATGTGGATTAAATGCACCTTTTGGTTAAAAAGTTACTGTACGTGAATGTGTTCCTCCCAGTTTCTCTGAGAGCATCCAGAGTTCTCATCCTTGGTCTGGGAGCTCTCGAGTGTCTCATCTTAAGGATTATTCTCTCTTTTCGAGGGAGAATAGAAGCATTACAACAATATTCCATTGAATATTAAAAATGGATTTATGGGGTGTTTTTCAGGTTAGTTTTTTGTATTAAAATATTTTAATTGCACAGCACCACACTTGGAGCTGTGTCCTTCAGCTGGATTTTTCAAGGGTTTGCACTTGCTCTTACTAATGCTGTTCTGAATTCTGACAGTTCCTTGTTCCTTTCCTCTGATTCCCAGTTCAGGCAAGTTGTGCATCCTGTATTTAACTTCCCCCGTGCTCTGATGGGGGATTGGGACAGCATCTTAAATTCTGTGAGTCAGTCAAGTCCAAACTAGAATTTAGCTAAATTTCAGCTTCCAGATAAAATAAATCTTGACCTCTTCTTGAGAAGGCTCTCTTCTTGATCACATTTCCTCATATTTTATCTCAGTAGATAGATGAGTATTTCAGAAAATGGCATTTTTCCAGCCATCAGCAAGAAACCATTGGGACTCTCTGGAGTGGAGCTCTGTGTTTTCCTGGTGCTGGGTTTGGATGTGGAAGAGTTGGCTGCTCCTGTGTGGCCTCTCCTTCACCACTGAATGTCATGGGCTTCTTTTGTCACAGGATGGGCAAGAAGATGCATTTGAAAAATGGAGAGTGGAAAACTCCTGGGGTGAAGACCGTGGCAATAAAGGTAATTTATAGTCATGGGAACAGAAAGCTGAATGTTTGGAAATAAGGATGTGGAAGGGACAATCCAATAACCAAACTGGTTTGACTATGGGAAGCATGGGAAGATACTGATAGACTATCAAAAGCTCATATTTTATCAAAGTTTAATTCCTTCATTATCAATTTTTGTTAAGGTTGTTCAGTTTATTGCAGGGGAGCTGCTGATACTGTTAAGCCTTGATATCAGTTTGCTGTTGATCCCAAGTGAATTCCCAGCCGTTATCCCTGCCAAAAACCCCAGCAGCTGCAGGAGTTTGCAGCTGCTGTGACAGGCACTGGGACACAAAATCCAGTCCTCATTGTGCTTCTGCTTGTGCTGGGGCTTCTCCATAAACTTGTTTTCCTGTTGCTGCTGTCCCAGCTGCCCTGCTGGGGCACTTTGGGAAGGCTCTGAGGGCTGTGCCAGGGCCCTGTGCCAGCCTGGTGTGGCACCTGGCAGGAGTGTGGACACAACCCTGAGTCACAGCTCGGAGCTGGTTTAGGAAATTGCTTCCAGTTGCTTCCCTGCTCATGGAAGCTGGGAATGACCACAGGGTGTTTCTCTGCTGGTCTGAGGGGCAGCTCTGAGCTCCCCAGCCCTTGGTGAGTGGGGCTGGTGGTGTCAGAGCATCCCTGCTTTGCCCTGCCAAGGTCAAGCAGCTTTTCCTATGTGGAGTGGAGGCGAACTCCATGATTTTTGTCATTTCCCGAGTGAGACAGGCTGGATGTGGGCTCAGCCATGGCACAGCCTCAGTGGTGAGTGTGCCAGGCCAGACTCTGTGTCCCAGGGAGTAACAGTCATTGCTGGCCACATTTTTCTGCTGCATGTTAATCCCAAATGTTGTGCTTGTAAAATTCGGTGTGGCAGAACTTTCCCAGGATGTCTTGGTTTTCTTCTGGGAATAGACTATTTTTGGAGAACTGTTTTAGGATGTGGTCTTATTTAAAAGCTTTTTGATAACATGAACAACTCAGAGGAAAACATAGAATATTCTTGGAAAAGTGTCTTAATTTATGTTGTGGCCTCTTGGTCTTGCAGTAGTTTCTGTTCTGAGTTAACTGAATCCATTCGCAGCAAAGTATTCCAATAAAAATCTTCAGCCTTGACAAAACAACAAAACTGTTGCCGTTCAGCCTTCAAGGCTCAGCAATATGACAGTAGTAAAATGTTCTTTGGAATGTTGGGTTAAGTAAAGAAGCCAAATCAATGCTGAGGTAACATTGAAAGCACGGGGCAGCAGCTGAACCCTGACAGTGCTGCGAGTGGTGCTTGCTGGGCTGGGACTGAGCTGTGGCACTTCCATGCTGCAGCATCCAAATGTACACTTGCTTCTCAAGAATGAGTTCTAGAGCCATGTAAGAGGAGCTGGTTGTTCCTTCAAAATAAAAAAGGACCCCAGAGTGGCTTGAATAAACCCTGCCCTACCTTGTCCCCATGCCATCTGTGTGGACTTTGCAGGGTGAGTCACTGTCCCTTATCTGCTTTGTACCAGGGGACATCACGGTCTCTGGAAAGTTGTGCTCCCTGACTATACTTTGTTTTGCTCAGGAGTTGCCTGGAAAAGTGCCTTGGCAGAAAATCCCATCAGAAGTAGGAAGCTTGACTCTATTTCAGACTGCTTTATTTCCGGGAGGTGAATCCCTGAATGATTTTCTTGGGTATGACCAAACAAGCTGCTCTGGAGCAAAAGGCAATTGGACATGTCCTCCAGGGCTCCTTCCAAACACTAGAAGAGGTAATTGAGAGTCACAGAATTATTTAGGTTGGAAAAGCCCTTTTAAGGTCCAAAAGGGTCCAGTTGTTAACCCAGCAGCACCAAATGTCAAATCTACACATCATTTAAATCCTTCAGGGACTGTGACTCAACTTGATGGGGTTTCTTCTCCTTCCTGCCCTGATTTTTCACTCTTCTGTGTCCAGTAATAGCTGGTGTAGGAGGGTGAGGACTCAGAGTTTGTCTGAGCTGTCTTGCTGTGCCACCAAGTCTGTGTCTCACTCTGATAAGAGTTAAGATTTTTATCTTATCTGCCTTGTTAAGGAATTGGGAAGCCGTACTTGGGTAAGTCCAGCACAAGAAACCAGAGCCCACATCAGTGAGGAGTCGGCCAAGAATGATGCTAAACTTGGCACATCCCAGCTGAGGCCCAGTTGGGTGTGGGGGATACGAGTGAGCCCCAACTCCCACATTTTCTTGGACAGGGTGATCAAGGGTCCAGCCTGCAACAAAACACCAGACTGGTCTTGAATCATTAAAAAAATGAGCAAAGAAATGACTTTTTTGGGGTGGAAAGAACTGTGTGTTTTCATGTGGGGTTCCCTGTTGTTCCAAGTACAGTTCAAGGTGCCAGGTGCCACCTGTTTCCCCTGACTGGAATGTTGCAAGACTGGAAAGACTGGGACTCCTGGTTTGGGAATTATGGGATGGAGTCAGTTATATGCTCACACTCCAGAGGGGCCAGAACTGAAGTCTTGTGGTAGTGCTTGTCCTGGAGAAAGGGAACCCCTGTGAACCAGCCCAGCTTTGCCCCTCCTAAATATTCAGTAATTACATTTGTATGTGTTGTATAAGTGTTTCTGGAACCCTGTGTGTCTTTGCTCAAGGAATGAACACAGCTGCTGACAAACACTGCTTGTTTTCTGAGGTAAAAAAGTCACTTCCCATTCAAATATTTCCTTTCTGTTTCATTGGCACTTTTTCAGCCGCACAGGCAAGTTTAATTATTCTGAGTGCTCCTTTGTTCTGGAGACACACAGGACCTTATTACCTAACTTTGAACCCAGCTTATCCCATCGGATACCTTTTTTTAAAAGCAAGGAAGAGGGGAATACTAAATCACGCTGTGGAGCGGGGTCCATCTGCTTGTTTTGGCATGAAAAGAGCTTTTCTAGGATACATCTCCAGCTAGAAGTCAGCTTCCTCTGTGCTTTTCATGTCTTGTATTGGCTGTTGCTCTCCTGCAGGAAGGCATTTCAAGGATTTACCTGTAGGCCCCCAGAGTCCGTCTGTGCATCTCTCATCCCAAAAGTGCCCTGTGACAGAGGCACTGTTCATTTGCTCTCCCCAGGAGTTACAGCACAAGCACAATGTGGCTTCTCCAAGGCCCTTTGGGGACGTTCAGGGGTTTTCCAGGTGTCTGTAGGATGTGTGTGTGTGGGTCTGCACTGCCCAGGCCTCCCCAAAGAGTGACCTTGAGTTATTTGCATGTTCTGGAGTCGTGCTCAACGCTTCCTCCTCGCTCAGACGCCGCGATCCCAATCGGCTCCGAGGGACAGGATGTCAGAGGCAGAGTTCATTAATCCTCTCAGGGTGCAATTACTTGTTGGCTCTTGGGAGTGAGAGGTTTTTGTGTGTCCCAAGAACTCATATCCTGAAGAGAGGATAATCAAGGCAGCTCCCTTTGGCAGTGTTTCCAAAATGGCTTCTAGCTCAGGTTACAGTTGATAGGGGTTTTAATTTATGGGATTATCTGATCTCTTGCTTTAGAAACAAGATGGTGGAGATAGAGGCATTTATTGTCCATATTCTTTGGACATTTTCTTGTTTCATTTGATTGTGTGATGATACTGTATAAGGACATGAGGAACTTTATTACATAAAGCCTTCTCATCTGTCTGCTAAATGCTTCCTTTCTCCCAGCCACTCTTATTCCCAGTTCACCTGGAATAGTTTGTTTCCAATGGCAGCTCTCTGCTAAAACCTCTGAAGTGATTTCCCTCACTCCCAGTTCAAAGGGTGTTCACTGTCATTTTCATATTAAGGGAGAAAATTAAGATTTGGTTTAGCCTAAGTATGATTTAAATGGCTTTGAGGAAAGCAGTGGCTGCCTCTTATTGCAAAAACTAAACCAAGAAAGTTGCTTAAAACAGATTGATGTTCACCTGGAAAATTCTAAGGCCTCAAATAGATTCAAATAATTTTACGTTCTGCCTTAAAAGCCTTGAAGGCTTTGTAATTCCCTTGAGTATTCTCAATGCCCATTTTAACAGAGGAGACATAAATTATGATATTCTGGGTCTTGTTTTTCCTAGTGGGCTTCTTGCTTGACCTTTCAGTGCACACGAAGTACATCCTGTATGTCAACTTCCTCTAGATATTTTTTTGTTTGTTTTGAGAGATAACCAGCTTGACCAGGCCCTGTTAAATGCATCATTCATAGGTGAGACTCGTCTGTGGCTGCTTTTCTGCAGTGGCTCAGTGCTGTGATGCTCTGTGTCCCCTCAGGTTACCTCATCATGACGGATGACTGGTTCTCCGAGTACGTGTACGAGGTGGTGGTGGACAAGAAGCACGTGCCCGAGGAGATCCTGGCCGTGATGCAGCAGGAGCCGATTGTTCTGCCAGCCTGGGACCCCATGGGGGCTTTGGCCAAGTGAAGCACAGAGCATTTGCCTCCTCATGGCCATCAGAAGTAGCTGCAATAGAGAATTCCAGTGGTCGGAAGCCATAGCCAAACGATAACGTGACCGAGCCCTCGGCCTGGTCCCTATTCCTGAAATGTAAGTTAAGGATCCTTGGGAAATAGCGCTTTACTGATCCAAGCTCCCAGACAGGCTGCTCCAAAACTCAGAAGGGAAAAGGAAGAAAAAAAAAAACTCAGAATGATAAGTGCTGTCAATGGCAGTTTGATTTTACCCTAAATTTTTAATGCGAATCAGCGTAGTAATGTAGTAAAATTATTTTGAATGGTGTTTTCCCTAGAAAAAATGGGCATTAAAGGCCCTTTAGAATTAATAGCTAGGTGCTTGTTAGAGCAAACATATTGAGACAGTTAACCAATTATGGTCTGATTTGTCCTATAAAAGAACTCCCCAAAAATATTTTATATATTTGCATTTTTAGTTTTGCTGAAGTTTTGGAGGGGACATAATAATTGAAACTGCTAAAAATGACCTTAAGAAAATTTTCTCTTCCAGCAGAATTGGGGAAGGGGAACTGTTTCCTTGAGGTATTCAGTTCCACTTGGTTTTATTCTTCCATTATTGAGCTGGGACTGGGTAACCCCCCCAAGGGCCAGTGCTATGTCTGCGTGCACAGGAGCGCTATTTTTCAGTTATTTTAGCAAGAACAACCATAAATACGTTCACAGGTTGGAGTTAGTGTCATGCTCAACAGAAAAACCAACATTTTAATTGCTGCATTTTATTTGGTTGTTTTAAAAAACAAGATGGTGCTATGAAGCTTTTGAATAAACACTTTCTAAAGTGACTGGGACAGTTCTGGTTTCTTTTTTTAAAGAGGTGCACGGAGCTGATGGAATGGGAAGATGTTGGTGACCTGCAGTGAGGGTGTGGTGCCTCCAACACAGACCTTTAACAACAGGTTACAGAAATGTCAGAAATGGCTCTGGTGGAGCTGATCCTCCTTTGGGCAGGGGGATGGACCAGAGGATCCTCCAGGGACCCTCTTGGGGTCTCATGCACAGTCTCCACTTCATGCTGTCACTTGAGTGAAGGCAAGCAAACAGTTCTTGTACTCCCTGGTGGCTCTGACACGGAGCCAGATCCCTTGGAAAGCCTTGCTATGCACAATATTTTCTTTATGACTAATGCATGTGTTGTTTTGGGGGCTTTTTCCTCTTTCAAAAGGTCACTAATTTTAGTCCTTCAAGATCTTTCTACTTACGACTTTAACACCAGTTCTTCTGTTTCCTCTGTGCTATCTATGAGTGTGATAACAGCCAAGGAGAATTAACTTTTTCTCTAGAGTTTAACTGACATTTTTGTTGCTGGTGGTAGCACTGATGAGGATTGAGTTTGATAAAACTGATTCCAAGCCAGTTTTTCTTTGTATCAGTATTTAAAGTATTGTCCAGCCTGTGCTTATCTCCCCAGTTCTTGCCCAGATATTTCCCTGTGCACTTTATACAATAGTTTTGTGGTTTTTTTCCTTTCCTTCAAATAAGCACAGAAAATCCACATGGCTGAAGCACGTTATGGGGAATGAAGCCAATCTGGCAGCAACACTTCTGCCTTTATGCCCTGTGATTTTATAAGTTCTTTCCAAGGTGGATCGGGAAAGGGGAGGGGGAACGCAGATGCCAAGGTGAGAGCTGTGGTTTTCCCACTGTGAGGACTCTGGGGGCAGTTGAGCGAAGTGTTCTGAGGTTTGTGCTGGTGCCACCAAGTCAAGGATATTCCCCTGCCTGTGGGAGAACAGCCATGGAAACATTGGTAAGGACTGGTTGTTATCCATAAACCAGACCCTCACACAGGTAGGTGGGGTTGTTTTTAATCTGTACTTTGAGATGTGGGTAAAATCTGTGGCTAAAATGATCCCCCGTGAACAGCTCCTGCTGATGTGACTTTTACTGGGTCACTCTGCCCTTTTGTCCTGAGAGAAAACTCACTGATGAGATCAGCAGCCTTCAGATAAGGCTGGAGACAGCTGAGTGATGATTGAGCTGCCATGTGCTCCCTCCTGAGCCTGAGGAAGTTCTCAGGGTCCTGCATAGCACGAGGCACAGCTGGATCCAAGAAGAGCCTCAGTCTCTTCTCAGGTGTGTGGGAGACCGTCCACAGCCAGGGATTGTTCCCAGTGAATTGTTCCAGCACTTCTCCAGAGTGTGTGATGGAGGAACAGGCCACTTAACCCCTGTCAGTTCGCAGGAAATGGTTCAGAGAGGATAAAAAATTAAACTCTTTCCAAGGGATGGAATGGAAATAATGTGGGAATAAGCCTGGCTTGCTGCAGGTTGTCACTCAGCAAAGAAAGCTCCGTGTCTTAGGAACTGTAAATCCAGACTACAAAATAATTAACATACAACTGCTAAAAAGATGCTTTAGTTAGAATAAAAAACCAATTCGTGCCCACTGTATTTCAATGTTGATTTCTCCCTTAGTTTATATATATATGTATCTCTCTATATATATCCTTTACAAAGCCTTAACCTTTAGATTGCTGAGGAACCAGCTGACTAATAGTTTCCTTTTTCTGTTTGTCAACAAAACCATGCAGTTTTCGTGTGAGAATTCAAAGCCAGTTCCCCTGACAGGTGGCAAATATTGACAGATAATATTATGAAAGTCAACTCTCTCAGATTTAATCAAATGGCAGAGAAAATAACAATAATTCCTAATGAAGAAACTGAGGAGAGGTTAAGTGTAGTGGTGGTTGGTGGGTTCTAGGAATCAGATTTCTCCATTGGAATGCGCTCTTAAAACAGTTGTAGTGGAAATAACAAAACCTCTCCAAAACTCATCCAACTCCCAGATGTGCATCCCAGCACTGTCAGTGTGGAAAACAGCAGGGAAGGGCAATCAGAATTTCTTTTATCCCAAAGCCAATTGTAATAGCGTCTAAATGTAGTCTGATTGCTAACTAAGGAAAGATGGGAACAAACAAATACTGCAGGATTTGTTAGGTTTGTGTTACTTGGAAAATGGTTCCAATCCTTTTATTGGCAGTGAATCAGAGACTCTTGCAGAACTATTACTGATCTCATAGTACAGTTGGTACTACTGTTATGAGGTCATTTGAGTGATGATTCTCATCCTTGTGCTGGAATCCGCAGCTGCTTTACCCATGTGTCTTGTGTAAAGTCCATTTTCTTTCTCTTTTTTCCATACTTTCCCTAAATCATCAGAATTTCACCCACCAATGCCCAGAAGATTTCATGAGATTCTGGAGCTGGCTCGGTACAGCCCCTGAAAGTTTTTCACTTATGAGATAAATAAGGTGTCATAAAGTTGAGGGTTTTGCCTGGAATCTCCAGTCTGTTATTTCTATCATGCCCCAAAGGCTCCAGACTGTTTGGCAAGAAATTAAACCCAAAAACCCCCAACAAACCAAACCCAAAACCCAACAACTGCTGCAGAAGCCATTAATGAAAAAAACACCTGAACAAAAAGGCCTGGATAAGGCAGAAAAGAACCTACTCTAAGCAGAGTCTGAGATGGAGGAAAACCTCAGACAAAAGTCAGGATCCCTCTAAAATTTTTAAAAACCCGAGATACAATTATGTAAAGAGCAGAGGGGCTCTCAGTAGAGAGAATTTATTTCTTGTAAGAGGGTAGAAAAAGTGAGTTTGGAAAATCCCTTCCAGTCTCCCAGCAGTAATGAGCTGGAAATCTGTATGGAAAGCAAAGGTGCAGATTCCTTGTGCCATCCATCCTCCCAGGAAAGAAAAAACCCTGCTCTCCAGAGCACAGGGTCTGATCCATAGCTGGATATTTACACATTGAAACACCGTGCTTTGACCTCCAGAAAGGTTTAGTGAGTGAGGAATGGCAGAATCTGTCCTTGCAAACCCTCTGGAATAGGACAAAACAGAGGGAAGGTTGGGGAGGAATAGTACACGCAAGGACACACTGGTGGGGGTTTTCCTGTCTGCAGGTTGACATGTGCAATCCTGATTATTTTGGAAAGCAGGACAGAGGAGGGAAATCCAGCACCAAGACAGGAGGCAGATATTGCTACTCGCACTGAAAGAGCAATGAATTTCTAAAGCAACTGAAGGAGAAAAGCTCAATTTGACAAAACGGCCTTAACACAGTGCCCGGGGGAGTTCACGGGAAAGAAAACTGATTTAAATACGTGTCCCTCGTGTGTGTAACTGCAATGCCTGAGCTCTCCTTGAGATGGTGCAGGTGCCTCGCCCTGCCCAGCTGCAGCTCTGTCAGGAACCAGGGACAGCAAAGGAAAGTGCAAATTACAGCTCTTCAGTTTTCAGTTTATTTTCTTTGCAATTGTTTGGAAGAAGTCTCTGTAAACTGGCAACTGCTTCCAGCAAAGCTGCTGCTGCTCCAACAATCAGCTGCTCTTTCAATCTGCTTTTCCACCTCTTTTTTTCCTAAATCTGCCACCTAAACTACAGCACTGACCTGTGATTTATGACTTTTTATAAAACGAGTCATGAAGTGCAGGAATGAAGAAATCCAGGATGAAAAACACTGGAGAAAAGAATGTGTCAGAGGTGGAGTGAGGTATTTGGAGTAGTGGTAGGAAGAAAGGAAATTACTTGTTGAGCTTATTGAGGCAGCAAAACGCGTGTAAAGAATTTGTGCTTCAAGGTTTAAAAGAAAACTAAACCTTATTTCTTTCTTAAAATAATGCAACTATTCAGCAATAGGAATTACTCTTTTCAAGCCCTTTTATTGTGACAATATCCCAGTCCTTCCTATTACTGCAGACCCACCTATCAATTTGTAATTTACTGACTCCCTCAAAACTTTGTTGTGTCCATCCTCATCCCCATCCTGTTATTTAGAGCTGTAACAACACCCAGCAAAGCTGTCCCTTACCGGGAAAGCTTCTCTTCCTTCTGCCTCTGCCTTCATTGGATCCTGCTCCTCCGAACGGATCAGAGCAGGCAAATGTAGCCACCCACCTCTAGGAGGAAAACTGAGCTGCAGCCCTGGTGAAACATAAAGTTTATTTGACTAAAGTGACGCAAAAATTCTTAAAGAGCTCTTTGGCAGCAGATTATCTGGAAATCAGACCATGTGAGGGGGACTGGTGTACAAAAACCTCCTCAGGATGCTGAGTTGCCCACAGGCTGAGCTCCCCAGGCTGAAGTAAATGTGGGTGAAGGAGACTCGAGCTTGGATCTCTCCAAGGGCAGCGCTTCGGACCGACCCCAAACACAGGTACTTTATAATTTTGTCTTTACACAGCAATGTCTGAAGTACTTTTATGAAATTCAGACAGACTCAGAGACAGCTGCTCCTCAGAGCTGACCCCCTGCAGCAGCAGACGCTGGAGTTTCATTAACTTTCCCTCCTCGTTGCCTCTTTCCACTTCGGTTATAAAATGTGAAATACTAATGACAGGCTAAAATCTTTACTCTAGATTTTGTTTGGTTTTAAATCAGCTTTAAGGTCTTTGACAATTTCTAAAACACTGTGCATCTAACGAAGCTTTGGGGGCAAAAAAGATACATTGATTTTAGTTTTAGTTTTCCTTGGGTTTTTAAAACTTTCAGTGCCTTTTCTTTCTTTTCTGCTGCTACATGCTCTACTCTGTCATGTTCAGGCACTTGTCCAGCAGTTATGAATGTTGGGAGTCAAATGCCTGTAGCAGAACATGTTCTGACAATCTAAACTTAAGAGTTTTGGCAGTCCACATAACTGCATTACAGATGTAAAGTTATTTAAAGCTTTCAAAAAAAGCATTAAGCTATAAGGAAAAATGAAGGAAAGCAGCAGCATCCAAAGGAAAAAAATAAAAAATAGGCAATTTAAGCTGTTATTTATTTTGAAAGGGTGAAGTGAGCTTTATTAACCATATTAAGTTATATTTTAAAAGGTAAATGGTTCCAGCACAGTAAATTATTGAACTCAATGGGACAGATTTATTGCAAGTAATAAGTCTGAAGAGCATGTCCTATGTATTTATAGTCAATCACGTTTACTGAAACCAACTGGCTTGCTGGGTTAGTTTGCTAAGAAATATGGAGTTTAATTAAGGAATGCAATGCAACTGAATATATAAATAGGCAAGGAAAACATGTTTTGATATGTTAAGAAAGCCTGGGGGAAAAGGGATCGGGCATTTAATGGATTTGGATTCTTGAAAATGTTGTGGCATTTTTTTAATGTGGGTTGTCAGACATTTACCAGGGAAGGGCTCAAACACTTGGGCTGCATCTTCTGGTGCTTTTGATGGTGAATTAACCATAATTTTCTTGGAGAGTACTTTGCAAACTTCTCATATAGCAAGTGACTGATGTGACCATTTTCTAACTGGACGGGGTGTGATGAATTTCAGATGGTTAAATTAAGAAAAACTGCCCCAAAACTGGAATTTAATAACCCCCCTAAATTATTCCTACACATGGAAATGTGCAGTGTGTTTAAGCTCTTTACTGCTTTCCTCCATGGACATATAAACTGCTGAGTTTTCATTAGTAGCAAAGCCTAAGGAAATATTAATTCTGTTTCCTGATCTTTCTGATGCTCATGTTTGAACTCTTTTCCCAACCTGTGTGTTTGCAGCTCTGTATCTTACAGCACTGAGAGAACACAATGAACCCTGCCTGTGGGATAAAAGCTTCATAAAGAACTTGAGTAGAACTTGGAGCCCGAATTAAGGGCTGTAATTTGGAGATAGCCATTAACAAGTCCCCTTCAGAGAAACATCATCTGTTACTAAGGGATGGTGCTCCATTTATTTAGTGATGTTTGCTGTGTTATGGCCCTCCCTTCAAGTTTATATAAATAATTTGAGGAAGAATACAAAAGCAGTATCATTCCCTCCAAGCTTATCTGTTTCCTTGCACTACACACAGTCTCAAGCCAAAAAAATGCATTTCCCCTCCTCTCTGTTCTTTAAATGACTGACACCAGTTTGGCAGCATTCCCACTACAGTAGAGTGTCTGTCTTCTCAACAGAATTTTAAAGGTAAAAATCTCTCTTTCCTGATGACTTTTTAATTTCAGACTGAAACAGGGACAAGATTGTGACATAAAGCTCCCAGTGCAGGTTTATATTTCCCCCAAACTGCCGCTTTCAGAAGCACTCTTCTCCCGTTTTACCTTATCTGGGAATACAGGAGTTAACCTCTCCTTGTGCCACTCTTTGGGAAGCAGCCTTTTACTCTCCCAGGAGGGCCATTGTCTCACCAGCACGACTCGCTGAGTTCACTCTGCTTTAGCAGGAATGCGAGGGAGCCCTTGGAGCCCTGCAAATATCCATACAAAGGGTCCATTTTGTCACCTGCACGCTGCAAGTTTCCTCTTAAGATACTCCCAGGTTACAGAGCTGTGCCAAAGTACCCAACTGAGTAACATTTAAAATAACTGGCACTGGGATCAAACCTGTTACAGTTCACTGGACCATTAATTTCAGTGGGTTTAGATCATGCTTTATCAAACTCCAACTTTGATTCTCTTCAACTAGAAAATAATTTCTAAAAAAATCCCCTGAATAAATCAATTTTCTGCTGTGGAGGGACGGTCTAGATATCAGCTTAGATCTGCTTTACACATAATGCCCCAATTCTGTGGCTCCCAAGTATTTATGAATATCGGGTTTTGAAATCTGAAATACAAACTGTCACACTTGCTAATGAGCTAATAGGAAAGGACATTCTGGGTACTCATTTTTTAAAGAAATCAGTAAAAGTGAATACATTCAACATAAAAAAGTACTAATTTTTTTTGCATTGGGAAGTGAAATATGACTTCTGTATGACACACAGCAGGTAAAATTTATCATAATTGAGAGCAATGCAATTTAATTGGCTGAAATGTTTATTTTTTAACAAGTCCTCACAATGTGGGGACATCTATTCCATAATACTTTGATTTAAGGGTTGCTCCCGAACTGCGCAAACTCAGAGGAAAAACACGAAGCCTCTCTGGGTCATTTGTGGCTCAGAGGTGAGAACAGGTCCAGGCAAAGAGCCCAGCCTTCTCCTGCCTGGGGTGAATGATTCCTATCTTGTCATACAAACTTCTCGCTTGATATTTGAGATAAAAGTAACGTCCTTGGGCTCTTTCCATTTACGCACAACTGCCTGTGTGAGCTGCAAGGTGTCATGTGAGTCAGGCAGCTGTAACTTTAACCATCTTAAATTCTTCGTGATAAACCTGAGATTTAGGTCAAGTTAACAGGAAGCATCCCAGTGTTTGGTTCTGTTTGCCAACACCCTGGGCTGACTCTTCCTCTTGAGTTTCAAGGTGCTTCAGTTCCCTGCAAGTGCCTGCATGTGAAGGGATGGAAGCAGGAGGATGGAGGAGCAGTGGGAGGGAAGGTGGGACCTGAGTTTTCCTGCAGGAAAACTGCAGCTGTGGCCCGGCGAGTGCTGCTTCTCCACTTTCATAAAATTAGCACACGACATAAGAACATCATTTGTGTTAAGTGAAATATATACAAACTAGCAAATTTTGCGACTGTGAGAGTTAAAATGGGAGGCACAAGGCGCTGGGCGAGTGCTGGGGAAGGCAGTGCAGCCCCACCTCGAACACAGCAACCTCCCGGTGACTCGAGATTTGCCTCCCTTGAACCATCTGCTCTTTGCTGCACCTCAACCCAATCGCTTTACTCTCCCAGACACATTAAAAGTCAATTCTTCCTTCAAAAAGTGCCGAGAGCAGGAAAATCACTTTGTTGTGCTGGAAAGACTTGTTTACTCTGTGGCACAGCATGAAAGGCGAGGGATTCCCACACTGCCACGAGAGGTCACTGCGAGCCTCCAGAAATAAACAGGGGATGCTCCCTCAGCTGGGCAGGAGGAACCGGGCCCCAGGCCAGGGATGATCGTCGAGGACTGCTCTGGTAGAAGTGAAAGAGCCGGATTTGTGCATCAAGGAATAGGCAGGGATTTTACATCTACGGTGTTGGTTCAAGTTCAGCTCCGTGTGGGAGATAAATAAATATAATTTAATTAATGTTTGGCTGATGTGAACTGCGTTGGTGGCTACAGCCCAGCGTGTGGAAACACATGTCTTCAATTATGCATCCCAGAGTTTCCAGCAAAGCTGGAGTAGCCGTAGAGGACACGCTGCGTGCTCCAGGGTCACTCCTCTTTAGTCACCCTTTGCACAGGGAGGGTGACATTCCCAGGGCTGGCACCTTCCACGTGCTCCAGGATGGAGCTGCCCTGCAGAACAACCCCGGCTTGGCGCTGCTGCAGAGGCACCAGGGCCTCCCAGGGGAGCAAAGTCACGTCTACAAAACACAGATCAAAAGGAAACGAAAGCACAGAGCTCCGTCTTCTTCCCTTTTTTATCTCCCCTTTTTCTCCTGCAGCTAATTAGGGGTGATAAGGAGCCAAGGTGCAGTTATGTAACAGCAACCTTTGCGACGGCTCAGATTGAAAACAGGTAATAAACTGTTATTCCTGCGGTCATTGCTGTCATCATTCAAGCACCTGAATTAGGGATCTGTGCAGAGAAGAAGGGGAGGCTGAAGTGGGCAAAATCCTTCATTACTGGGGTCATTATCCCCTGGAAATCTTCCCCAGTGTCCGAGCATATTTCCCAACCCCAAGAGCTTTCTCTGCAGCTCTTTACACCCTTTGTAGTGGTCACAGAAGGCTGTAGTGTAACAGCCTTCAAGTGGTTTTTTTTCCTTGATTTGTAACAAAGCAAAGAAAAAAGTACGTTCTCCCACAATTTTTTACAGTGTAATGAAATAATCTGAAACTGTTCTGTTTTCATGTGTCAGCTATGCCCCTGTGAACTCCACTGTGTAGCCGTGGACTCCACCACTCCAGAGATTTCCCAGGACAGCTGAGGAGCTGTAATTCCTTTTTCAGAAAGAAATGGTTCAACTTTCACCCGAAGCCCCTGAAAATTCACATAAAATTTTGTATATTTGAGGCTCAAACTACTGAAAATTCTACAGAAATAGTTCAAATAATGTGGTATTTTTTTTCCTGTAGTCTCCAGAAGAACAGGAGAAGGAGTTTAGGTCTGGATGGACAACGATCCTGGTTGTCACAGATCTTGGAAATTAGCAAAAATTGTTGACCTCCCCTCAGTAAAGAAAGCACTGAAAAATGTGCAGAAATAAAGTGTTTTACAAACACAGTGAGAGTTTAAGCCTCAGGTATGGAAAAATAAGTCCCATGAGATAATGCAGTTAAATCAACATCCTTTACTGCGTTCCCATTTATGGGTGAGAGGAGTAAAGTCCAGAAGGGCTCAGGTTACTTTTCCATATTCCCACCTAGTATTTACCATGCTCTGTACAAGGGGAGGATTGGCTGTGGCCTTTCCTTGGATTTGTGTGTGGCCACCAGGGCTGTTTCCATCTCCATAACCTCTTGTGGGACATTTGGAAGGTTTTGGACTCCAAAGGCATTCAGGTTTTGTAGCCCTGCAGGTAAAACAGAACCTCCTGTTCTTTGCCTTGGTGTTTTCCTCTGGAACTCTGAAGATGTTTCAATCTTTGTGGATGATTAATTAACGGCTGCAAAGTACTTGCTCTTGTAAGAATTCACATTAATGATGCACTGCTTGCTGTATGATGGAAAAAGAGATTATTTGGATAGAGACAGAATGTAAGCCTGGAGAATTAAAGATTTCTGAAGGTTATAAACAACATCTTCAAGTGACTTTTATCTCGAGACCATCCTCCTGTTTGCTCTGCAGCTCAATAACTTTCCTTCTCTTTCTGCTCGCACTGAGAAATGTTTAGAAAAGGTTTAACAAACTGTCTTTGCAAAAGGTGGAAAGCTGGGAAAAACTTGAGTTTTAATAGCTCTGACAATCAGCAAATTCTAGAAATAAGCAAATCATATTCCTTCTCTGCTTTAGTTTTTCCTGCAGTTAAAAGTGTGAAATAATGCTTATTTTTTCTGCTAGGATGTGACAATGACAGTTATTACTGTGATAAAATGTTTTGAAAAGGAAAAATGAGATGTAATTGTAATAATTTAATCTGTGGTGGCACGGTGTAGATTGTGTGACTCTTTGCTAGCAATAAAGCAGGGTTACTGCCCTGGGGAATTTACAGCACAGGGGATCAGCTCCTGTTCCAAGGTTTTGTTGGGTAAAGGCAGCCGGGTGTTTACATTACCTGAACAAATCAGCAGAAAACAAAACGCGAGCTGCTCACAGAATCACAACTCCTTCTCTGTTCTCTTTGTTCTGAAGGAAAATTAATTGCGTTATACTTTATTTCAGGATGGTTTATTTCCCTTGGATTCTGTTTTTAGCACATATGAAGAGGATAGGGAAGCCAGGGATTCTCCCAGTGCCTGGTGTTTCTTGCTGGCAGTGGGCAGGAGCACAGGAGTAGTGCCCACCACCCTTCCCAGGGCTGGAACCACAGTGTCAGCAGATCCAAACAAAATGAAAGATGCTTTTATTTGTCCAGGGAGACAGATAAAACCAGGGACAAGTTTTGTCCTTTAGACTCACATGTTAGTTCTTATTCAAAATAATCAAATTGAACTTTATGATCTCTCCTTCTTGTTAATAGTGTTGACTGAGCCTCAACAGTTAGGTGATGCAACACCACTGAGATTTAAATACTTTTCTAAAGTTTCATTTAAGCCTTCTACATCTGCTGCTAAACAGAAAAGACACTGGGGGATTTCTGAAGAAAGGTGGTCATGAAATGTAATTTTTATACCCACGGTTATCTCATATTTGTTTAATGAATTCTTTTCCCTTCATGCCGGGTGAATCTAGAAATTGCCACAAGATGAGTGGATGAGTCACAGGATGAACTTAGGAAAATGAAAATAAAAGTCACACTAAACTCTGCCCTCAGTTTGCAAACTGGGAGTCCAACAGTGTTCAGAGGGAGAAGGTGACACCAGAAGACAGCAGGACTGTGACTGTGTGTGAGGTGTCCAGCAACGCACAAAGTCCAGCAGATCCTCCTGAGAGGATGTAATCCAGGTACACCAGGTTCTGCTGTCAAAGAGGACGGTTTCTTCCTGCCTTTCTCTGGACAAAATCCCAGATTATCCGCTCCATGATCCATATTGCATGCTGTGATGGTTAATTACCTCCGTATTTTAATCTCAGAACGTACTGGCTGTAACTTGAAAGTTACCAGCACCACTAAAGCCTGTAATGGATTTTCAGCTCTTTTTTGTTTCTTAGATGGTGCTTATGCCTTCGATCTGATGGATTTAAGTATGGAAGAGGAATTCTAAAAGTGCTGGGAATAAAAGTGTGGGAAGACAAACCACGAGGGGACCCTGTGGTGCTGCCTGTCTGCAAGTGACCAGAACAAATCTCAGAAAAAATGGAAAAAAAGACCACAAGCAATGAGACAGAGCCCCTGACTTCCAAGAAAGATGTCTCAGACTGTAGCAAAGGAGAAGACTGTAAGGAGAACGGACTTCTGGTCAGGAACCCTAAATCTGCCCTACGGCTGGTGGAGGATGGCAACAAAGTCCACCCCAGACAGGGGGATAAAGGGGAGGCAGCTCAGATCTCAAATGGTTATTCAGGGGTTCAGAGCTCAGTTCCCTGCAACGGAGAGGTGGAGGATGCCCAGGGCATGGCCCCAGCAGCCACCACCACCACCACCACCACCACGTCCACCACCTGTGGGGCCGAAGCTCAGCAGCAGCTGATGGAGCTGGAGGACAGAGAGACCTGGAGTAAAAAAATTGACTTTCTCCTCTCTGTCATTGGATACGCAGTGGATCTGGGAAATGTGTGGAGATTTCCTTATATCTGCTATCAAAATGGAGGAGGTCAGTGCCCAGTCCTGTTCAGTGTTCCTTAACGCTGAATTTCTTGGTTTATAAATGGATGATTTAGTGGCTTCTAAAATATCATGTATAACAAATGACCAAGGAGAAATTATTTACTGGAAAACCTAAATATTGGGATAGGATAATGACAGAAAAGCTATCTAGCACAGCACAACTAGAAGCTGAGAATCAGGTAGGTGCAGACCCACACTCCAACACAAACAACTCAATCCCTTTCTCAAGGAGCATTCTAAAATCTGATAAACCAACATGTCTAAACCAACTTCTGAAGAAGGCTGGGTCTTTGACTCACTGACAGAAGGGCCAAAAAATAAATCTAAAATCTAATCAAGGAGATTTTGGAAAGGACTTTCGTCTCTCTGATGTAACAAAGGCATTTTACTGGAGAAATTAATTATTTTATCTGTAGCCCATCTCACAGCTGTACCTATTGCAGCTGGCAGAGTCTTGGTGAATCCTGTGTTACAGAAATGTGAGAAGTTTGGCCTGAGTGTTGCTTCTTGTTCACACTGCTAAGTAGTTACTCTTATGAGAAATCTCATGGTAATTCAGTGGTGTTGGCTAGGGAGGGGATACGCATTTTCCCTGTGGGATAAAAGGAACTCTTGTTTATAGAGTGCTGTTGGAAGAGAAGTCTACAAAAGACTTACAATCATCTGCTTTCTCTCTTGCAGGAGCATTCCTCATTCCTTACACAATCATGGCCATCTTCGGAGGGATTCCTCTCTTCTATATGGAATTAGCACTAGGACAGTACCACAGGAATGGGTGTATTTCCATTTGGAGAAAAATATGTCCTATATTCAAAGGTAACAAAGGGAAATGGAACTTTCTGAATAACTGGAAAATTTTCCTACAAAGGTGAAATTCCGGAGGGAAAAGAGAAAATCTCATAAAGCCTAGTAAGGCTTGTTCTACACAAGATTTTGGCTTTACAAAGAAAGCTTTCCTAAAACTCCCTCTACACCTGCACATGTGTGTGTACTCTTGTATACACATACAGGATGCAACTCAAATTGATTAGATAGAGGCTGAGCAAGCCTAAAAATATAGGGAATAAAAGGAACTGTTCTATATCCTTATTTACTCTTGTTCCCAGTGTTATAGCTCTGGTCTTGTCTTTTTATTTACTGAGACTGCAAGATGCCTATTTCTAAATCGCAGAAATTTAGGAACACATGGAAAAGCCCCCTTTATAAGCGTATTCTGATTAAGGATGCTTTGCTGGAATCAGAGTATTTCTGAAGTCACAAGAAATGCCAGTGTTGTAAACACTTGGGAGGGTATGTGCTCCTCCTGCAGAGCTGACTTAGTTACTAATGGTAGCTGATGTGATAACCAATTTCTTTTCCTTTTTTTTGCCTAAAACTTACATTGACTGAATGCAGTTATTTCCTGTCTCTCCAGGAATTGGCTTTGCCATCTGTATCATAGATCTTTACGTAGCCTCCTACTACAACACCATCATGGCTTGGGCATTTTACTACCTCATCTCCTCCTTCACGGCGGAGCTGCCCTGGACCAGCTGCACAAATCCCTGGAACACAGGAAACTGCACCAACTACTTCAGCAAGGACAACGTCAGCTGGTCCCTGCACTCCGTCTCTCCTGCAGAAGAATTTTATACGTAAGTGCATGTAAGTGAGGATGGTGGTGTTAGCCAGACTGCTGGAACACCAGAAAGCTTTTCCTCAGAGGGCAGCAGGGCTGATTGTTGATGGTCCCCTCTCCAAATCACTGAGTTCTTGTAGGGGGATGTAAGCTTAGGGTGTATGGGGGTGCTCTGTGTTTTAGGAGCTTTCCAGTCGCTGTCTGCTGTCACTTATCATCACTGGTGTGCTGTCAATATCAAACTTTTAATTAAAAGAAAATGAATCCAAAATGTCATGACTTTGAAGGCTGCTTATCAAGCCCTCAGGATTCCTTGTAATGCTCAGACCACAGTATTGAATGTTAAATGCACGTTTAATGTAAGCATTTGTTTAAAAACTATCTCTACTGTGTTTTTCTTTCCTCTTGCAGCCGCCAGGTTCTGCAGGTGCACAGGTCCGATGGGCTGGATGACCTGGGGGGCATTAGCTGGCAACTGACCCTCTGCTTGTTGTTAATCTTCACCATTGTGTACTTCAGCATCTGGAAAGGGGTCAAAACATCTGGCAAGGTGATGTAAAAGCAAGACACGTCATGTTGGTACAGTGCAGTCTAGTGGCAGTTCTGCCTGAGCCAATTAAATGTCAGGGGATTATCTCAGGTTGTTTGCATGACAGGGATTTTGGGCTGATGTATTTGGGGAGCACTCGCTGTACAGTGACTGCTGCTCTTATCCAAGCAATCAAGGACAGAAATAAGTGACACCATTGCTCTCTGGGCAGGAACAACCCTGCCAAGGAAAGGAGACAGATGTGCAAACTGCCTGTTCACAGACCTGCAGAGAAGCTCATGTGAAGATGCTATAAATGCTAAGAGATATAATCTGATTAACTAATTCTTATTATCCCTGTTAACTTTCTACCCATGGCAAATGCTCTCTCACCATGTTCCCTCCAGGTGGTTTGGGTGACTGCCACGTTCCCTTACATCATCCTCTTCATCCTGCTAGTGAGAGGTGCGACTTTGCCTGGGGCTTGGAGAGGTGTCCTCTACTACTTGAAACCTGACTGGCAGAAACTCCTGGCCACTGAGGTAAAAAACTATAGAAGAGATTTGCTTTCAGCCTATCAGTGTGTGCATCAGCAAAGATACATAGAGCATGACCGAATAGATGTCTTAGCACGGACTTAAAAGCCTGACTCCATGCTCTTTCCATCATTATAAAGAATTTTAAAGATTAGAGTCCACCCTTTTGAACTAAAGGCAGAGTTCTCATACAGTGGTTGAACAGAATGAGTGATATGATTAGAAGAAAAAAAGTGACCAAACACTTTTTTTCACCAGGAAAATGGTGATGAGGCTGACACTGAGTGAGAAGCTGAGTGCTCCTACACTGCAACAAAATGAGTCACACTGAGCAAACTGAATTTATTAAACCCTAACAAGTAGTGGAGCTGCAGTTTTTTGGCTTAAGGGAACCAGTACAGACCTACAGTGTCTACAGCTGCCCCCATTTAAATAGTGCAGGTTACTGAAGCAGAAACTTCTGTCTCCATCCTGTAACAAGCTTCAGCAGATGAGCCCACGGACACCTACTAAACCCTGACTCAGTAACTCATGTAAGTGCCTGTGGAGGAGGAATAAATCAGTCAGGCCTGCACACACCACCAAAATTTGAAAGGAAAGCAGGAATGGGGATAAACTGAGCCAACCAACAAATCCCAGGCCCTCCAGTATCTGATCCAGCCTTGAACTCTGTGGGTGACAAGCAATCCATCAGGTTCAAGGCTGTGCTCACTTCACTGCGTGTGAAAGTGTCTGGTGAGGAGGGTGATGGAAAAACCCCAAAGCAATAAATACTACAAACACGAAGATTAAAAAATTCCAATGTTTGCAAGTCTGCTGCTGCCCAGCTGATATGGAGAGTTTTGAATGAGGAGGAAATGAAAAGACACCAGTCTCTGATAAAGCAGCATCTCCAATAAGGAACCACATCTTCTGAAAAAGCAATAAAGGGCATTGATATTGTATTGGATGTATCTGGAGTGAGGACAGCAGATTGCAATCTGTGTGCTGGGTGATGACAGAGCTCTGTCTGGATGATACAGGATGGCCTCACGCGATGGGAGAGAATATTAGAAATGAGTTGTAATGAACTCCATGTTTCAATCAGAAGAGAATAAATGAATGAGGACTTTCACCTTCAGAAAGAGAGCTGATACTGTATTTTAGAACATTACTCATTAGGGCTGTGGCCACTTTTCAAGTACAACATGCTTTTCATAACAAGATCATCACACTTGCATCTGTCACAGCTACAACAAAGCTGAACTGAGCCCCAAGAACCAGAACTGCATCCACACTGTCAAACGTATTTCCATAAATCTAGGAAAAGTCTACATAGCCTGGAGGACACATTGCCAAACACAGGACTATTGCACAGCACACAAAGTTTGGAGAAAGACTCGGAAGGCTGCAAAATCATGGATAAAAAATTCTCTATACACTGCAAAACTTGTGTTGAACCGATTACAGGTAATTCACTGAATTAATCTAAGATGCTGTCGGAAGTGCAACAGCCACAACAGATCTACAATAAACATTCATACTTCAACATCTCTCTTAACAGTGTTTGTTAGACCAGGACTAGGACATAGGCAGACCAGTGAAACACCGTTTCGTAGACCTAAGTGACATTCTGAATATGCCAAACTCATTCAATCTGTTTCATGTCATTTTTTCTTGGCCTTCAATATTTTTCAGGTTTGGGTGGATGCAGCAGCTCAGATTTTTTTCTCCCTGGGACCAGGTTTTGGGGTTCTGTTGGCTTATGCCAGCTACAACAAATTCCACAACAACTGCTACCAGTGAGTTCTACCTTATTCTATAAGTAAAATTGAGTTTAAAAGTGTAACTGTGGGTATTCATGAAAAAGAAACAGGTGCTGATGAAGGGCACTGAATTATCAGACCTGTGTACACAGAAATCAGACAGAAGTGTAACAGAACAGAAATCCTTACTGCAAGAACCTGCAATCTAAAGCATTTCTCCTTGGTTCCCTACCTTAAAGTAAGATAATTTTTACCAATTACAGCAAGAGGTCTAAGGTGTAGAAACCTGCCACAACAAAATGCACTAAACCCCTGCCAAACCATCACACTGTAACTATTTAATCTCAGTAGTCAGCTGGGAAATGATTTTATACTCTAGAGCAAAAAGGCAATTTATGGTTTTTCCCTTGTTACCTTAAAAAAATTCTATTTCTAACTTGTAAAATAAAATTCTCAATTCTTTAATAGTCATGTAGTAATTCCTATCCTTTTAAAACACCAGGGTACAGCCAGCATTCATTCCAGTGGCAGGCTGATGTTACAGCATCTGTTTGGATTTGAGAAGAAAAAGTAGTCACGGGTTTTGGGGTTTTTTCCTCTTTCTTTCAAATCTGCTGCTTGGTTTTCTCCTTGTATTCCCCTCCTATGTATTCCCCTTGTATTCCCTCTATATGTTGTAGTTTTTCTAGGAGTCTGTCCAGATTGTAGACCAAGAAGTTGTAAACCCTCTCTAGCAGATGCAGATTCCCTGATGTGAGTTAGGTCTTCTGTTGCAGAGATGCTCTGGTCACCAGCACCGTGAACTGCTTGACCAGCTTTGTGTCTGGGTTTGTGATCTTCACCGTGCTGGGATACATGGCTGAGATGAGGAACGAAGATGTGTCAGAGGTCGCCAAAGACACTGGTAGGTTAATGTTTTATGCACATCTCAAACTGCTTCTAAGGTAGAATATATTTGTGTATTATCTTCTAGATTGAGAGCAGCCCAAATTATGAGAAATATTTAGTATATTATTCAGGATACTGACTTTACTGGGCACTGTTATACAGTACAGCTAAAAAATTAGTGCATAAACACCACATATAAAAGTCAGATTGCAGCTTCACAGATGCGGTGGTAACTGCACGTGACAAAACAGCCTGGGGGGAGAAGTTTTCCCCTGGGAAAACCGTGCACCAGCCTGTCCTTCCCTCAGCAGTACTGGCTAACAACAATCCCAACTCTCTGATCCAGGACCCAGCCTGCTCTTCATCACGTACGCAGAGGCCATTGCAAACATGCCTGCTTCCACCTTCTTTGCCATCATCTTCTTCCTGATGCTGCTCACGCTGGGGTTAGACAGCACGGTGAGTAGCCAGCGTGGGAGAGCTCCTTGGGGTACAGCCTGACCCCCTCAGGCACCACAGAAACAGAATTACGAACACTGCACTGGCACTGAGGGGTTTGCAGCAGGATTGGCAGCTCCAGGTGCCTTCTGTAAGGCAGCAACTGTTACTCGAATTTTTATCTGAATAGGTTTAAACAGAATCAAATGATTTGTCACTGTCATACTGTGACAATTAGCAAGACCCTGAAATACAAGCAAAGCACTTGATTCACAAACTCCTGGTTGAATGCAGCCTTCCAGGCTCCTTTCTTGCTTGTAAACTTACAAAGCAATTATGAAAATTTGGAGTTTTTTCACACAAATTGGATTTAAAAGGTGGGAACTGGAGATATACTAAAAAACGGTCATGTGAGTCTGGTTTTACAGGTGGAGAATCAGCTCCTTCCAGCAGGGCTGCACTTAGCTGATTTCACAGTCCTAGACCTACTGAAACACCTCCCACTTCTCCACATCCTGGTGCCTGAAGCACAGGACTGCCTTTGGATGACAGTGCATTCCCACAAATACTTGAACACTAAATCCCCACCCTAAAGGGTTTTAAAAAGTAATGAGGAAAGACTTGTCTAAAAAACCCCACACCAACTCTGCAGCAGAACAAAGCACCAGTGTTTCAATGCTGCAAAGCTCCTTTAAGCACAGAAACTTTTAAGCAGGTAACACTGCCCTCTATTTTCCAGTGATTTTTCCACGTTTTCCAGTTTGCAGGACTAGAGGGAGTGATTACTGGAGTCCTGGATGAATTCCCACACATCTGGGGCAAACGCAGGGAATTGTTTGTCCTTGGTCTGACCATCGTTTGCTTTTTGGGGTCGCTGGCAACCCTGACATTCGTGAGTATTTCACCCACCCTCAGCCTTCCTCACTGGCAGTTTCCTGCCAATGACACCTTGGAGAGGGTAGTAATTTTTTGAAGAGAGTTTCAAGAAATCAGATTGAATCTCCAGCCTGTTTTCTTTACGCATTAGAAATCTATTACTTGGAATAAATCTGAACGATATTTCACAAGGAAATATGTTGCAAAATGATCCTACTGCAACTCATGATGTGCTACACATCATAAACAGTGCTGCCCATCAGTCAGCAGACAAGCAGCCACATTTTTTATGTGGTTTACTTCTTGTTCCCAAAAGCTCCATGTTTTAAAATAACATGGATAGTCATTATAATCTTCACAATGTTTAAAATGTATTTTGAATTTTAAAAAATATTCTAGTGATGGATTTCCTGGATCTTCCTCATTGTTCCAAGGCAGAAATCATCATTAGTCACACCAAATAGTTCCTGTGGGGCTTGTGGATTTCATTCTCACAACAAGCAATTTTTGAATAATGAGTTATCATAAGGGAAAAGGAAAGACATACTTGGCTTTCCTGTCATGTTTTGCTCCACTTGCTCATTTATGTGTAACTTCCTTCTCATGTGAAGTGTTTGCTGTACAAGGATGCTGAGCTCCTCTACAAGAGGTCTCGTCTTCATGATTCTAGATCCCAAATAGAAAGAAAGCAGAGTAACACTTTATTTATCTCCTGTTCAGTAGCTATGATCCCTACTGTTCAGTAGCAGATCCCATTTCTGTTGGAGAAAGAAGAGGGCATGCAAAAAGCCATCCTGTAAAATCCCATTTGTTCACTAAAATCCAGCCAGAACTGCCAGCAGATTTTAGCTTCTCTGCATGGCAGCCCCCCAGGTGAGGGATGCCCACAGAGGGTGAGCAGCTCACCAGGATTTCCCTGGCAGGAACAGCCGCAAAGTGACAGAACTGGGTGAATTTCCCACTTGTGAATGCTCTGCTCCAGCCAAAGGCAGTACCAAACAGCAGCAGGGCAGGATTCCCATCACTGGATCCCGGGGACACTGACAGTTTGATCTCTTTTCCAGGGAGGAGCGTACGTGGTGAAGCTGTTTGAAGAATATGCCACTGGTCCAGCCGTCCTGACCGTCGTGTTCCTGGAAGCCGTGGCTGTGTCCTGGTTCTATGGTACACCCAAACACCCCTGACCCGCGCTCCTGAGCTCCTGCAGCTCCGCACTGCCCCAGTTTCTGCAGACAAGATCACTCATGTCTCCAGAAAAAAGTTTACAAAAGCTTTTTACAAACTCACTGATAACTAAACCAGTGAGATTTAGTATTAATTGCTCTCTGATAGAAGTACACAGACATCTAAAAGTAACAGGAGGTATAATTCAGAATAACTAAGGATTTAATAAAATTAAGAGTTAAAGGAAGAAAACAGTCTTCCGGAATAGATGCTGGATTTACTTGCTGGGCATAAAAAAGTCTTGAGCATCTACTTAAGAAAAACTTAGATCTGCTGTCATCCCTCTCCTCCCACTTGTCTCCACAGGCATCACCCAGTTTTGCAACGATGTGAAAGAAATGCTGGGCTCTGCCCCAGGCTGGTACTGGAGAGTTTGCTGGGTTGCAATTAGTCCCCTCTTCCTTCTGGTGAGCTTTCTTTAGAGCTTTTTCTTTCCAGCACAAGAAAATTACCACTGAACAATGCGGCTCCTTAGACTTCTAAAAGCTTAATTCCAGAATTCTCTTGTGAAGTTCTTTAGTAACAATTTTTGTTAAACCAAAAAGGCTCAATTAGTGAAAAACTCAATACAATGCTGCAAGATCTTGTTACTAAATCACAGTTTTAAGGATTTCTGTAGTTGAGTTAGCTGAATAAGTCTGGGTTCTGAATAACTCCCCCCCTGCCCTCTGCTAAACAAATTTGTTTTGTTGCTTTTTGTTTACCTCAGCAAAACGAAGCAATAAAAGCTGATGAAATGTACTGTCAGAGAAGGAAAACCAAGATAAGGAAATACTGTCTCAGCAACTGCTGACAGGCAACTTCAGAATATTCCACTTAAAATTTACAGCAGTTAATTACAACCATTATAAATCTATAATTCAGAATTGGAAATATGTCCCAATGTTTGGTTTGGCAGTGTTACTAATACCATTTGAACATAAAGTGTTCATTTATTGATTCAAAATTAGTTCATGCTATCTTTTATTCTGACTGGCCTCAGTGGGAGCAGAGCAGGTCAAGATGGAGTTCATGAAGGACAGAATGTAGATTTAAGACCTACAGAGTGAATTCAAAGCACTTGTAATGATCAAGGCATAATTAACAGACTTTCGTTTTATTGCCCTAGAAAGAGAAGCCTATAAATAAAAATGTCACACCACAGTAATTTTTATACTTCTGTCCTCTTTGTGATCCTAAACCAGCAAAATAAACAGAGAGGCACACAGCTCTGGGGATGCGGTTACCAGGCAGAGCTATTTGTATTCCCTGTGGAAACTAACCTAAAATAAGGAAAGCTCAGGATGTAGGATGTCGTTTCTGTAAGGAAGTTTTGCTGGTAATCCTGAGCTTCTGATGATACTCTGGACAAAAGTCAGAAATCCTTCCAAGGACAGTCACAAATATTTTTCCTGTAATATTCAACTAAAAGTATTTGTTGTTTCCTAAGGAATTTTTCAGCCATGAATGATATGCTCAGGAAAATGATCCAACAGCAGTAACCGAGGCGACGTTTTTTCCTTTTCCTGTTCTGACAGAGAGCAGTGCAGTGTGCAGAATATCGAAGCATCCTTTTGGTCTTTGTTTTGTGATTTGTTGTTGATTTTTTGTTTTAAAGCTACACTAATGTAATTTAGGATTTTTTCAGTGTCAACATATTTTTAATCTTGAGTCCTGCTCATTTTCTATTTATTTCAGTGCTGCGCTGGAACACAGTGTTCCCCACAGTGTGTGCCATCAAAATCCACGTATTCACACTTTCCCCTTTTTCTCTTTCAGTTCGTCACTTGCAGCTTTCTGTCCAACCCTCCTGAGCTGAGGCTTTTTGATTATGATTATCCCTACTGGACCACAGTCGTGGGTTACTGCATAGGAACCTCCTCCATCATCTTCATTCCCATCTACATGGTCTATCGGTTGGTCATCACCCCAGGGACACTTAAGGAGGTATCCCTGATGTTCTGTTGCTTCTGTTTGACTGATAGGAAGGAGGTGATTCCTAAAAATATCATTACTAGATTTTTTTCCTGGGACTTGGCTGTTCTGTTCCTGGCCAGCTGAATTGTTTTCTTTCCATTCTCACAAATCTCCCCAGTTCTTACTGAGGCTGCTGACAAATTCTTATAAAATGTTATATCAAGTAATTTTTTAAGCTCTGCTGAACTGGAGAGTCTTCCTAAAATTCACCCCAGACACTCAAAATCCCCCAGTCAAGCAAATGAGGCAGTGAAAAGCTATTTTCCTGGCGTGTATCTGTAAGAAAAGCTTGTTTTTCGCTCTCACATTTAGTAAGATTTCTCTCCCATACATCTGTGGCAGCCTCTAATGACAATATTGTGATTTTTTCTAAGTTCAAATAAATACCAGTTCATAAAGAATATGTTTAGTTGGCTCAGGGTATCTGAGTAAACTGCAAAGTCCTATAGCATTAATATGACATCTGCCAAGCTTTGATTCCAATTATGTTACAAATAATTTAAAAATCCTGCTGTGTACTTCTATAGCACTTTACATCTTCTTAGTGCTAACAGAGGCCTGAAACATTCTTAAGTAGTAGTTCAAGAGGTGCAACTCAAAGTCAAGCCATATTTTATTATAAATCTCTTTCTAAATGGCTGTCATGTCATGCATTACCTCTAAAATGAATCAATTTCTAATAATGATTTCTTTCCAACAGCGTATTCTGAAAAGCATTACTCCAGAAACAGCTACAGAAATTCCCTTTGGAGACATCCGCATGAACGCAGTATAAGCTAACCTGGTTCTGGGGGGAGGGAAGAGGAGCATAAAATGTCACTTTCCCCACCCTCTCCCCCCAAAGAATCACCTTCCCAGCTGAGACAACAAACGGAGTTTTCCACGGAGGCTGCACCACTGACAACACTCAGAGAGGTGATGCCTCCAAGCAATTTATCCAAGCAATTCAATGACATCTACTGTGCACTTCCAAGCAGGCTGAACTGAGCACTCACTCTGGAACACGAGGGAACATCCCTGCTCCAGGAGTGGCACCGAGTGCCTGCAGCAGCCCCTCCAGGACGAGCAAGGCACGGCAGGATTAGGTGTAGACCCCCAGTGTGTGGCAGTGCTCCTGTATCTCCCTCCGTGTGATCGTTCGTACCGGCCGATGTCCTCTTCGCTTCTAAGGTTCTCTAATTGCTTCAACTACGTGGGAAAATGCACAAATATTTCTGATAGCCATACATTTACTCGAGTAACGCAGGGGTTTATAAACCAGGAAAACAAAAATAGGAAGTTCCCTAGGTTTGTGGTGGAGTAGACAGAGGGAGAGGAAAAATGCCGAGCAGCACAGCTCTGCACACATTAGCACACACAGTGTAGCACTGGCCCCCTTTTAATTTCCTCTGTTTTGTAGGTGGTAACAATTTCTACTGTTTGTTGCATTAAAAATACTACAAAAGCATTTCTTGTGATGTTTTAGGCTTCACTTTCCTTTAGATCCGCTCAAGCCACAAAAACTCATTATGAGTTACTTGACAAGCATTTAAGTTGCCAGCACTTACTGTACTGTTTCCATAACCAATCATTGTCCTGGCAGACCTAAAGAAACTACAGACCAACAATGAATCTTTTTGAGTTCTGATGCCAAGAAGTGGAATCTTAAAGATCTGTTTTCTCTGCTTCACTTAGCCTTTTTTTTTGGTTAATTTCACACCTAAAATTTGCTGGAACCTGTGGTTTTTCCTACTCTTTCCTAGTACAGAAGTAAAATTTAGAATAATCCTTTTGGCTGGCTGACAAAAGTACATTTACAACTATCCAAACCTACTTGGAAGGTTTAGTAGCTCATATTCTAACGTGACTGCGTTGGGTTTTCATGCTGAAGAAAAGGAGAGGCATTTCTTTTCTTAGCAAGAAGTTGAGCAGAATTCAGCAGGATTGATTCTCATCAGAACAATTTATATTAAATTTCAAGGCACTGACACACAAATTAACTCCCATGTCCATACTAAGCTCTTCATGTGACACACACACACGTGATCCCCAAATGCAGCTGCCCTTCAGCCTGGCTGCACCTGCCCTGTCCCTTGGAGGACACGAGTTCTGCTGCAGTGGAAGTGCAGATAAGCCCAAGCAGGCATCATTCATGTACAAACTTGCATTGTATTTTAACTGTAGCACATAGATTATGATGAAAGTAAATAAAATAGAGGATAAAAGTCTCTTTTGTATCCCTTTGCTAAACTTGCCAAGGTTCCCTGTGCACCCAGAGCAGGGGGCATTAAGGAACCCACTGGAGTTTACCTGGGTATGAAGCACTTGCCAGGTGAGAGGAAAGCAGGGATGCCGTGTTTGCCTTCTGAAAACATTTTCATCACCTCTGCCAAAGTTTTCCCCTTACGTGTACCTGGAGAAAGGCCTCTTACACTTCTTCTTCCACTTTGGCTAATGACTTCTGAGTTCATTTAAGTCTCAAGCCCAACTTCCAATAAGGAAATAACTTAAGAGGGACAAAGACTGTTCTTTGAGAACTACAGACTCCTCAACTATTTTTAAAAAGGGAATATGTTCTTTAATTGCCACTAGTAAAACATTATCCTGTAAGTGTTTTTGAAACCTACTTCCAAAAATTAAATTTTTTGAGTTCATTAATTGAAAAAATACACATGAAATGTCAATGTAAGATGAATGAGGTATTTGTATGTATCCAACAGCAAAATGTGGGAAATAAAGGAGAAAACCCTAACCAGTTTCTTCCCTCTTCAGACAGGTGTTCAGCTAACAACAAAAACTTGTAATTTTTAAGACACTGACATAGGACAGGCATTGCCTCTCTGGGAGGTTTCAGAGAGACTTCCCAAGAAATGTCACATTTTCTAGTGAACTAAGCCAGCCAGGAAGCCCTGACAGTAACACAAGCCCTGCAACAGCTAAAACATGAGAACAACGTGCTCTGAGTCCTGAGATATTGAGAGAGGATGAAAATTCTTAGAATTATTTGAAGATACAAAAAGCAATGTAGATTAAAAAGGCTTTTCTTTTCCTGAATAATACAAAGAAAAAATACATCCATGTTTTCATTCTATAAATGCTGAACTTGAAAGGCAGTTTAGTCCTCATTACTTTTTTGTTACATGGTGTACTGGTTTGAATATCTTATTATGCTACGCTCATTTTTTTAGTATTTCTATTTAGCTGAGTGGTTGAAATACTGAGAAATTTACTTAATTTATTTATATAATTTTTTTTCCTTTTACATACCCATCTGAAAACACATAAAGTAACCAATATTTATCAGGTAGCTGAGCAAGTAGCCATACCTTAAACACTGGTTTTGTATAAAAAATACTTACATTGATACCAAATGAGCTGCACCGCAGCTACAAAGTGTTTCGAGGCAAAAAAATTCCTTCCCTTCAGCTCACCTTCCACTCATCTATCACAAGGATATCCTACCCTCTGTTCTGAACAGTGAAAAGGAAGTCATGAAACTGGTAAATTAGGACTATCTTTGCCTTTTAAAGAGAATTAAACTGGAGTTTTAGCTGTACAGAACTAAGTATTCCCTCCAACTTGTACATGATGCACCTGTATTAATTTATGCAGCTGTTTAGTTACAAGTGTTGCAAGCTGATTGTAAGTCATCAGTATGTGCCTTGTACTGTAAACTGTTATTGTAATAAATTTAATATTAATAAACCATCTGCAGATGTCTCTTGTGCCTCTCTCTTCTGGGAAGAGCAAAGATAAAAATCTCAATTCTAAGGAAAAGCAGAATATCTAGTCCAGTTCACAATGCCAACAAGGCCTCTGACAAAAAGCAGAGGATTTCCTTCAGTGTTTGAACCCTGGCCCACTGCTAAACACTCTTTCATTCCATTCCAGCAGAAGAACCAGAGCTCATTACACTTGTTTACACAGAACAGCAAAACCAAACTGCTCCACACTGAAGTATGTGCTTAACTACTTGATTAGCTGACTTATAAAACTCATTCCAAGCCTTTGTAAAGTGGCAGCATTTGCATTTAATTTTACTCACATTTTGTAAGTCTGCTGAACAATTAGGTAAACACCAATCTCAAAACATTTTTTTAAATATGTAAGTTCACCTTATTCTAGCATAAAAGTGATAAACTTACTACAAAACAAAGTGAAAGAAACAATTTTAAAAGTGTTGAAAATGTATTCTAAAAGCCATGACCACTGTCAAACATCCTACTTACCTAGTTTGAAGGTAATATTTGTTCTTGAATATGAACCTTCGAACAGAAGACTGACAAATCTAAAATATCATTTAACAAGCAGATACAACTGTAATACGTGTAACCAGACTCATCTGCCTTATTCCATGCAAAAAAGATGCAGTAAAATAACCTACACATTAAAAAAGACCCACACATGAGATCCAATATGTATCTTACACTTTATTAACTGTTTCTGTACATCAGGACCCCAGACCAAAACCCACACATAATACAAAATTCTTATCTCAATGTGCATATAGCTTACAAAACTCCACACTACATACAGAAATCTCCCAGATCATTATTCAGGTTGGTTTTCTCACTTTTTCACCCACTTTAACAGGTTTGCTTCCCATTTTTGAGAGCACCAGTGGGCAACAGTGACTCCTCCTAAGGGCTGAGAACACCTTTGTTTCAGCAGAGCTCACTGTGTTGGCTTCCCCTGCTCAGGGGATGTATTCTCACCTTAAATTGTTTAACACTCCCAGGTCTGTCCAAAATCTTTAAGTACCAAGGACATGCTACTGAAGGGCAGGGTGGACAGTCAGCCACATTTAATATTTCAACTGTACAAACAGACTAAGGGTGTGTGTCAAGAGACCCACTAATCCGTTCCAAAAGTTGTTCTCTTAAGGGACACACGACTTCTCAAAGGAAAGTCAGGAATAAATAGCTAGGAAAACCTTTTCTGTCCAGGAGTCTGCACAGCAGTGGCCTTTCTTCTTGGTTGACAGCCCAGGTGTTTGTGGCCAGCCCAGGGACATCAATCCTCCTCCTTCTCGATGTAAGGCTTGGTGCTGACCCGGGCCATCTGCCGGGCCAGGTACCGGTCCCGTGCTGACATCACCGTCTCCTCGTTGCTCCTTTTGGCAAATTTGCTCATGCTCTCAGGTGCTTTCTGTGCTTGTTCTTTCTCCTCTTTCTCCCCTTCTTCTCCAGCTTTGCGTTTCTGCTCAGACAAAATTCCAGAGCTGGAGCTTCCCTTCTCATCCACCTCTGTGTCTTTTCCCTTTCTCTCTTTTCCCAGATCAGTCTCTCCATCTTTTTCTAAAGATGTAGGAGTACTTTCCCTCCTCTCTCTGTGTTTCTTTTCATCACTGCCATATTTCTCTCTCCTCTCCTTTGCATGATCTTCCCTTTCTCTGTATTTCTCTCCTCTCTCCTTCTCTCTGTCATTATATCTGTCTTTATCATTTCTTGTTCTGTCTTTCTCTCGTTCCTTCTCTGAGCCTTTCTCCTCTCTCTCCTTTGCCCTCCTCCATTCTCTGCCATGTCCCTCCCTCTCTTTTCTTTCCTTCCCCCTTTGTTTCTCATCTTGATCTTCCCTCCTCCTGTAGTGATCTCTATTAGTGTGATCCCCATGCCTATGTCGCTCTTCCCTTTCCCTTTGGTGATCCTTTTCATGGGTCCTACTTCTCTCATAATCCTTTTCCCTGTACTGTTCATCATTTCCCCTTCTGCCTGGCCTGCTCTCTCCCCTCTGATGACTTGTTTGGCCTTTGGTGCGTGGCTCTTCCTCCACACTGGATGAGCTTGGTGACCTGGAATGCCTCTGGCTTTTGTGATGTTTAACCTCCTCTTCACTGCTTACAGAGTTCTCCCTTCTTTTCTTCTTTTTCAAATTTACTTTACTATGTTTGTGTCTCTTGTCATCATCACTACTATCAGTTCCTAGGTCGGTATCAGCATCTGGATTATTCTCTTTCTTAGAGGGCTTCACTCTATGTCTTTCCGACGGGCATTTGTTCCTTTCGTTGGGTTCGTCCTGACTGTCAGGTTTTTCTTCCTTTAGCCTACATTTTTTACGTTAGAAAAGAAAAACAACATTAAAAAGCCTGAAATCTTGGACTTTTCTACGAACTGACTTCTGGTCAGGACTTAGGCAAAAGATGCTGCTGAAAAGTCTAAGAAAGCAAATCTGTCTGTGGCTCAGGTTCCAGGAATCCAGCACAAAGCATCCGCATCTGGTTCACTGGTGAATGTGAGCTAAGGAATTTATCTAGAAGAGTGACTGTGGTGAAGTATGTGCAGCCTCCATCTAAGGAAAAAGACATTGATTTGTGTTCCTGTGTAAGCCTGCTGGCAAGTTACAGGTTCTCCTATGTGTTTAGTCCTCTAGTCACACCAAATAATTATCCAGGGAAGAAGCAGGTTGCGTGTTTTGTTGACAGAGGCAGTAACAAGGGTTTTTTGGATCCAGTATTTCTGAAGATCTCACTTGTGGCCAGACAGAAATTAGTAACTTTTAACAGCTCAAATATTCTTAAATGCAAAATGCTGACTCATGGAGGGGATTATGCTTTGTCATCCTCTTCTAGCTGATGAGGAAATACATGTTCACTCACACAAGTCACGTCTCTTCCATTTAATCACACAGCTCCAGTAACAGCCTGTGGGGCACTCTCATGAGTCAGCACACCACCAGTTAGATTCTATGTCTGCTGAATGCTTGAAGGCATGGACAGCCTATAAACAATGACTAGAAAATTGCACTGAAAAGTTTGGTAATTTACTTAGTAATCCAATTAATTAAAACAAGTCAAAGGTGGATCACTTTAGAGACACTTCTGAGATCTAAAAATGGAGCTGTTTTCTCTCTGTATCCTGTTGTACTGTCATAAGAAAGAATAAAATTAAAACATACACCTGAGTTTATTTGAAAGCCTTGCTGGGAACACCATCCACACAACTATTTGTTTCCCCTGAACTAATTTTAGGTGCCACTAAGGAAATTTCCTTAATTTGCAAGATTAAAAACCCATCATTTCAAATGTTCTCTACACAGTACAAAATCACATCATCCTGAAGACTTCATGGAGAACTCCCTTGCTTCAGATAGCTGAGTAACTTCAGTGATCGCTTTCTTCATTTAGGCTAAGAATTTACTTTCTAACAATCCAATCTCAGATCTAGAAGATGTCTTGACGAAAGCTGCACTTTCTTTGTGATGGCAAGCACTTAGCTAGTGACATCCATGCTTAAAACCTCTATCAAACGAAGTTTAACCTGAGTTAATGGTCTCAAATGATCAATTGCTACATACAAGAAACATCCCCTTCATCGTATTTATGCACAGGGCACAATGTTACCAATCTAAATTGCTAAATAATTCACTCTCATCTCATTACTTTGCTATGGAATGTGCACATACTGAGATTTTAAAATACTCCCACTGGATTTCCTATATATTTGATTCATTTCCTTTTACCACAGCATCAACACTCAATTTATTTTTTATGCAACTAAATGTGGATTAAGTACAAAGTTAAGAGACTCACATTCTTTACAGGAAATTCATAGCATATTCATTTCCTATGACTTACTGCTATGCTCATTATTTTACCTTTTGTCTTCCTCATGATTCAAAATGTGTAACTTAATACAGATTGCTAAATATTACGTAAACCACAGAAAATGTAGGTTAGAATAATAGCAAGCAGGATTACAACCCTAACTGTCCTCTTGATACCTTTTGGACAGCATCCGTGTCCTGCTTGTTTCATTTCTGTGTCACTAATGATCATTAGTTATTTATCAAATTATTCAATTAATCAGCTGTATGAAATTACTAGTTTACCTTACCACTGTTTTGGTGCTCTCTGTCTAATCCTCCAGTGAGTATGGAATCACAAACAGCCAGATGCTGGTTTTTATACCTGAAATGCTGTTGGAATCACATCCTACCTGGCTTCACGGAAGCTGCATTTAGGCATCTCTTCTTCCCCCACACTCTGGTTTAAAAGATGTCTGTAAAATCCACTGAGATCCCTCTGTTTGGTCACATCCAGGTATGCTGAGAGAAAGAAACGGAGGTTGGACTTACTGTGCCACAAATACTCACCACACACAACTCACAACTGGTACACACCACCACAAATGGCAATCTCCATCCGGGAAATTTTCAAACACGAAGAGATAAATCTCAGTTACCTGATCTGACCTCACAGCAGACAATGCTTGGAGCAGAAGGCTGGAACAGGTGACCTTCAGAGGTCCACTCCAACCCAATTTATCTTATGATCCTACACCCTGTGCTTTACATCTACTCCTGATACTGATCAGAATGTCTGAGGCAAGGACTGGAAACATCACTGTACCACAGGCTTACGAGTCTTCCTTCAACAACCGACCCTCCCTCAAAAATTGAAAGTACCAACCCAAATACTACTGACCCACAAACAGAGGAGCTTCCTCTGTTCCATTTGTAACACGTGCAGAGGAAAATAACAGACCAAGGTGGATTTAATTCAGCATCTGCTAACCTGGTCCTCTTTGATTTCAATTATCTCAAGCCTCACAGAGAGACCACCAGATAAATGCGTTGTAAATCATGTACAAGGCCCTACGTCTTTTTCAGGACAATTATTTCACTATGAATCTCACCCTCGAGAGCTGATTCTCTTCTTTCTCTCTCCTCCTCCTCAGCTCTTTCTTGAAGCTTCTTCTTATACGCTGAAGTCACAAAAGCCTCTTTGTGTGCAAACTCCCTTCCTTCCATTTCACGCTCTTTCTGAATTTTTCTTTCCATTCGTCTTTCTTGTTCCTTCTTTCTAATCTCGGCTGCTTTGAGGATATTGTGGATGTATCTGGGCTGAGGTAGAAGGGAAAAAAGTTACCATGCTGAGAGGTAATTGAGGTGGCTGAGAAAACACAAATTGGGATTGATGGAGATGTTGAATTAAGTTGGTAATGGAAGAAAATTGTCAGAAGCTTCTCTAATGTGTTCTCCCCCTGACTGATAGCTATCCAAAATAAACTGCCATTCCCTTTCATATCCCTAACATGGCACGTTTCCCAGTACCAACAGAGGTTGCTGTATTCAATCAAAACAGTCATCCCATCTTTGACTAGAAGGATTTTTACTCTAAATGAAAATAAATGGGTTTTGATTTTTCATCCCTCTGCCTTCTGTTCTGTAGCAGCCTTGCCCTTAAGGAGTGGGAGGCTTCCTTTCATACCCAGAACCTGACAAGAGCCTTCAAATGAAATAGAATAAGTAACAGTGAAAGCATGACTTGTCAGGATAATTTAGCAATGCTTTGAAGTTTACAAGTTAACTGGCCACGGTTACCCCAAGCAGACAGAGTTGAACAGACAGGATACGTTCTCAGGTACTGACCTTTTTGTCATCGTTTCTAGCTAACATTTTGGCACTGCTTTCTTTCTTCTTCTGCTGCATTTCATCGTAAATACTGTCATATTCATACACTGTAGCATCTTCTTCTAAAGCCTTCTGAATCTCCAATTTCGTCTAAAACAAAAAAAGGGAGGAGGAGAAGAAAAGACATCAAAATAATAATTATTAAATCTTTACTATTTTCAAATATTTCATTCCTATATTGTAATTTAAACAGATCTACAGTATAAACTTACCCATCAGAACACTGAGAGTAAATTTAAAGTAGTCCCTTACCTGTTTCATTGCTTGCTTTTTCAATGCTTCTCTTTGAAGACTTTCCCCAACAGTAGGCTGTAGGAAGGAAGCATTGCAGAAACAAAATTAATTACATTATTTTGTAATAATAACACAGATAATATTATTTTTCTACCATTCTAACAAATAATAATAGTCCATTTACAGGCAGGTGTGATTCAGAAAATACTGAATTCTTTCTGCATGTCCATCAGAGATGTAGCAGTCACAAGCAGAGAATCACATTAAAAAACAAAACATGTATTCATAGTTAAATACAAAAATCTGAAAGGATTTGGTATTTATTTCAAGTCTCATCTGTATCATTAGTTGTGTATTTTCAGAAATAAGAACACAGCTAAACAGCTGTACTTCAAATGTTACTGTTTAATTTCTCAAGATCAACATGGTAGAAAACAGCAATACTAATCTTTCCTAAGAAGAAACAGAACCCTACTGAAAATATGGATTCTAATCACACTGTCTTTTACAAAAATGCTTTGCATTTTATTTACTTTTTTCTTTTAATTAGTTTTGA
Source organism: Rhagologus leucostigma (assembly GCA_013397725.1). Lineage (NCBI taxonomy): Eukaryota > Metazoa > Chordata > Aves > Passeriformes > Rhagologus > Rhagologus leucostigma. The sequence goes on from VZTD01004338.1 coordinate 48,101, forward strand.
CCTAAACTACATATCTATCTTTTCTCAACCAGCAGGTAATAGTGTTTATTAAACAGATCCACTATAATGGCAGGACTAGTATCCTTGTTTATGTAATTAAATATCTCTTAATCTTAAAAAGCAGAAATAGGAAGGAAAAATCCTTTTGCATTTTGGCAGCTTCCCAAGTTCTGCAACTTTGACTAATACATGCTCTGTGTCACACTTTAAAAAGGCAAAGAGATTCTGTAATTTGTTCATAATAAAATTAAAAAATGAAAACCAAGTAGCAGGGAGCTTGGCAGTACGGACTAAGATCTTCTGAAATCAAACAGAATTAGCACCATCTAAATTCAAACAGATCCCCTGAACATGAAGGCTTTTAAATTCATTTGATGTTTAAAATAAAATAATAACATGTCGTGACCCCTCTTTCCTATCCTATTAAAACTTTAACAGATGTGTCAACAAGGAAAAACACCAAGTGCTTTTCCACAATTTTCTAGAGGATAGACTGTAAACAGTGCAAATCCCTTTTTTTTTCACTGGTTAATTTCAGAAACAGGGAACAAGCTGTGCGGGGATGGAGTTTCATTATACGTGGCTCTGTGCACTCTGTCTCTCCCCTCTCCCCTCCTCAGAGGTGCCTGCTTGATTTGGCAAGTGGGCAGTGCTGTGTGAGCAGACCCTGGCCCTGTGCTGAGCACCCAGTTCCTCCTCGGCACTGGGAAAGACTAAAATCACAAGTTCTCATCCATTTCTGTCCCTTTACCCAGCTGGCATTCTCACAAAGACCACAGGAACACCTGATATCTTTGGGGGCTCTGTCACCCACCCAGGACGGGACTAATGAACAGGTACAGACAGTGTTAACCTCTAAGGGATTTTTTTCTGCTATGGAAACTAATAAAAGTACTTGCAAACTTCTCTGTGGCTTTTATTTGTTTTAAATGCCAGAAAGGTAGCATCTCAGGAGTACCAAGTAATTCTAGACTCAGCAAGAGAAGGTGCTAACATAACACTGTCATTATTTGGAGAAGTACATATGGTATCATACAACAGAATTCACTGATCTCTAGATACTCTAGACCTTTGCTCACCTCCCACAAACACATGACTTTCATAAATAATACTACAATCAAAACCCCCTGAAACACAGAACATTCAAAATATTCCTTCCTAGCTCCCTCAAAGCAAAGGACTCACAGACAAGGAAAAAGGGGAACTCAGAAGGGCACATATTCCCACTTTTTCTAGTGCTATAATTGCTAAATGCAGACTTAGATTAAATTCACTTCTGCTTTCAAAATGTTAAACCTTGTGGTTAATAAAGGGAAAGCGTGATGTGCACTTTATGAAAGAAAAACCCTGCACTGATTCTGTACTCAGCACTAGAAAGCAGCTGATTGCTATCACCCAGGTGCAGGCAACCAGGTAAGGAAGCAGCCCAGGCTTCGAGCTTTAGGAAGCTGAGCTTGGCAGACATGAGCAATGCACAGAGCTGACCGGGGTATCAGGGACTACACCCTGTCTGCTGCAGCTTGCTGATTATTTGGACTAGAATTGGATATAGTCTCTTATTTATTTATGTAGCTGGTTGGTTGGTTGGTTGACTGGGGGAAGCAGATAGTGGATTATTTCGTTTAAAACCTACAAGAATCCTGGCTTCATTCATCTTGTGTTCACCTCTGCTTTCAATACTGTGTAACTCTTAAGTTCTGAAGAACTGGTGTTCAGAAAGTTTACAACCCTGTACTTAATTTTATGACATATACTTTCTTTTGAAAAGGCTATAAATGAGTCAGTATAAAACCATAAACAGCCATTTAAAATTACCATAGAACACACATCAGCATTACACAGAAGACCTCAATTTCCTTCTGGTTTTTGGGAAAGAAGATGGTCCTTTATTTGACATATTGAGGGTCATCACTGAAGGTTTCTTCTATGGGAAACTCTTACACTGGTTTAACAGAAAGGTACCTCAACAGTGAAGAATCTCCCCTGCACTATTCCAGAAAGCAGGGGCTCAGTAAAAGACAAAACACATTCTGCAATTACAATTACAGAATAAGCTTTATTCCACCAAAATATTTGAAACACTGCTCAGAATGTTTTCCTTGTCTGCCTCCACGGAATAAACGCGCTGATCTACAAAGATCATGTAAACACTGAAGTAATATACAATCCTCATTATTGGACACATGATGGTAAAGAAGTCCATCTGCCATTTCTCTAGAGTGGCAGTAAGTTTACAGAAAACAAACACCTTCCCCAATGGTTTATGGTGGACAATTTCCTGTTGTGCTGTGAGCTCTGATAGATGAGAACTCCCCGTCCTTTTGTATTGTTTTACTTATCAACTGCCCATTTATTAAAGGCCCTATAAGCTCAGCAATCTGTCTCATACTTTTTCCCTCCCTCTAGTCAAGCTATTCTTCTGAAGCACAAAGCTTATAGTTCAATATTTTCTGGAAGGAGGAAATGTTTTAACCCTATCCTGCGAAAGGACATAGAATCCATGCAAATCAAGGAACTCCGAGAAATGAAGCTCTCCAGTCTACCGCTGCTACCAGACCACGGAAGAGAGCTTGTACACAACTGAAAAGGTTATTTAAAAAAAAAAGCAATAAATTACCCCAATCTGCTAATATTTCTCATGGTTTTCTCCATTTCTTACCTCCTTCTCACTCTAAAATGAGCTACTTACACCCTTGTGTATGTGGATTTAGGAGTGAATCCTTATGGCCTGCCCTCACAAAGAACTGTACAATCCAACTACAACCTGCACATGAGACTCCAGTCTTCACGGAGAAGAAAAATAAAAATCACATCAGGCAGCAGATTCCTCTCAATTCACACACAACATGATGGCTACTAGCAGAAGATCAAGAGAATGAACATGAAAAACAAGTCATGTACACAGAATTAGCTTTCCTCGGCACTCCATCCTAGTTTCCAGAAACCAGATCAAGGACTTCCTGAACTGGAGGATGCACCTGAACCATTGTTCGACACCAAGAGCATCCCTTAATTTGACTAATCCATTCCTGAACCCATTTATATTTTTGGCCATGCCACGGTATCCTGTGGCAAAGAGTTCCACACCTTAACTACACAACTTCCTTTTGTTTAGATTAAACCAGTTACTTGGTAATTCCATAACATAACCTGCTGCTCATATTATGAGAAATGGCAACATCACCTTACTGCTCTGAATTATTCTTGATTTAACACACATCCTTTCGAGTTACTCCTTTCCACTTCCTCCTTCTCAGAAAACTTTTCTAGGAGCCCCTTTAGTCTTAGTCTTACTTCGCATGGAAACTGTTGCAAAAACTCTGGTCAGCACCACCATCAGTTACTCAGCAAATCCTTTTTAGTCAGACTCCTCCTTTGCAAAGTTGCAAAGGGAATGGAAGGATCTGTAAGCAAAACCAAAACTGTGAGCCTGTGGCAGGATATAGTTTTCTGCTTGCTTAAACACTCAATTTATCTTTTAGATGGTCACTAAAAAACCCACCAAATCCAGCTGATACATTCACAGAACTGTTCACGCTGGCTCCAGAATCTCCTGAATTTAGCACCTACTGAGGTCTATGTAAAGTCATTTTTTTCATCCTGTCTTAACAAATCAGTTTTGGAAGACTGGTACAGTACAGGAACATACACTGCGTAATTCTAGTGCAATCAAGAAACAGAAATTTTATCTGCTGTACCACAGAGATAATTTCAACTAAACTCCAAAGGTAAAACAGAACAATGAGCAGCACACAGGGAATACTGACAAGCCACCTTTTCCCAGTCAACACTGTATTTCAAAAAATTTCCATCCCAAATGCTCTGTTTCTTATGAACTAACACAAAGACCATCTTCAGCAACTACCATCCATTAATGTACTTAACCACAGGGAAAAAAAATCCAAATTCCTCCAGCAAGGATAGAGGCAAAATCTGAGTGAAAAATGCATAGTAATGTTTAAAAAAATGGGAGCAAAAGTTTGGTATCTAATATATAATCACAGACCAAGTCAGGTGTGCAGATTTCCCAGCACAAACTTTATTAGAGTTCAGTTAAAAATACATAATCTCCAGACATTTGAGATGTAGTTCTGACTGATAAGGTAGCAGACAGGAAATGAAACCCCTCCCAAATGCTGCCCCTTATCTTGAAAAGCTCTGAAATTATTACTGAACTAATAAAGTAATTCTGATTTTTTAAAAAAAAACCAATCTTCTTTGATAAAGGCAGTTATGAGATTATTACTTTTTGCTGGGTATGTACCATACTGATGAGCACAACAACTTTTAAGAGCTTTTCTAACAGACTCTGACAGTGAATCTGTCAGCTTTTCTGAAAGGGAGGATACTTGAGCTGTTAAGCTAAAAGTTGGTGGACAGCATCATATATTATTTTTACTAGAATTGATAGCATTCATTATTTTGTTTCAATGTTTAGATATCAAGAGAAAATGAAAAAGTGAAAAAATACAAGACAGGCCCCAGGAAGGTTCCCAGACCTACCACATAATGTTTAGTGACAACAGATTAAATGAGGCTTATTCCTGGGATCTGGAAAATGTGGGGTCAGATCCTTAACGCAGAGAAAGACACCAAGTCCCATCTAACAGGGAAAGTGCTCCATTACCATCTCCAGTAGCTGTATCTAAAGGAAAGCCTCTCTCTACAGCCACAGTGGAGGGAAGCACCTCTGAGGATCACAGCTAAGTGAGGAAAGAGATGGGATTTAAAACACATTCCTGTCCTGTTTCCTGTAAGATGCACTGAGGCAGTTTCATGTGGAGGGTTGAGTGGATATCACTAGAAAGGTCCTCAGCCCTTTCATGCCCTGTAAAATGGGAGCTCAGACACCTTCAACAGCAACATTCTGGATTCTGCAATGGAACCAGGTACACAGGGGCTGGGAATTGCTAAACTCAGGCTTTCTGTGACATAAAATTAACAACTTCTAGCTCATTAAGATAAAAATAAATTTTAAAAAGAAATATTTTGTTGAGCCAGAAAGTGACCAAAATTATTCGATGCTTTATTAGCATTGCTTTTCTCAACCACACAGAAGAGCAAGCATGGAGGGAAGCTCTAGGGAGGAAAGAACATTTTTGTAGCACAGGTTTCTGTAAGGGCTCCAGCCCAGCCCATATCCCAGCCTGTTCCTGGACACTTCCCGTGCTTCCAGCATCACATCCAGGTGGGATTTACACAGCGCACAGTGCCCTCTACTGGGGTAGGTACAGAGCGAATATTTCGAACGTTAATACTTAAAAAGAAATTAAAAATTAAAGATTATAGAAAAGAACACTCTCACACAATATCATACGTCTTCTTCTGCTTTAGAACTTTTGGGTTGTACAGGTTTGCTTTTGTTCACAGTATAAACATAATGAAATCAGTTACATCAAATTTGGGTGGAACAAGCTAAAGGATAAAACTTAACTACCACACTTCAAAGTTAATATCTGAGTGAGGCTTGTTGATTACTACTGGGCTTTCTATTTGCAGACAATCACCAGTGACAGCCAAAAAATCTCTTTACAAGTTACAGTTAACTCTGGCAAACAGGTTGTCACATGTGCTGAACTTCTGGAAGAGCTGACAGAAAGTAACAAGAAAATCATCACTTCCATGTAATGTGTACTAAAGAAAATGCAGATCATATTTCACACCCAAATCCAAAATGATGACACATATCCTAATGACACTGCCAAAATCTGATGCAGCCATTAAGGGTTGGACACAAATAAATTTGCAGAGTATGGAGCAAATTACAGAAGAAAATTGTTGAACTGACCTCTTCATCAGACTCATCTGCAAACACCGAGAGCTTCTTTGAAACAAGATTTTTCTGTGGCAACTTTTTGGGCATAATAAGCCCATATCTAGAGGAAAAAAAAAATTAAAAGTTACCTTTAGCATCACTTACAACACAGCACATTCCAAACCGGAAACGAGCCGTTTACGATTTGAAAAGTAAAAGATCAGCATCAACATAATGTATCAAAGTTGTATGTGAGCAGCCTTGGCAGCAGAGCACACCTGCCAGCTTCTCCCAGAGCTGCTGCTGTCTTTTGCCATGCAAAGTTTCTGGATGCAATGACTGGCCTAAATCAAGACACAAATCCCTCTTGTCCAGAGCTCTCCAAGTGATTTTCTTTTCTCTCTCAGAGAAGTAAAAAATTACTGTTTAATCTGAAGGGATTTAGCCTTAATCTATACCAGGCACTATTCCATGGCTACTTTTGCAGTGCAGTAATTTCATGTTTTGCTGGCATGTAAACCACAGGTACAGCTATGGCAAAGGACAAGATTTACAGTCAGATTATATCGCGCTGAGATTGATTAACCACACACAAACAACTCCTCCGCTGACAAAGTCCATCTCTATGCTAAACCCACTTCCTTTTGGTGCTGAGCAACCTCTAAATCAGAGATTTCTTGCCCACCTGCCTTTCCCTGAATCCATCACTGAGTCAGTAGTTTGACACAGCGTGTATGGCTGAACTGACTGGAACACCCTACCATTCTGGGGGTATCACACCATCCCTGTGACCGCTGTTTGCTTCCGTGAGCCCTGAACCCGTCCCTCAGCTCCGTCTGACCCGGCTGCGGAGGCCGAGCAGGAGCCGCTGGCCCGGCCGCTGCCGGGGCCGGTGCTGGAAAGTGGGAGGTGTGAGGGAACACTGAGGAGATTCTCTTCCCTAAGAGAGAAAAATAACCCCGGGCAGCACCGCCACACCCTCAAGCGCCTGGCTGCTGTTTGAGTTTTGTTTCTTTTTAATAAACACAGTTTTAAAGTCAGGCCAACACAGCGAGGCCGCGCGGCGGACACCTGGGGCAAGCGCGTCCCTGGGCAAGGGTTTTCCAATGCTCGCCCCCGCCCTCAGAGCCAGCCCCAAATCCCCCCCGACCGCTGCCCCACTGCCCCAGCGCGGC
>VZTD01004342.1:1573-39899 GCA_013397725.1 Rhagologus leucostigma
CCCTCCCCTCCCCTCCCCTCTATCCTGTCCTATCCTATCCTGTCCTATCCTATCTCCTATCCTATCCTATCCCCTATCCTATCCTATCTCCTATCCTATCCTATCCCCTATCCTATCCTATCTCCTATCCTATCCTATCCTATCCTATCCTATCCTATCCTATCCTACTAGTCTCACATATGGAAAAATTCTATTCTCTTATAAACCATGGCAAGCAAGCTCAGGCATAACTTTGCGAGCATGTCCTCTTGACTGATTTCTCCGCAAGGCCCCTCTAGAGGCTGCAAAACCTTATTTCAAGTCACACCTTTTTAAAATTCCAGCAGGCCTTGCACATACATTAGAACAGGTCAGTAGCAGGAGGGTGACACCACCTGCTTTTCCCGCCACTTGCTGGGGGTTAAGAAAAAGTCTCCAGAAGAATAAGGAGCACTTGAGTCAAATACCAAGAGAGCAGGAAATAAAGGTTTTGAGCAGAAGGAGCAGTGATACAGGGGAATGGACTGGCAGATTATGAAGCCCAGATTCATAGAAACCTCTAAGAAGAGATTAGGCAGGCACCTGCTGGAAATATTGCTATAGTTGTCTCCAGGAATCGTGCCAGCCCTCCGCTGAAGGAGAGGAGTGTCTGCATGGAAGCTTTTCTGCCCCTGTTTAGATAGCACGTGCCTGTAGTACACATATTCTCTTATCCCACCCCAGCATCATTGCTGCTGTGTTAATAAGCACTTGGAGACCCATACTGCAGCCATTTTCAAAATGAAAAGAACACATTGCTCCACCTGTGACATCAGATATAGTCCAGCTGCAGTATCCAGAGTGCCTCATGTGCTCTCTAAGACCCAAATCCTCGCATGTCCTCTCTGCAGTGTGATGACCTTGGGGGCTACATCAAATCCATACAATTCCTAGGCAGTGCCCAGGGCCTTTAACACTACAAAACAAGGCCAACGAGAGAGGTACCCATTCTCAGACAATTTCTCTCTACTTGCTAAAGGCCCTCTACAGGGGAGCAGCTGTTGATCAGTCTCCCAGGCACTGACGTACTTGCAGCCTCTAAAGCTCCACAGACACTTCCCAACCACAGTTCAGACCTCTCAGATTTTAGATCTCTTCAATCACAGGATTAAAAACATCACCCCTTAATGACTGTGTTCTTTCCTTGCTACATCTTCTGGCCTGTGCTGGCTGAAGTCAAAGCAGGATGGTAAAATCTCACAAACCCCTATTCTGTTCTTCTTAGGGTATAGAGGAGTCTTTTCTTATCTCACTCTCTCACTTGGGAGAGATGCAGCGGTGGGCCAGCCCTACAGTGCAGCCCAGAGCTCTGCCTCCAGCATCAGTAAAAGATGTTTTTGGAAATTAGAAAAGCTTAGCTATTTTCCTCAATCTGTTGGTTTTTGTCCCTCTACAGGCATTGGAGTAGGGAGAAGGTACCTCTCTGCCCTCCTTCTTTAGGATTTGTGAAGATATTGTCCACTTTTTGTCTAACCGTACATTAAACCTGTTGACACATTCTGCCTCTACCATCTCGCGGGGCAGGAAAATCCAGGAATTCATTGGCTGCAGTCTAAAGAAATTCTACCCCTGTCTAGTGACCACCTTCTCTGGCCCCTTCAGTCAGTGACACATCAAGGGTCTCTCACAGTGGGTGTCCAGACAGATAGGTCTGTATTTATAATTATATTTTTATTGATTTTTATTGATATATTTATATTTATATTTATATTTATATTTATATTTATATTTATATTTATATTTATATTATCTATATAAACGCAGTGCAAGGCTTTTTTAGAGGGCTGCTATTCCCAGGCATGCACTGTGGAATTGGTCTGCACAGGCACAGTTCCCATTTTCAAACATCCTGAGCAGAATGAAGTGCTGGATAAGTGTATCCATATTTCCTACTGCTCAGGAAAAATTTCCAAGTGAAAAAAAAAAAAAAAGGACATGCCTTGGTCTATAAGGAACATTTTAAGTCCACACAGCTCTCTTAATTCTAATGATAAAGCAAAAACTATCCCTACTACATGAGTTGGTAAAAAATATTTACTTTAGTCAAAAGAAGAATGCATAGAAGATACATCCAATTCCTTAAATTAATTCTTTTAATTTTCAAACAATGTCTCAGAGTTTCCAGTGGATTTCTAGAGTCAGATTTTATATTTGATTATGTGTTGCAGAAATTCTTCATGATTCTGTTAACAGCTAACTATAATCTTCCTGATGAAACAAGCAATACTTGCTCTTCTCTTAGAATTCTACTGGAATTTGGCTATCATTATTTTGGATGTGTTACACTAATTTTCTGACTTTCCTGAATGATCAAAGTTCATTACCATTATCTTTTAACATAATTATACCTGACTTAATAGGCACCAAATTAATTTTCCATTACCTTAATGTACCTGCTTTAAAATTATGATATTCAACTCATTGTAATAACAATAAAAAAAGAACATCCTCAAACAAAGGTGAGAACTGCTTGAAGGGAACAAATCCTTGCATTTTCAGCTAGTGAAGGATTAAGTGTGGAAATAGTTAATTACTTGCTACTGAAATTGTGTTTCAACTTTAAAGAATAAAACAGCTTTTTCTTAAAAGCATAAATATGCTTGGGATACAACATGGGTGTGCTTGTGAAATAACAATTCAAAATAACAACAATTAAATCTACCTTTCAATAGAAAAAAAATCTCTTTTAAAGATAGAGTGTGATCTAATTTGCTTTGACAAAAATAAGTTCTACAGTCAGTAAAAACTGTTTATGAAGTATCTGGAAATATTGGATTTTTCATTCATTGCTATTGTGTCCACAAGTTTCATGTTATAAATACTCATATAAGAATGCAGAGTAAAAAGAGAATGACAGAAATAAACAGAACTATCATATACATATTTTTATAAAACATACCTGAGGAGTTTTAGAATAAAACTAAACAAAAAGTGCCTTTTTCCTCTCTAAATACCTATCTTTTCTTGTATCAAAATCCTTTATCTATTATGAACACTGTGTCTTTAATAGACTGGATTCTCTAAACACTTCTCATTTAATTTCACAGAAACACCACTATTACAAGGATGAAATTGTATATAAAATCAAAGACTTTGCAGCAGTGAAGGCAATATTTTTTGAGAAGATGTTTCAAAGCACAGCCTTGCTGTGATGTTCAAGACAAGCCATGGCAGGGCCTGATAACACTTGGCAATAAATGCCTAACCCAGCTGTACCAAACATAAGGACCATTGGGTTCCCAAACAATCTCCCTCAGCCATGAGACGGAAGGGCTGGGCCTGCCTGGGTTCTGAATTTTAAGCTGCTGATGTCCTGAGTTCTCGTTCCTTTTGTGAGGATAACATTCTCAAGTGTTTTCTCTGGTTATTTCTTCAGGACTGTGCCTCGGGAGGAGGAAAGGCAGTGTTTCGGTACTGCAGAATATCCAGGGGCAATCACTGAGCAGAACCCTCCCTGCACTGAACAAAACCTGAACAATGGGAAGAGCACAACCCCTGAAGCTTCTAAATCAATATATCTGGAGGGATGCAATGGCCAAGCCCAGCAGAGGCAGTCTGGGAGGAGGGAGAACCAAGACCAGAACTGAAGCTTAGCAGAAATCATTCCCCAGGTGAGTCTCATGTGCCAGAGCTTTTCTCTGCTCTGCCAGTCGTTCTGTAAACGCTGGGATGTTTCCGAGAGCGGATTTGGCGGACATTTCTGTAGGTGTAAAAATGCACAAGTTTCCACTCTTCCAAATCACTCCCAATGATAATCAAACTCCCCAAGTAGGCCCCCTATATATTCCAACCAACCGACCAGGCAAACCAAACAAATTTACTGGAATGCCAACTGTAAGCAAGTTTCTGGAGTTTGAGCTCTTGCTTCAGTCAGGCAGGGATCACTTGATAAGAGCTGTGTTTTCACAGTTGTAGGGGAGCCCATTAAAGCCAGCAGCCTCCTGCTGACATGAAAATGTATGTATTGAGTCTGTAAGGGGTGACACAATATAAATTGACATCTAGAACCTACAGTACTTCAAAGAAGTGCAGCACAAAGCACGTTGACATGTCTAATAATCATAAGTGACAGATGGTTGCAGGGTTTTTTATGCTTAACAACTGAGTGGAGAGGCAGCATTTGTCTTGGATTGAGCTGTTGCATTTTGGAATTGCCTTTAATTACAGGGGAAGGTAGGTTATTAAACAGGAATGTTATTTCACTGGATCATTTCCCTTTCACAGTCCCCATCTGTGATATGTGTTTTAAGAAAGTTTATCGCACTGGTCCTGTGAGGGGATGAGGGTCAGAGAAGCACAGCCTTAGTTTAGACTGATATAATTAGCAAATACATGATATCATAGATTGAGGATATTTTGGAAGAGTCAAAATTCTAGGCCCCAGCATTTATCACCATGATCAAAGGCAGACACGGGGTGTAGGTGTAAAATGTGAGGGAAATTTCAGGCTTGCAGAGCTCTACTGATGTAATTCCAGTAAATATACAGAGGAGTCAACAATTCTCTGCATTGTAGCGTGCAAATGGTGGCTCTTGCTACAGTGGCAGAGAGAAGGAAAATCCTATAGATAATTACATTATAAAAGGCTTTTCTCATATTCTCCCTTGTTTCTAGTGGCATGCCTAACTTAGTCCTGGCAGAGTCTGGTCTAATTAGTTGTGTTTTAATTTGCCGATGCCCAAATCAGTTTCATAGCAGTGGATTCATACTGATCTTTACCATGCCATTGCTCTTTAAAAAAATCCCTTTGTAATTAACAGTCACCTCCCTCTGCTTCCCAGAACATTTTCTTGAATCAAGAAAAGCCCATGTTATTCAGTGTTCTTTACAGATTGCTGTTTTTTTGATGATTGCTTTCTCTTCCTGACATAAATTAGTCAGTTCCAATAGCAAATATCATAATGGTATCTGAAAAAAAAAAAAAAATTGAATTTATGATGTAAGATTTTTGGAGAGGGTAAGACTTTAAGAGTTGAAATACAAATCAGTTGATGCAATTGGAATTGGTTCGGTTTCAGGCAACTGAGAATTTCAGTAAGTGCTAAAGATTTGTTAACACCACCACTTTGTTTAGCTTTTTAATATTTTATTTCCTTTTGCTTTCTATTTTGTGGTTAACTGTATTGTATTTTAATTGCTTGCTTGACATGATGGCATCTCAGTGGGGGCTTGAGGGGAAGTTTTATAACATTTTAAATAATTAATGGTAATTAATAGAGTGCATTAAATCAACCTCTCCTAATATTTTCTATATCTTCTTTATACACCAGTGCTTTCACAAGATGAGAGTTTAGCTCACCTCTTACAGTGTTTTAGGCTATTTATTTTCCCCTCATAAAATGTGAAATATTTTAGGAATCTTTATTTTGTAATACGCTGTCCTTTGTCCTCCAGAACAGCATCAAATACATTGGAGACATTTTTATATCCCATTTAATTTTTAATGAAAATGCCACACTGGAAAAATATGCTGTTATAATTTGGGAAAGCCAAATTTTGTCATCCTTACATAAATAAAACTTACTGATACTGATTAAGTATGTGGGGCTCTACTTCAGGTCATTCCTATGGTCTAAACTTGGCCACAAAAGTCCATTACTGTTGTACTTGGACACGAGAAGAACCACGCAGACCCAGCTTAGTCAGGACAGCAGAGAAGCCAGAAAAGCCCCAGCTGTTTATTTTCACTTCATGTATATATGTTCCTAGGAATGACCGTGGATTGGAGGATGAGGTTACCCCCTCTCCAACCACACTGGTCAAACGAAAAGACCATCAAACTTCTCCGCCTCAGGAGAAAGAATGAAAACAAAAAAGGACAGTTAGCCAAACATAACTGTGTTTACAGAAAGTGCATGAGAACTCCATCACAGAAATAAAAACATCAAAAGACTGCAAAACTCAGGGCAACACATTACTGCTTTTTAGGGTATACAAAGTAGGGTATACAAAGGGTATACAAAGCTCAAACCCACACAAACCAGCAAGTTTTGTTACTGGCGGAATGGTCTGAGAACACCCAACTGGAGTAAGGCAAGCTGGTACTTGAAACCAAACGTGTTTGGTGTCTCAAAGTCACTAAAATTTACTCATTTATGATGTGCCAGAGCCTTGACCCAGTGCATGTGGGTATTAGAATAAAATGCCTTTACATGTTTAGCACCATTATAAAGTGCTTCCACACATTCAGATGAAGCGTTTGATAGAAACCCAAAGTTTATTCCTGGCCAGTGAGATGTTGAGACACCAGGACAAATGAAGTGACAGCAAACTCTCTCTCATTTTGTTTTGCTGGGTGATGTTTACAGTTGAACTGGGAAATAATCTAATTTTTGTAATTTTCAGATGTGTTTATTATAATGTACAAGACATGCATGGAGTATTTCAGCTGTCGGATTCATTTTGTCACTGATAAAATTATTGGATGCTAAAAATGTCCATATTTTCTTAAAACTACAGATCTTTGCTTATAGAAACAACTTTGTTATTATTCCTCAAGGTTTTGAAACTCAGAGATTAATGTACTAAAGGCTCAAAGGCCACACATGTGGCTATTCTCAGCATCAAGGTCTCTCCTGTTTTCTTCAGTTTTCACTAAGGACACACAAGGCCTTTTCTGAGTTGCTTGTATTTCCTTATTTCTCATATTTCAAAATACACCACCGTGCCTCCTTCCTTTTTTTTGTACCAAACTATGTCTGTATTAACATCTCTTTGTTTATTAATTGAAGCTCCCTATTAGGAGAACATGAAAGAATAAACAACATCTGAAAAGTCTGTGTAGCTGCATTCAACTCAGAAAAAATATCCCTCAATCACAGAAAAAATTAGGTTGAAAGTGGCCTTGTTAGCGTAGAAACACATAACCACGGACGGGTACATGCAAGGTGCTTTATTAAGGCGCCAGGGGAGAGGGGTACAAACCCAAATCAAGCCCCAACATGGATTTCAGGTGCTCACATTATATACCCTTCTCGTTGTATAATCATATATTAATCATTTACCCAAGCATAAATCTCAAAACCCCCCAAACGATCATCTATTATGTGTGTTCGCTCAAGCATGATTTTCAGCCCCCCTTTCCCAGGTGCAGCTGCACAATCAACTCATCTATCTTAGTTTCTTACACCCTAAATGAATACTCAAGTTCAGGCTTGCCTCCTAGCATCCAGATAAGTATACAAGTTCAGGCTGGCCTGAACAGAATGTCCATCTTGCTCTTGGGGCCTACTTTGGTTACTACAATTTAGAAACATTTTAACCCTATGCTATCAGCCTCATGATGTCTGTAGTCCAACCTCTTGCTCTAAGCAAGACTAACCTCAAAGTTAGGTCAGGCTCTTCAGGGCTTTGTCCCATCAAGCTCTGAAAATCCCCACGGATGGGGACACAGCAGCTTCCTGGGCAATCTGTTCTGTTGCTGTCCCATGACAGAGAGATTTTCCTTAAAGCCAACTGCAAAGTCCCTGAGCTTTCTCATCCTCTATGCTTCTTTCGGAGACGGAAGCCACAGATGAGGCAACAGGAAAGTAGGAAACAATTTTAAGATACTTCACCCAAAAATGAAACACTGAAAAGATTCTTTAGAAACAATTTGTGCAGTCAAAATGTATAACATGGCATGAGTTGTTTCAAATTAATTTAATCACAGAACCATGGAATGACTTGTGTTGGAAGGCCCCTTAAAGCTCACCTGGTGCCCCCCCCTGCCACAGGCAGGGACCCCTTCCACTGTCCCACGCTGCTCCAAGCCCCAGTGTCCAGCCTGGTCTTGGACACTGCCAGGGATCCAGGGGCAGCCACAGCTGCTCTGGGCACCCTGTGCCAGGGCCTGCCCACCCTCCCAGGGAACAATTCCTGCCCAATATCCCATCCAGCCCTGCCCTCTGGCACTGGGAAGCCATTCCCTGTGTCCTGTCCCTCCAGCCCTTGGACATCCTCTCTCTCCATCTTTCCTGCAGCTCCCTCTGGAAGGACAAGGTGCACTTCCTGCAGCACCAAGGACTGAGGTCAGTCAGGTGGATCCCAGATTTAAAACACCAATCAGGCTGTTGGAAGACGGAGATACTCAGAATTGACATAAGAAGTGAGAAACAAAGATAAAGCTTCAACTCCTGTGACTAAGACAAAAACAGAGCAGCATTTAATACAAGGTTTTCAGACTTTCATGAATATGTGATGTGAGTGCTTGGGGGCTACTCACAGGCATGCCAATTTTCCTTACTATAATCTCCCTTTAGATTTTATGTCAAGATAAAGGGATCTTTCCCTTGAATACTTCTTTTCTTGCAACACTCAAGTTCATACTTTATCAGAACTTTCTTTTCAAAAACACAAGTGACAGAAGTCTGACTTTGTTCAGCTGTGTCACCGACTTCCAGTTGGACAAATATTTAATTCACTGCTTCTATTTTTAAACAATGCTGCTGAATATTTGAGTGATTGGATGCTGAGCAGAGCATTTTTTTAAAATAACATTTTCCAAGTGGTATCATTAGAAAGAGAATAATCCCTATAAGATATCACATGTAAATTCATCTTTTTTCAACTTCCAGAAAATTCATAAAAGCAATTGTTCAGAAAATGAGTGTATACATAATACTCTGCTTATGAATATAAAGTAAAAACCACTGAGCAAATGCTGTGTCTCAGGATGGTTTCTGCATTTCCCTGTGATTTTATTCAGCTTCAAAAATAGTGTAAAAATAGGAAATGTGTTCCTTAACTTATGGAAATGATTTCTTACTTTCATCTTGATGTAAAAAGGAAATTTTTTAGAGTGAAACAACCATTCTCTGGAACACCCTCCCCAGGGAGGTGGCAGAGTCCCCATCACTGACGGTTTTAAAGATGTGAGGGGATGGTGGGATAGATAAACTTCTTTTGCTGTGAAAGTCTGAACACAATGATCTTTCAAGGTCCATCCCAAACATCCAACCTGGGCTGTTTTAGGTTTCCTGATAAATCTAGGAATTATCACAGCCAATTTCATCACCAACCTCACCTGCTCCCCTCTTTCACCACAGCCACCTTCAGAGCAACAGGCATATGGGTCCTTAAGTTTTAATTGCTCCTTAAGTCTTAATTACAGCCTTCAAAAGACTAAAAAACACATGACAAGCAGAAAGATAAGAGAATCACCTGAATTTTTGTATGCATTTTGGCCATTTCTTGTGGCTTTCTTAAAGAAAGAAACAAATGAGGAGGTATCTCTCCCTTCAGGTGCAAGGGATATTTGTAAGACCTCCGTGTATAATTTTTAAAACTCAAAACAGCACCAAATTCTTCATTTTACAGAGGAGATGTGCTCAGAGCTTCAGATGACTGTCTTAGGCTTCTGGTCATGCACTGGTTATAAATAATGGCACTGATGGATCAGCTGAGCTCAACAGATATGGTTAAAAACAGTTAAAAACTGCTGGACATCCCAAGGAAAGAACAATGTCTGGAATGATAGAGAAGAAACAAAGGGAAACAAAGCTGGGCTGAAATAAGAAAGTTGGAAATATGTGTTGAAAGGGTGAAAGGTACAAAGCACTGAAATGAAGATTCTTGTAAATTCAGACCTGATTTTCTCCATCCTTTCTGTCAGTGTCCAGAATTCTGAGGTTTTTTTCTCTGAATTTTTCTCAATACTTTGCAGAAAGTAAACTTAAACCCAGGCTGACATAATAATGTAGGCCCTATCATCAGTTGTGTCACATGTGGGGAAAACATTCATGTCTCCAGCCCCATGTTTAGGACCTGCCGAGGCAGGGAGTGAAATAACGCAACAGAAACTCCCCGGGACACAGGAGGGCTCCCCCTTCCCTGCTTTAAGGCACAGCTCAATTCACAACCCGGCTATGTAAGTTACAGACTCATTCCTAGGAAAGTCAACAAGGGGAAAAGACAGCAGCCATCTATCTGTGAAATGTGAAATACTAATGGAAAGTACATAAGGCTTTTTTGCATAGACTGCACACCATTAACCTACCTCCATATTAGTTTATCATTCTAAACTCAGCTGCTGCCTTTACTCAAATGTTTTTATTTGCTGTTGCTCACTTGAAAAGGGGGTAAAATACCAGGTTATCTAATCACCATGCAAAAAAGCTACTTTTAAGGAAGTCAAAGTTCTGAAGCCTGCTCTCATAATTCACATGATACAAAAGGCATTCTAATTTCAATACCTCATTCCTTTGACAAAGATTATAGCAAGGACAGAAAATGCCCACAGATTAATCCATCATTCTGACACCATTTTTAATGAGTGGGAAATGCCAAAAATATGATCCATTACCTGTGCAATTCAAAACCTATAATATCATGGACCAGTCTGAACTCCTTAGATCGGGCATTCCTGCCCAGGAGCTTGCCACTGATCAGACTTTTTAAAACATATTGCACATCACCCTGCACAGATTAAAAATTATATATGCATAATTTTTATTGTATTTTAGACTGAGAACAAGACGATTTTCCATCTTCATTGCTTTTGAAATATCTTTCATTTGAACAGAAGTGTGATGTCCCAGTGTCCCCTAGTGGGCACATGAATTCAGAGGTAACAGGTTCATTTCATACCTGTCTATGCCCATCAGCATCAATGCCCTCAGAAAGATTGTGCTGGGCTATTGCATGAGTGTGAACCTTTTTTCCACTCTAAAAACACACCATGAAGACCAGGTCTGATAAACTGTTGTGAAGAAATAGTTAATTCAGAGAAGACGAAACCAGTTGCAATTACCTGGGGTATCTGATAGGAGAGGAAGAGAGAATAGATTCCATGACTACTTCTGTTTTCTCCTCTGTGCTGTGTAGGGTCATCTTGGCAAGGTTATTTAATGTACGTGGGCTTCAGTTTTACTTGGAGATAAAGATATTGACAGATTCTTAATAGATCACCTCCTCATGGAAGCACTGCTCCACAGCTGTGCTGTTGTTTCAGTATTAGGTGATGAGTAAAGAGCAGTTGCTATATTTTTTCAAGTATGTGTCAGTCATCTTCCTTCTCACTTGAATTACCAGTAAGAGTCTGGAGGGATCACAGGAAAGCAGCCTAATGACATGTTTAAATGAAAAATGACTGAAATAGGGATCTATCTCAAAACTCGCTTTTCTTTTAAATGAACGCAGTCCTTGTGAATTTGAGGAATTCAAAAGTCATTTCTGGATTAGGGGGAGTACTTTGAACTCCTTCCTGGGCTTCCAAGTGCATTGGAACTCTCAGGTTCATTTAAGAAAACAGTTTCAGTTATATTTGGGTTTCACTGTGTGACACGGGCAAAAGGAGTGACAATCAGGTGTCTGCTCACGACTTAGAAGTAGCACTCAGTGCTTTTGGCATCCAGGCACAAGCACCAAAGCTGCAGTCTCCCTGCCAAGGGGTGGAGAGCTGGAGCCACAGTGTTAGGGGTGGATATTGAGATTCAGGGTGTGGCTTTTGAGGAAATTCAGCATTATTTTAACTCAACATGAGACATAGTTTGGGGGCTGGGACAGCACAGCCTTTTGTAGGAGTTGCCTCCACAATAAAACCAAAAAACTCAACGTGCCCCATCTGTGTGCGCTGGGACCCCAAACCCCCCTGCCCTGGGCTGAGCCCCAGCATGGGCAGCAGGGGAGGGGGGATTCTGCCCCTCTGCCCCCTCAGCTGAGACCCCACCTGCAGAGCTGCCCCAGCCCCAGGGCCAGCACAGGAAGGACCTGGAGCTGCTTCAGAGAGCCCAGAGGAGGCACCAGGATGAGCAGAAGGATGGAGCAGCTCTGGTGGGAGGAAAGGCTGGGAGAGCTGGGATTGTTCAGCCTGGAGAGGAGAAGCTCTGGGGTGACCTCAGTGTGGCCTTGCAGGGCCTGAAGGAGCTGCAGGAAAGATGGAGAGAGAGGATGTCCAAGGGCTGGAGGGACAGGACACAGGGAATGGCTTCCCAGTGCCAGAGGGCAGGGCTGGATGGGATATTGGGCAGGAATTGTTCCCTGGGAGGGTGGGCAGGCCCTGGCACAGGGTGCCCAGAGCCGCTGTGGCTGCCCCTGGCTCCCAGGCAGTGTCCCAGGCCAGGCTGGACACTGGGGCTTGGAGTAGCCTGGGACAGTGGGAGGTGTCCCTTTGTTGGAAATCCATTCTATAGTTGGAGTGAGATGATTTTTAAGGTCCATTCCAACACAAACAATTCTATGATTCCAGAATAAGAAGCAAAATAGCAGATTTCTTCTTCCCTACTTAGCAAGTTTTTCTCATAAAGTAACACATTTACAAAAAGAGAAAAAAAAGCACATATAATCAATGTCTCAATTTTAATGACATATTCACAATTCTAAAGCAAATATTACCTGTTAGAATGGCTCTTCAAGAATATTACACTCAAAACTAAAGTTGTGGGAGATGCAGATTAAAACTTTCTCCCTAAAATCCCTTTGTGTAAATCATGGTGAAATCACTTCATCTCTCTGGCCACCAGTTGCATCCCTCAAATTACATAATCCTTCCTTTGCATGCTTTTTAGGAGCTGCTGATTTTGTCTGCTTTGAACTCTCCAAGCGCTGGGTTAGGATGTGACTCTGTGCAGGTGTCCCTGTGGGAGCTGTGACAGCAGGGTCTCCACCTGTGCCTATGCACCAAATAATAAATACCTTTCTCCTCAGCTTATTTCTTTGTCCATTGCTTTGATTCCAGCATTTATTTATTTTACAGGAATGGCTTCATCTGCCTTGCAGGATAACTTTCAATCTTCCAAAAGCCATAACCTCCAATCTGTTCAGTAACAAATGAATAGCTACAGCACTGCATACACATTCTGCAATCACAGAAATCAATACAGAATCATTTCAACATTTCTTTAAAGAAATGGAATTCTGTTCAAACATATCTATAAAGATATGCTTTACTGCAAAACAAAGCTGCAAAAAGCCAACATTATTGTTCTTCTTCTGAATTTATATAGGCGCTAAATCACCTTTTTTCACAGAGGGTATCTTTTTAACAGAAAATGCAGTTTTATAAAGAGATGTAGGACAGGAGAGCAATGAGAACAGCAGAAGTGCTGCTACACTGCCTTATCTTGCATCTTTAACCTCTGAAGAGATTGACCGAGCCAGGAATATACTGCTGGGTCACAACCCCCTTTCATTCAGACTGGACTTGTTCCAACCGGGGAATCCCTGCCAAAGACCCTCTGTGTTGTGGGAGACCTCATGATCAGTGTGACATAACCTCCAATCTTATAAATATTAATAGCTTAGCAAGAATCAAAACACAGACATGGAGAAGCTCCTGAGCTCGGGGTGGCACATTTTGTTCTGTAATCCCAGCACAGAGCAGAAATCCAACAGCAGTGGAGGGCAATTGCCTTCTGTTTCCCAAGGAAAAATGCAGCAGGTGCCAGTGCTGCATCAGCACATACCCTCTAGGGACATTTCACTGCCCTACTAATCACACTTACCTGCATCCTGCATCTTCAAACCATCTTCATATTCTCATCTCTGACCAAGTGCCCCTCCAAGCAGCCACAAGGAGGGTCTATAAATGTGCCAGAGTGTGGAGGGGCAGGACAAAGCACTGAGGGCAACAAAGTGGCTTCCCAGAGAAAATATCCCAGTGCAAAACTAGCAGTAAAAGTGTCCAGGCTGGCTTTAGTTATTATTAGAAGTGTCTAGTCTGGACATCTAACATGTTTGATGACCAGCTGCTTCATTTGAGAAGGAGTTTGGTCTTGATTCCAGGCTCCTCACCAAATCCATGCTTTCACTACACTATGGAATGCTTGAGTGTCTTTCTCCTTCCAGTATGACATGCATCACCATGTTTTTAAAGAGGAAAATACAGTTTGAAGAATCTGAGACTTTAAAACTTGTTCAGAGTTGAAGTTATAAATGAATAGTGCAATACTTTCCATAAGAAGTCCCATATTTAGTGACAAATCCTTTCAGTGCAGCTCCAGTGGAATAAAACTCCCAGATGGAATTCTTCACAGTCTGAAAACACCACTCCCCTTCCCAACCTGATCTGCCTATCAAAGAAAATTTGCTCAATAAACCTATCACATACTGAGAGGAAAACAACCCAGGCTGTTGGGTGTGTTCTGAGAGCAAACTGTGTTTGCTTCACATTAATGAAAGTTGAGGCAAAAGCTCTTTCTGGCATCATAATCAGAAAAAGAAGCAAGGAGAAAAAGGCAAAGAAACTCCTGATTTTTTTAGTTTCAACACTTACCAGATTTTGAAAGACATTTACAACCTGTACAGCTGATTTTAAAGGGGTGGTTTTGGTTGCTATTGAGCACAAGTGTAAACACAAAAACAAGCAGAGAGGACTTGGCGAGGTAGACAGAGGTGGGTGGGAGAGTCAAATGAAACCCCTGCCAAGTCCATCCTTCTCTGTTTTCTGGCTTGCCTTGGAATCCAAGCGAGCAACTTATTTTTTGGATGGAGGGGCAGGAAAAGGACAGGTAGGGTTAACACATCCATTTTGAAAGACTATCTTTTTTCTTCACTACACAAGGAAAGATTCAGCAGGTTCTCAGTGTTATTGACCCTTTCCTTCCCACAGGAGCTGAGTGCTTTAATGAAATCTCTCCTCATTTTTTCAACATTAACAATCCTTTGATTAAACCTCTATTTGTGTCTTTCTCTCAAATCTGTGTCTAATACAAAGCACCCCAGGCTCCAACAAAAAATTATACTTCAATAATGAAATAATTTCTTGTACTGTGGGTGAGTCAGGGTCTGCTCATGATTAAGAAACACTAAATATGACAGATTACTTGCAATTAATAATTACTTCATCCCCTCAGAGAATATACCCTACAACTGAATTCTTTCACACAAAGTCCTGAATTTCAGAGCTCCCCAACTGCTACAAGCAAATGCATTTTGTTTACCTATTGCCTGTGAAATAGGTTTGTTTGAAACCTGACCTGGAAGATAAAACTGTCCAATGTTGGTGAAGTGCTGTAGCCAGAACAGAATGCTGATTTTTATGGTTTTTTTATATATCATAACATTTTCCTGCCTATGTAATTATTTTAAAAAGATAGGAAGAAAAGAAAAATAAAACCCAGTAGGATCTAAATATCTTTCTCTCATCCTCTTCCCTGCAGTCGCTGGATTATCCAGCCTTCTCAGGCTGAATCAGTGTGCATTAGGAATGTTCCCAGTTTCAAATACACAAATACCAACATCAAAATGGGAGAGTATCCACAGGAGTCTAAAGTGAAGCTTGTCTAAATCTGTTTGCAGCAGAAGGGCCACGGAAAGAAATCGCCCTCTGCACCCTGGCTCTGAGGCACTGCAGTCTTAATGAATTTCAGGCTCAGACCCGTTTACATTTTCTGGCACTTGGTGCCTCAGTGGCATCTGGTGGGGGTTATTTATTTATTTATTTTAAAAAATTTGCTCTGCAGCACAAGCCTCAGTAAATTGCAAGGTTTTCGCAAGTCAGCTTGAAGGGCTTGTTCAGCAGACCTTGAATCATCAGTAAATGCTCAAAATTAGCTGTCAGCTTTGAGGAGGGTAGAAAATCCAGTGGCACTGGATACAAATCTTAGTGCTCAGTGCTTTGGGGGCACTCTGGAAGCTTTGAGCACAGAACCTTTGGGTTTCCAGCTGAATTCGGGGGGAGCAGTGTTGTGTCTAAGCTTTTCCTTCAGCACTGCACCTCAGCAGGAGCAGAGATCTGTCATCCCACAGAGCTGCCACTGCATTAGTGGTGGCACAGGCAGTTTGACCTTCATTTATCAAAGGAAAGCATTCCCCTTCAGCCTTTTAAAGCTCCTGCAGGAGTCACTTTTGCTGAATTCACTTGCTACTCCTCTCACTGTTTTCTCTAACACATCATCGCTACTTCTAATTCTGTAACAGCTGAATAGAGTAACTGTATAGAGTACAGTGGGATAATGAGGATGAGGCATAGGCCAAGAAATGCAAATTCATAAATATCCACTACAAAACATCAGCGGTAAACACAGAAGGGTCTCGATTACTCATGTAAATATTAAGTTTATAAAATCAAGACCTAAAAGCCAGGAAGTTCTAGAATTCACCTTAGCCTTTATTTCTTCTATTTGAGAATATATATCCCACTTTCTGTATGCTTCATAATATCTGATAATCTCTGTGGTGATATTAGAATTTAATGTCCTCATGTCTAATTCTTCCATAAGACCAACTCCTCCCAAAGGCTGAGTTCAAGTTATTGGAGCAACTAGACAAGTGGAGGAACTTAAATAATTCTGTGTTAATCACAGATTATCAGAATATTTTCAGATGTACAACAGTTTTTCTAAGCCTTAGAAATAGCTGTGCTGCCTTGGCTAAAACTTTGCAAACACCTATGGAGGGAAACTCATTAAAAATTCCAGCTGAAAATGTGCAGCATTTCTACATGCACTACACATGAAGAGAAAGAGGTGTGGGATAACCCATTTAAAATGCATCATAAAAAATAAAAAAATAAAAAAGGCAGTACACATTCAAAACATTTTAGCAAGCAAATCCCAAAATACCCTCATAAAGTTGGTAGAAAATGTGAAAACTGATAGCAGACATGAATTAAATAATTTAATCATGCAGTCAGTAACAGAGGAGATGTTGCATTCCACATTTCTCCTCCTCTGAAACCAATGGCAAACCAGACCCCAGTAATGTTTGAAATCTCTTTAAGGTACACAAAGCAAACCTTTGTTGCCACCGAAGGAGATCTATACAAACAGAACAGACGATTAGGTCTGAAACCACCCATTTCACATTTGCAAATGCATCCTGATAGAAACAAATGGAAAGGTTTCAGGTAAACAAATTTTCAGCACATTTGCAAGTGAAAAATCCCTGCCAGCAGGTGGTAGTTTGGTCTACCCTGGACACTTTCAGAGCTATTGAACTGCATGTCACAGCACTGCAACCTTTATTTCACTATATGCTCTGTTTTCCCTAAGTGTTTGGTAAGGCAAGGAAAACCAGAGCCAGCAGAGAGGCACACAAACAGAATAGCAAATAAGATCACTTTTCATTTCAGGCTTTTATATCAGAGAATTATATTTTCAATCCTAACATAGTCACAATAGTCACAATGGCAGTTTGTAACTTGCTTTCCGGGCACGTTGTACGGTTGGGAAAGATTTTCACATAATCAAAGCTGGATATTTCTAGAGAGATCGAAAGAGTCTGTGAAGTGGAGAGCAGGTGCTACAGACATCTTAGAGGATCTGAGAATGCAATTAACCAGCAAATGAGCCTTGGAAAACCCAGTCTTGCTGAACAGATGAGCACAATAAAAGCCACTGAGAAATGAGATGGCCAAAGCACGCTAATAACAGCAGAAGCATGGAGACATCTGCCCTGTGCCTTAACCTTTAGGAAAAGAGAGCAGATCCCACACGGAGAGGGAAGTAGGGACAATTATGTAAATGTCTGGGGCTCCCGGAGGAGATGGAAGTTTATTGATTGCTTTCACAGAGGCTCAGTTAAGCAGAGCACCAGTGGCCTCTCTCTGCACACTCCAGTGGATTGGTGCTTGCGATGGCTGGTGCTGGAGGAAATGGGTCAAGTGGATTCCACGAGATTATCAAACCCAAGTGGTTTTACCCCTCAGCATTTATGCAGCAACTTTTCTCATCATTTATGTTCTGACTGCCAGCCTTGAGGTTGAGCACTGGGAGGTGTTTAATAAGCTCTGTGAGAATCTGTAGTCACTGGCAGCCTTTAACATTTGGACAAATGTAATATGGCTTGGGACAAATGAAAATAATCCATCTGAGCAATTTCTGCTGATGCCAAATTTCATACAGGGCTTATTTCAACAATGGAAAAGTGATGTCTCAAACTTTGAAAATAGGTCAGACTTTCTATAACTCTGAATTTTTCTGGGGCTTCTACAATACACTCTGCAGTAGCTTATGTCTTTACAGGGTATAAATCACAAAAACCACATGTCAAGCCTAGTACTGATTTTATAGGCATTCAGGTTAAAAGGGGGATTTTCTGCTCTGACACAGAGGATGTCTGTGACAGGGCCATAAAATGTCCTCTTTTATGAAGACAGAAAGAATTCAAAATGGGAGCATGGGAATGAAGTGTGATGTCACTCACCTTGGGATGGGCCGATATGCAGATGGAGCATCAGCTTTAAACTACAACTGCTGTAAAATGCTTCACGATGTAGAATTACTGAATGTCTCCTTACTTCAGTCTCCAACATCTCTGAAGTCTTAGAGAGCTTTGTGTTCCCCACCACTTAGGCTTGCTGTGACTTGTTGAAGCTGGAGCCATGGCTGGGGTGACCTCCAGGCCCCTCAGCCAGCAGGGCCAGGCTGTGCAGCACCCCTGGGGAGATGAGGCAACAATTATCTTTAAATCCTTGTGACTTGTTTGCTTGATCATTTTTTGCTACATTATTAAGTGTGAGGACCTGGACCTCAGGTTGACACTGGATAATTTTTCTTTTCCTTTTTTAAAACTAATGATTTTTAGCGCTTCACAATCTGTAAAATAGAGCATTTTTTATAGTGCTCAAAGGATTCTGAAACGGCACTTAAGACACTTCTGAGCCCAGTTCTTACATACTTAGATGTAGTTACTTCCCACTACTAGATTTAAGAACTTTCTCCGGCCTGAGTTAACCGTGTAGAGATTCAAATATCTGTCTCTGCACTGAGAATGAGCCTCACACTCACCCTGAAGTGAGTTTGTTGGCTTAAATGTAGCTGAACCTTAGATTACCATATCCCTTGTGAATGGAAGTGTCAAACCATATGCTTCCCCTGCTTTGAAATGCTTCATTTTCATTTTGCTGCTTCCCCTTCTCCCCATTTCATGATATGCAGTTTCACGAGAAATTGCTGTTTCCACTCCTTATGCTTTTTTTTTGTATAAGCTCGATAATTTATTAAAACAAAGATACCAGTTTAGCACCAGTGACTTCAGAGATCCTCAGTGGCTTTTGCAGTAGGATGGTTAAGGCATGATGGCTCTCTCCTGTCACTTATTAAGGATTCAAGGAAATTAAAATCTTCCAGTCATGGAATTGATATTTAGAGGTCATCAGTCTACACAGTTAGAAAGACATTCAGAAATATTTTCTGAATCACGCTAGGAGAAAAATCTTACCCTTATTATTAATTACCACAGTGTGACAAGCCAAATTCTCTTCAGGTTTTATTCCTTCACTTCTGGATAAAAGTCTTAAACTTCATTTGCTCGTTTTCATTCTGAGGCAGCAGGCTGGGTGCTGCTTCCCTGAAATAACCCTTTCTCCCAGCATGGCTGGGTAATTCCACCTGATGGACCAGAGTTAGGGATAACTCCAGGGAGAAAAAGATGGAAGAAGTGCTTGGATTAGTACTCCCAAAGCACCCAAGGCTGGAGGATCACCGTGGGAACTTCCAATTTTTTCTTATGGGATTCATTCCAACACTTCTTTCCCCTTAAAGCTTTAGAAGGAATACTGGAACTCCACAGCTGATGACTAAGAATCTGACCTGTGTTCTTTTCTACCTCTTTCCTCCTTTTTCTTTTTGTTTTGGTTTGGCAAGGGTGCAGGTCAGAAGGAATTTAATGTCCATGAAACATTCAGGGTGCTTCAGCAACTACAGTTACATTTCTCATCACATCGTAATTTTTCACTTTGTCTATCACCTCTCTTAATGTTGGGCTGGTTCCTGGTTTTATTTTTTTGGAATGTATTTGCTGATATTGGTGTTTTAAAAATCTGGATAATAAAAAAGATCAATTTTCACCTGAGTCAAACACAGTCATGTTGCCCTGGCATTTCTTGATTGCTTGGGAAGTAATTGTGATGTTTACTCCTCCAAGTATGCTGTGTATTTTTTCAGGATTCTCTGATGTGAAGAGACACAGCCCCCACTTTGAAACAAGAACTAGCATTGGATCAGATATGGAATCCACTACTTTGTTCACCCTTCCCTCAGAATGTGAACATTTAGCACCGAATCACAGAAAGTTACATTATATTGGATTAAGGCCAATTCTTGTCTCGTCCCTCTCCCACTGCATGTCAAATTCTCATGAACACTTCATGAAAAAGGAGTGTAAGAACTCTCTTTCTCAGTCAAAGACAAAAGAGTGATATGGGCTTCTACAAGAGGAGGAGTTAACCTAAACCCACTCCTGAAGGGTTGCCATAGATTGGTTTGAGTTCCCCTGAGTATCCTCAGCACCTTCAAACTGACTCCTTAGGATCAAAGAGAAGGGCAATTAGGTAGAGTGGAGGTCACACACTGCACCTGTGCAATTCTAACTTCTTCCTGATGATTTAAAATACTCTGTATTTCAATATATTGCAGATTTTGATCAGTGTTTTTCCCCCCACCATTTCTTGATCATTTGAAATTTAAACTGATTCATTCTGAAAACTTTAGGCAGAAAACATTAACCCTGCCAGAGGGAAAAAAATCAAAATACTGTGGGAGTTCTGAAAGTAGTTGTCACTTGTGTATTCCTCTTGCATATAATGCTGACAGATTATGTTGGAGAATTCCAGAGTTTCATTTAGGCTGCATAGCAAGGTCTCCGTGGTGTTGCAAGTGGGATGTGCCAAGCAGTCACTGTAGCCAGGAGACAATTTCAAATAGACTTTAGGACTGACCTAAAGTTTGTGAGCAGAGAACAGTGATCAAGAGGAGTTTTTGGCTCATATCAGATATGACATATCATTGTCAGCACAGAAATACAAATCACTTGCCCTGTTGTCCTTCTCTGTCTTTAATCTGATTCTCTTTATGTCACTTTTCCACTTCTCCATGTGATAACACAACAGAGCTGAATCCTTCTTTTCCAGTTCCCTACAAAAATATCCCCAAATTCACATTGGTGCTGGCGTTGTAGCTGCCTTCTCTTCATCTCTCACATTCCTTCTAGAAGCAGCCCAAACCACCAGATATCCAGCCCATTATTTATTGTGTTTTCTAATGATCTATTAATTGAACAGGGGAGCAGTACTTCTGGCAAACATTTACACTCGCAATTAGGGAATCAGATCCTCCATAGCAGAAGTCTAATTTTATTTGGCTTATCTTAGAAATAGCTGGCTCAGATATGAAGAAATTTGTATTACTGAGGGATGCAGAAATCTGAAGATAAAGAATCTATTCTTTTGTAGAATTCGCTGAGCCAAATTTGTTAAATTTATGCACACTCATGGCACTGTGTTGGGTCTCTCAAATGTTTCCATACCTATTTTTTTTTACTTTCTACTTAAATTGATTGCAAATCAGCTTAAAGTACCAGACATGCTGCTGCCATTGCTCTTTTCTAAACTTTGTATAGGTGATCTGGGACAAGTGGCTTGACTTCTGTGTTGTTTGGGCAGGTAATTGGACAGGGATGAATGATGAGCAAAACTAATACAATTATTAATTGAATATTAATTAATACAAGTGTAAATGCAAGGAGGGGTGGAAATAAATGGTATTTAAGGTCCCTTCCAGCACAGTTCACTACAGGATTCCATGACTATAATGCTAAGAGTGTGCATGCTCAGGAAACCTGGATAGCACACAGCAAAGAGGAAGGTCTATCTCCTCCCTAATATGGCCTAAAACATAAGCCTGGATAGCATGGATAAGCCTGTGAAACTTCTCTCAAAATTAATTTCAGTTGCAAACTGCCAGGATATCAGAGAAGTCATTTGGATAAAATGAGAGCCAGCTTAGGCCAGAAATCCATCCCTAATCATCCGCCAGGATACGGGAGTCACCCCTATTAGGAGGGATATGGGAGATAAATGAAATTGCAGCACTTTCTCCTTCCCTGCCTTTACACAGAAACCCTGTTCAAGCACCCACACAGAGCTCTCCATGGAAGTTTCATTCCAATTTTATTGTCCCAGCCCTTTGCCACCCATACTGGACACCTCTGTCAAGGTGTGTATAAATTACATCGTAATAGATGTCTCTGCTTCCACAGGAGATCCACAAATATGTGTTTGCCTGTTGACTGCAGAATGTTATAAAAGTCCATAGAGCAGCCTGAAACACTCTGGCCATTCCCTGTTTTTATGCCATCACACTTCCAGAAGTGTTCTGTCTTCTCTGGCCTTTAATTTTCAGATTGCCACAAAGTCTTTTCAAAAAAAGCCTGAAAAAAACACTATAATAATATTTGATCTGTAATTAAATTATGAGATTTGATTTAAATTGATGGCTTGTAGCTTGGTTAGAGAGGAGCTTTTGGAATTATCCCCTGCCATGTATAGGGAATATAATTCAAAGCCTTAAAGAGATTAGGCTTGAATTTTGAAGGCGTCACAGACTTGTTTTATTCAGCGTAATCTCTACAAAAGTATGTTTGGTGATGGCTTAAATGAAACAGTGCCATTTGCTTCTCAGATCCAAGTTTTGTTCCTCTGGACAATCTTTAGACGCACCAAAGAGTGGGGAAGAACAGCTTCAGTGCATTGATTAAAACCAGGGCTTGTGACTGAGCACGGTAATGGTGATGAAATTGATGAAAGCAAAATACTCAAACATTTGATTCGTTAAAAAAGGAACCATAGTATCTGTTTCAATCCTTCCCACACCTAACACCCGAAACCTTGCTAGGAAAGGGTTTGATTAATACACAATATAGGCCTTAATATAGGTAATATCTTTCAAATTTAAAGCTTTCATGAGTTTCTTGGAAGCAGGCAGATATAAAGATGCTCTACCTACTGATGAAGTATCCTACAACATTTGTGTAGAGCAATTTCTAGCAGACAGGAATGAAAATCAAATTAATTATTTGTTAAAGACACCAGACTCCATGAATTATTTCCTTTGGTTTAAAAGAAACAAGCATCAATACAAACAATAAATATATGCCTTTGCCAGAAATCGAACAAACACATAGTTTATAGCATCTGTCATTAATCCATCAAATATAATTTTCAGATTTCTTATACTTTTTTCCTCTATTTGACAGTGATCAGACCTAATATACTCAATACAGGTATTTTCAGGTTACTACTGCTTTAGCATTTCGAATTATTTTGTTATTAGAGATGGATAATTCCCAGTACTTTCTTGTCAGTTTGATTATTATTTTTTATTCATCTAGTTAAAAGTCAAAGTCCACAAGTAACAGTGGTCAACTTGTCAGCAGCTCCTTCTTTCAAGTGACTGTCTCACATCTGTTCTTTATCAAAACAGAACCTTGCAATTCAGTCCAATTTTGGTTTTGTCACCAGGTAATAACACCTGATTTAGCAAACAAATTGTTTCCAGCAGAAGTGATTTAATTTGTCCCAACTTCAGATCCACCTCTGGGAAGTGCAAAACTGAATTAAAACCAATCAAAAGCACAGATATTTTTCT
This sequence comes from Rhagologus leucostigma, assembly GCA_013397725.1. Taxonomy (NCBI): domain Eukaryota; kingdom Metazoa; phylum Chordata; class Aves; order Passeriformes; genus Rhagologus; species Rhagologus leucostigma. The sequence goes on from VZTD01004342.1 coordinate 24,877, forward strand.
TTTACACCTTTCTTTGCCACTTAAACAAGGCTTGCAGGACACAAGATTGGGCAGCAGCAGCTTTTCTTATTGTCCAGTCACGCAGGACATGGGAACAAACCAGGGCTGTCCATCAGCAGTTCTGTTTCAAACTCCCTAAAAATTTTATTTAGCTCTTTTTAAAGGCTACATTAGAAAAAATAACAGTATTGAACAACCAACCCGACCCAACCAACCAACCAACCAACTACCCACCCCATAGAAAAAACAAACAACAAAAAAACCCCCAACTTCTATCAACTTTTGTTTGTTATCAATAAGATTCCATTACCAAACAGCAATTAATTACTATTTTATGACTATCTGTTAGAAAGTTTGGGAAAATCCACTAAAATTGAGGTAGTGGTATTTGATTTTTCAATATTTACACACATTTTCTTTTTAATATCCTCCATATGGGTTGCCTTTTTCTCCTTCTGTCTCTGTTCTTCATCCGGTGGGGATGGTTTTGAGTGCTGAATACTAATGAACGGATTTTTGGCCCAACTTATGATTGTTTGTTCGGAATTATTAATTCAGTTTGAAAAACATCTGAACTGAGTAGGAAACAACTGAGATCACATCATGCAGGGCCAGAGGAAGATGCTGATGGAAATGCACGAGTGCAGAGAACACTTGTGAATGTGCAGTGTTCTGCTCAAGGTTTCCTCGTGTTTTCCTCTTGGATGCACCTTCCCAGCAAGAACATTATCTGTGTTCCTGTTGCTCCTGCAAGCTCGTCAGTATCTCCAGCACTTTTATTGAAATGCAGCAGAGAAACGAAACATCTGGCAAGTCACCAAACCAGAGTGACTGGGAAAAGCTGAAAAATCCCTCGGAGAGGGAGAAACATCTGCTTGATAGGCAGGGAAAAATAAACGAGCAATAAACTGATTTTAACAGCAAATAAAAGGTACATGGGTCTAGGGGAAGATTTTCTAGAAATGCTGATTACTCACATTATGCAATTAAATTGGCATTACTGTGTTTGACAGTCATAGAAAAGCAATTGTGAAAAGATTATGTGCTCGAAGAAACTGATATAAGGACTTAATTTTCTACTTGCATAGCAAGAAAATCTGCCTTTTGAAGTCTCCTGGGTATTTTCTGGGCAAGAACCTATGAACTTTGTCTCCTGCAATCCCAAAAAAGCTGTAAAAGAAACATCATGCTTGTTTGGGTCTGAAAAAACACCACAGTCCCAATGTTTTATGTTCTGTAGAAATGCTATTAAAAACGATGAAAAAAAGTAAACCTCCACCTCACTTAATGAAGAGATCAGCTAATTCACCACTTGAAATCAAGGACAACTGAACTTTTACCATTTATTGCAAAATTCACCATGATTCTAGATAAATTCACTGGAAATTATTTGTGTAAGAAGCTGTTGCCAGTGAGGGTTATCCAGTGGCAGATAAATGCAAGAATACAGATATGAGCCAACAGACAATATCTAAGTTATGAACTTAAGAAATATGCTGAGTGATCACACAAAAATCCAAACTTCCTAAAGGTGCAAGGTGCTGGTTTAGTCATGCACAGACTCAAATCTGTTTATGCTGCAGGTCCAGTTTGCTTGAGCACCAGCGAGTGAATCCTTTCCTTAGTAACATACTGTGAAACAATTCTTAGAACTGCAAGGAACCATCCCTAAATCACAGATACATCACTGCTTTTATCAGATTTGCACCCTTTGGGTTACACGGGAAGCGCGCACAGAAGAAATGGGATCTTGTCTCGTAAAACTGCAGCCTGATGCAGGTGAGGAAGTACAAGCTGTGTCAGGAGACAGCTCTCAAAAAACAAGTGATAAAGATGAAGTTTCCTTTGCACTGCCCTCGTGAATCACTGTATGACCATGAACACAGGCAGTCTAAGATGTCCTGCACTAATAAACTCCACTGAGAAGGGCAAAGCTGTGGGAAACAGCAACTGTCTGTGCCCGAGGAAGGGCTCACAGCTGAACTCTGACAGCGACAGAAGCACTGCAGCACTTCAGCTCTGAAACAGAGCACACACGGTTCTACCTTCACCCAGGAGCCATCAGAGCATGCAGGCTGCACCCAGAGCTCCACAGTAATTTCATCCTGCCCATCACCAGGCTCTGACACACATGAATGGCATCAGAGATGCACCTCAGAGTGCAGGGCACCAAAAGATGCGTTTAACTCCTGGACGGTCACGAAGGTGCCTAAAAGGGGACTAATATGGGAAAACCTTATCCTGACTGCTAGAGGTCTCTCACCATCACTTCAGAGGCCAAGTATTTTTCATAACCACCTTGAAATGTTTAAAATAAGGCAGAGACACCACTCCGGCAGCCTCAGGGCGGTGTCCATTCCCTGGGGAGCCTGGGCAGTGCCCAGCACCCTCTGGGGGAAGCAGAACCCTTCCCTGCTCTGCAGCCTGAGCCTGCCCTGGCCCAGCTCCAGCCGTTCCCTGGGTTCTGCCCCTGGCCCAGAGCAGAGATCAGAGCTGCCCCTGCTCTGCCCCTCAGAAGCATCCCCTGTGATGCTCAAAACTGCCCATGTTTGTTGCAGTCTAGTAAAACAACCAATCTGTTGCATTTAAAGGCCGTAGGGCAGATTTTGGCTGTTCCAAATGAATTTTCGTGTTCTTGCACTTACTACTTCCATGTGTAAAATCATCTTTATCATGGTCAAGTGGATGGGAGAGGTTCTAGTTCAGTGGATTTAGATTTTGGGAAGTTCTTCCTGTAAAAAGTAAAAAAAATCTTTAAAAGGTCCAATCACAAGGATAGAGGTAAATTACTGAGTTTTTATTTCATTAAGCATTATTTAATTGTAGAGAAACCAGTGTGTTGCATTAAGTAAAATGATCTCTAAGAATTGAGGCTACATTTCTGTCATTTGAGTTCTTAAAGGCAGTCCCATTTAAAGAAATACTGATTCATTTCTGAAATCACAGGTTTTGTATTGCCTGGAAGTACTTATGAATGGTTGTGTGAGTTAGTTAAAACAATTTATCTTACTTGAACCTACATTCTTCACTGAAAGGATCTACACTGAAAATTTTCTCCTACACCATATAAATGGCTCTTTAAAACTAGTTACATTCCTTGGTTAGTTACACATGAGCTGATGGATCTTGCTTATAGTTAGAAGACAAAGAAAAAAGTAATTTTAAAAAAGATCAATTAATGATTCTCATTAACCTGAACAAGCTGGGCCAGACAAAAAGGCCCTGAAAGGTCCAAATTAAAAGACATAAGCTACAATAACTGACTAGAGATTTATTTGTGCTACTGGCATTTCCAGTTGCCTGCACTGGGCAAGCAGCACAAGTCCTTTATGCCTGGAGAAGGCAGGGAGATCGGGATTGACAGTGGCTGCTGTCATTATGTGAGGACAGATGTGGAGAGCAAGGAATTAGGCACATTCCAGACCATTCCTGTAGTATATTGGCACACATAACTCCAGTGTTCCCATTGATCTATCTGTTACCTAAATGTTCTGACCAGAACTGCTCAAAGCCACAGGTTGTTTTAGTGACTGTATTATCATAAAGCCTTCCTTCTTCAATAAAAATAATACTGCAATGCACTAAACCAAAATTATAATAATAAAAAGATAACAACTGCCAATAGATTCCACACAGGATGAATTGGCTTCCAACTTACAGAAAGCTCTGAAATAAATTTTTGCCTTTTCAACATAATATAGATTAAATTCTTCACAATGAAAGCCTGGTAGAGGCTTTTAAGACACATTTCTTTACCTTGCTGATATGTTTTAATTCTCTTGTCACTCCACACCTAAAATTGTTGTTCCTGGTACATGTCACTGATCTGATTTAAGGACTCCAGAGAATTCTGCCACAGAGATGGAGATTTTAGCTATTCCCCTGAGTGAGAAAAGCCATTTAACTTTAGTGGATGAAACTGCCACCAAAGACAGAGACATAAAACACATGTGACATTGCCCTTGAAACCACAAGTAATTACTACCACAAGTGCCACTCACGCACCAATATGCAAGAGACACTTAACTGATAATGTAATAATAGACCACAAAGAGAATATACAGGCAATCTCCATTAGAGAGAAGAAATTTAATAAACATTTACCAGCTAAAAATCCTGTGCGAGGCGACATATTTCTCTGGCACTCAGTGCACTTGAATTTGAACTCTTTTGCACAAGGTTCACCTTTGCTTGTGTATCTGACCACTGGTAATACCAGGCACTTTGGCAACTCCCTTGGACTCCTACAAGTACTGAGTTGAGGTTTAAGATCATAGAATGGGTTGGGTTGGAAGGGACCTTAAAGCCCATCCAGTCTGGATGTGCCAGAGCAGGGACACCTTCCAATATCCCACGCTGCTCCAAGCCCCAGTGTCCAGCCTGGCCTTGGACATTGCCAGGGATCCAGGGGCAGCCACAGCTGCTCTGGGCACCCTGTGCCAGGGCCTCCCCACCCTCCCAGGGAACAATTCCTGCCCAATATCCCATCTAGCCCTGCCCTCTGGCACTGGGAAGCCATTCCCTGTGTCCTGTCCCTCCAGCCCTTGTCAGTTGTCTCTCTCCATCTTTCCTGCAGCTCCTTCAGGCCCTGCAAGGCCACACTGAGGTCACCCCAGAGCTTTTCCTCTCCAGGCTGACAATCACAAGGAAGTGTTTTGGTTTTTTTAATCTCATGAAAATCAAAGATAAATCAAATATAACCCACAGAGAGGAGAGGTTACCTGTACCCCATTTCTCTAAAATGCCAGTGCTGTGGCACTGTCACTCCTGCCAAGCCCTTCCCTGCAAGTGCCAGTGCAGGCCAGGCAGTGACACACAGCCACAGCAGGGACTCGTGTGGCCACTGCATGTTTGCACACACAAACACAGCACTTCCACAGCACTTCCACAGCCCAGGCATGAGATGTTCCCACATAGATCCCATTTGCAGGCACTAAGGACTGGACAGCAGCACAGCCAGCCTGGCCTGTTCCAGCTCATCATGCACTGAGCACTGCCAGCTATTTGTGTACCAGCTCTTCACTCAATTCTCAACAAAAAAGCTGAAAACACTGGATGAGTGATGTCATGCAATGCCTTAAGACACATTTATGCACAGCTGAATAATTCAGAACTCAGGAACACAGCTTTCTCATTCAGCTCACCATCACCAACAGCTCATCCAGACCACATCCAGACCTGGACATTTCAGCGAATGTAACTTCCTGTGGTTCCTTTTGCTCTCCTGTCCTGGCTCTGGGTGTCCCTCACCCTGCTGTGCCACAGGCCCCCAAACCCTTGGCATGCAAAGGGTGGTCAGGTCACAGGCTCTGGCCTGGGGCTCCCACCCAGAGCTCAGCCTGCAGCCGCTCTGAAGGGATTCCAGTGAAGGGGATTGTAGAAGGACAATACACTCCGTAATCTTCTTCCCAGCCCACATTCCCAGCTCCTGGGACCTTCCCCAGAGGTAACTAATGAAAGTTAACAGTAATAGCTCTGGTACCTACCCAGAAGCCCTGGTGAGAGTTACACAAGGACAAGCAGTGCTGCTTCCCTTCCAAGCAGTAAGTGAAATGGCTTTAAACAGGACGTAATTGGGTGCAACAGGGAAAGCTAGAAAGGCATCCACTTAAAGCAGGCTCAATAATTATCAGCAGGCAGAACCAGTCTCTCTCCCCATGCCCGTCCACCCATAGCTCGGGATGCACTGTACATGAGCATTAAGATACATTCCAGCCCTGCCTCAGTTACAACTCATTTATAATTCATCATAAAAGCAGAGAGAAACCTCCATGAGAGGCAGGTCCTCCCTCCCCTCACTCTACTGACACCTCCTAAGCCAAGACCAGCCTGAATGGCTGGAACTTCAGGGCTGCCCTGGGACTTCCCTCACATTTCTGGGTGGATTGTCACAACCAGGCAACAAACTGGGCATCACCAACAGCATCAGTGTTCCTGGGCTCTTTGCAACCAAATCTCCATGTAATGTCAAACTACACTCTGGTCCTTTTCAGGAAGAAATCACTTGAGTCACTGTGACAAAACAGAAAATCCTGCTGTGGGAGTCTTTCCTTTCTTTTGCTTTCACCTGTGACTCCCACATTTTTATAACTGAAAGTTACAGTTTTGGTTTGGTTATTGTGCAGTCTGAAGTCTCTCACTCACAGACGTACAGGCAGGAATAACTTTAATCTTACAATAAGAATTCTAATAATAAGAATTTCTAAACAAATACATGCCACCTGTCCCATATCACACAGGTGAATGAGGCCAGGCTAAAGTATTTTTCTCTTGCTCTCGACAAGTCACAACCAAATATTCCTTTGTACTCCACCTTTTATCAGAAAAAAAGAAGAGATTGCTTTTCTTTCTTTTTTATCCACAGCAGTTTACAGTGGACTCATTACTTTTTGAGACCCCCTTGCACATTGCTGTACTTATGTCAGGATCCGGGGAAGTGTTCTGGTGGGGTACTGCGACCTCCGGATCCGACTTTAACAGAAAGTTGCTTGGCAGTCACTGCATTCACACAGACACACACACACGCTCCGGACAGCTTCTTCGACAAGCCAACGGCAAAGAGGCAGGAAGAGTCTTTGTGTGGAATTCCATGGCACAGGTTTATTTGAGCCCCATGCGTAAACCGGACCAAGCACCAAAGACCCAGGGGGATGGCAATTTTCAGCCTATATATGGGGGCAGGGAAAGCAGCAGGGGCAGTACATAGGCGGGATTAGGGTACAGGAGCCAATGGGAAAATGTGAGGGAGTGGCAGGGAACAAGGTCCAATGGGAGAGTGGGGAAGGGAGAACTTTCCAAAGGAGCAGACAAGGTACAAGGGGGCAGAGAGGTCAACTGGGGAAGCAGAACAGGGATACATTTCCATAACAGAACAGGGCATCCTGGGGGAGGCTTTTTTAGTCACTTTAACCTGGGGAGCTCTCTCGGGGTCTGTCCCTTTCACTGGCTCCCACATACTTACTCATCTAAATAATGAGAAATCCACAATAATGTCTTTCTCTAAAATCTTTTTAACCAAACATTGTTGCATTTGAATTTTTTCAGAGCCATGCCAGTTTAATTTCAGTGACTTGTGTATATTCTGTTTTACCCAGTTTCAGAATCTTCTGTAGAACAAGAATTATGGTTTCTGTATAATATCAAAATAACAAAAATAGGTGCCATGTTTGGAACTCAACATCTTTTGGAAAAACAAGCTTAAAGATTTACCTGCTTCGTACACATGAGCTTGGGACTTCCATGAACAGCACAGTTATTCATACACAGATTTACCAGGGGATCTTTCAACTGAATGTTACTTAAATAATACTCTGTCTTTGAGAGTCCTTGTTCAGGAGTTCATGTGATATGTTTCATATTTCTTGAAAAAAGCAATTTGCAGTTGATTTTGTTTTCTACTTTTAATCTATTTCTATCTTCCTTAAAAATATTCAGTTTTTAGACCTTCGTGGTTGAAAATTTGTTTTAATCATGTTTCAGGATCAAAACTCTAGTAGGGGGAATTATGATATTGTAAAGTAAATAACAATATTTAGCTGCACTCCCTCTGTCTCATGAGAATACCTAATTGCCAAAATGTGATATTTTAATTTAATATCTTCGCTGCAACAACACATTGAGCTCCTAGCACTGCAAAAATTAATGAGCTTTGCTTCGAAAATTAACTTGAACTGTAAATAATTGAGCATCTCCATATCTACATGTTCACAGGAATTTGTTACACAAATAATAGGAAAACACTGTATTTCATCCCTTCAGCCTGTCAACGCCATTAACAGACCCTGAATGGATCTTTTGTAGATATTCAGCACATCTAACTGGGATGTGGCTCTGCACGTAGCATGGACTTGATTTGGGGGCTTAAATCATTCATTAGATTAAAAAAAACCCATACAAACTGGTTTCTATCTTGGCTCCTTTCACAAAACATAATTATCTTCTAAAATGGCCTAACACTTTAAATTAATGGTCTCAGGCACTACCAAAAGCCGTAACATTTTCAAATTCAATGCCAAACAGTTAAACAAGTGCCCACTAGATACCTGTCAACATGTAAGGTCATCGTATTTCCAGTGGCCAATAAATGTAGAACTTGTCAAGGAAATTGTCTTCAATGAAAAAATACAGGTTTAGCTTTGCAATTCTTGTGCTCAACAACAACAACAACAACAAAATCACATTCCACTATATATTTATATTAGGAAATTGAACAATATTGTCTGAATAAAGGGTTTTGTCAAAAGGAAACAAATAAACTGCTCTGCCACAGAATCTCTTCTGTCCTGGCTTCCCTATGACCACGGTTAGAGCTTTTTAGCCAATGTTTCCTTGCAGGAGGAGTGCAGGAGGGTCAGTCCTGGGAAGAGCAGCTGAGGGAGCTGGGAAAGGGGCTCAGCCTGGAGAAAAGCAGGCTCAGGGGGGACCTTGTGGCTCTGCACAACTCCCTGACAGGAGGGGGCAGCCGGGGGGGTCGGGCTCTGCTCCCAGGGAACAGGGACAGGAGGAGAGGGAACGGCCTCAGGCTGGGCCAGGGGAGGGGCAGGTTGGACATCAGCAGGAATTTCTCCATGCAAAGGCTTCTCAGGCCTTGGCAGGGGCTGCCCAGGGAGGTTTGGAGTCCCCACTTCTGGAGGTGTTCAAGGGAGAGATGTTTGTTTGTGTTCTTGTTTATTTAATAGTAAAATGCAAAATCTACTGTATTTAACTTAAGTCTTGAATTAAGAACCCAGCTAAGCTTTTTTCTAGGCCAGAGCTCCATTCAAGCTGTGTCCTTGGTTTTCTGCCCTTTCTCTCTAACATTTCTCTTTCACTCCTGCCTCACACAGACGCTTCTTGTCTTCCCACTTCTCTCAGACATGCATCACTTCACAAATTAATAACTAATGAAGCCCTTATGCTCTCCCATGCTTTGCGTAAGCCTTTATTCTGCCTGATGACGTGGAATTGTTTTCTGTGAAGACTCCTTTAGTTTTAACAATTGACTTTGTAGAACCAGATAATTATTTATAACTAACAGTTCTCCTGAATAAAGAGCAGCTGTTTAAATTATCCAAAATTATAAGTCCAATAACATTCACACCAAAGTATGAGTGTATCTGTATCCTAATTATGATGATAATCCTGGGTTTTTGCCAATAGAATATATACATATCATATATTTTTTTTAAAACTATACAGCAGCAATAGCCATTGCTTGGTTGTCTTAGCTTTACCTTAAAATAATTTTATATAAAGAAGGAAGTGAATTTTTATAATTTTCTCTAATATTTCCAAAGTCATGTTCCCGTTTCCTTTCATTTTGCTTTGTCTGCAGTAACCCTCTGCTGCAAAGTACCTTTAAAAACATATTTTTTTTGCATCATTAACAGTCTAGAGTCCTTAAGGCTGAATATGTAATGGTAAGGTGCTGCAAGCAATGTGGGGTTTTTAAGATACTTGGAGAACTCAGTGAGAAAGGTCCTTGATTTTTAAAATACTGGTTTCAGTGGTGGTATCCAGTGATGTTCACTACCTGAAGACCTTGTCCTGTGCCTTCAGGGCATGCTCAGCGCTTCAAGACATTTTCATATGTAGCGATCTCACAATGTAGGCACAAAAAATATTTATTATCCCAGCAATTTTTTTTTGCATCCGTCCTGTTATTGCAGGATTTGAGGGAATTCTTGTATAAGGGTTCTTCATAACACTTTAAAGAAATGTGCTCCTGGCCTAGTGCTGCTGTTTCATCATTGTAAGGAAACCCAAAACATGGTTCTTGAGCTCGCAAATACCCCTCATGTCAACTGAACTGGGAATTCTGCCCCTCTGCCCCCTCAGCTGAGACCCCACCTGCAGAGCTGCCCCAGCCCCAGGGCCAGCACAGGAAGGACCTGGAGCTGCTGCAGAGAGCCCAGAGGAGGCACCAGGATGAGCAGAGGGATGGAGCAGCTCTGGTGGGAGGAAAGGCTGGGAGAGCTGGGATTGTTCAGCCTGGAGAGGAGAAGCTCTGGGGTGACCTCAGTGTGGCCTTGCAGGGCCTGAAGGAGCTGCAGGAAAGATGGAGAGAGACAACTGACAAGGGCTGGAGGGACAGGACACAGGGAATGGCTTCCCAGTGCCAGAGGGCAGGGCTGGATGGGATATTGGGCAGGAATTGTTCCCTGGGAGGGTGGGGAGGCCCTGGCACAGGGTGCCCAGAGCAGCTGTGGCTGCCCCTGGATCCCTGGAAGTGTCCAAGGCAACGCTGGAACATTGGGCTTGGAGAAGCCTGGGACAGTGGGAGGTGTCCCTGCCCATGGCAGGGAGTGGAATGGGATGGGATTTAAGGTCCTTCCAACCAAAACTATTCCATGATTCTATGAAAAACCTTGGAGGACTTAGGAAAGGAAATAGACTATTTCAGGCCGACAAGTGATGCTGATTCTTCACTGCCTTGTCAGAAGCGTGAGAAGCTCAGCAGAGCACTGCTGAGTTACACAGCTGAGCACCACATGCTGCAGGACCCTGATCCCATCTGAATGGAACCGGGTCATTAACAAAAACGATTTCAACTTGTTCTCACTATCAACATCAAGAAAAAGTACAAATATGAGCCTTGACGAATCCATATATATTTATTTTGTGTGAGGGGGGTTAATTCTCAGCCATACTTATTAATATGCAGTTATTTTAAAGCCAATTTTTATGTCCTAAACAAAATACTTTATCAAAACAGATGGCATTTCCTGCCCCTCTTTGCCTGGTCCCATGGCAGGTCACAGGGACTGTATTGTACCTCACAAGCTCAATTTGTGCTTTTGTTTGTCACATGGCCTTCGAAAGACTGTCTGCTGACACACTGGTTTCACTCACTGTGTTTCGTGTGAAAATCAGTTTATTACTTGGCATGTTTGCCTGAAAATCAGATAACAATATAATATTTGGAGCAAAGTCTGTGCTGGGATAAGAATATTTCTCTTCTAGCTAAGAGATGCATAATTGATTAGGAGGAATATATGAAACACAGAGATCCCCTCCTATTCACCTCTGGCATCTGAGTTACAATTTGTCACCTGGGCATCAGCAGGGGAAATGGATTCCATATTCAGTAATCCATACTTTTATTTGCTAGTGTCATAAAGGAGACAATTCTCACTCTCGTTGTTTCCTTTAAGATGTTTATTGGAAGCCAGCAAGAGTTGTCCGAGAAAACAAAAAAAGAACAGAAAAGCGATTTAAAAGTAAAATCCCGGGTGCAGGGATCGGAAACTTCAGCAGCCGCACGACTGCTGTGGGCAGGAGTCTGTGCAGTGCCAAGGTGGATCTTAGTTGGCAGAGATCCGAGAGCAATTGCCAGAGCAACTGGGGAAAGTCGAGGCCGTGCCTTGGCACCGGGCTGTACCGACCGCTAATCGGTGGCAAAAAGCGAGGTTTGAGGATGTGCAGCCCCTTAAATAAGGAGCTGGCTCCTCCCTGATCCGCCCCTGTCCCTCCTCCATGGCCCACAGCGATTGGTGTGGCTGTGGAGTGAGGTAATTCCTTCCTGCCAATCGGCTCGTGTCTCTAGGGGGAGACTGACAGGCTGATGTCCTGCCTGTCCAAAGGCGGGAAGGAGCCTCATTAATATTCCAAGTTGCCGTGGAGCTCGGTGACAGGGGTGGCTAAATTTAGAACACGGCCGTTGGTGCCTGCTGCCAAGGCTGCCTAGGATTTAACTTGGGGAAACTTAGATTTTATAGAAACTTTGGCAATTACTTAAACAATTGGTGAAAACGTGCTTAAACAATCACAATAACTTTAACTTTGAACTGTACAACTAACTGATTAACATAACTTAATTAATAACTTGGTCCTGGTCACCCGATGGGCCTTTCTCAGTTTCCAACCATGCAAAAAGCCAACCTGTTCAGTCCATATATAACAGCTAGGAATGAGTGCAGCAATCTGTCTTCCCTTTCTGTGCCCTCCCCTGCCAAATCAGGCACAAATATCCACAGGTGTTAAATACAGTGACTGCAGTTGGTGCATTTCCAAAACATAGCAGGTTATGTGGATGTGAGGCCCAGAGAAACCACAGGAAACAAAAAATTAGGTTAGGATACCACCTCCCTAAAAGGGATCTTAGGCTCACAGAACTGACCAAATCACAGTCTCTGATCCAGTTAGCCTTGCTCGTAGCCCCGCTGAACCTTGGTGGGTGCCTAACTTCACTGGTTCTTCCACAAGGAGCTCTCAATTTAGCTGAGCTTCCCCAGCACCCAGCTGCAGGGGCATCTGTTCCCCTTCAAAGTCCAGAGTCACCAATGCTTCCCTAGAAAGGCACCTACTCATTGCTTAAATTCTGCCTGGATGGCCCAAAAGGCAGTGCTATTTGTGAGGAATACATTGAGGAAGAAAGACTTAAAATACCAGAGGGGCAGAGGGGTTAGTGGGCAGCAGGTAAGGAGAAGTCTTCTCTCCGAGTTGTTTCAATGTCTGCTGGTGCTCCCCCTTTGCTCCACAGACACACACACACAAAAATACCCCAATATCCTGAAAAAGATCAGAAATTATTTTTCAAGACTACAGAAAGACTGCTGTCCAAAAAATATGACCCTCCCTCCCAAAAATCGTCCCACTGAAATTGTGTAGCAACATCAAAATTTGCCTCCCCTCAGAGGACTGGAAGCAGCAGAGACCACCCTAACGTGGCAGTGAGCCCACACAAGCAGCACCTTTCACTGAGGATTTATTTATAAAGCCACTCTTTCATTTGTTCGTTGCGTTACAGGAAAGGTATGCTCAAGTTTTTACACAAACCCTCTCAATAAAAGATTTTTAGTTTTGGGGATTTTTTTCTGTATAAATCTTTTGTAAAGTACTAGAATGTGCTGCTCAACTTGTTCTGACCAGGGTGTCAGATCAAATGACCTTCAGAGATCTCTTTCAACCTAAGTTATAATTATACTACAGGTGATTTATTTCCACCTTGTAGGGCAGCACAGTGGAATGAGGCTCCCTCTGCCCTGTTTATACAAAGCTTTGATCAACTGCAGCAGTGTATGTGGATCCTGTGCTATTTAAATTTGACTATTGCTATTGATCCTCTGGCTAGGACAGAAGAAATAGGAAAAATAACAGAATTTGATATTGCATATAGGATGTCAATTATCCACAAATATCAAACTGCCTTGCACGGGACAAATAAGTTTCAGTTTAATGCCTGCGTCTCTGTAAAAGAGTAATTTCTCCTCCCGTGATACTGGAGCATAGAACATAGATTATGAAGATATTTTTGGCTCATTCATCTTCTCACTTTGGCCCTTTTTAAAAAAACAACCCAAACCGTACATGCACACACAGGGCAGGGCATGGGAGGTTGAGTGTGGAGGGATGTGTCGGGACTCTGGGAAAAGGGGGATTTTCATATACGACCACTCTACCACTAAAGTAACAGCACTGCTCAGGAACAGACGCATAACCCAGGCTGCTTGGTTAAGTCATAATTTCCAGATTTTTCTTATATTTACCACTCATGAAAGGCAGCAGGGATTGCATTCAATGCAATAGATTAGCAAACGATTCCAGTTACAGCTTCGGCACTTACAGGAACTCCACCCCACCTCCATAGCACAGAAGAGGGGAAAAAATTAATTCCCAAAGGAACTAAGTTTAAAAGCTCATTTTATTGAATTCACTTCTTTTATTCCTTTCAAGTAAGTATGAAAGCTTAGTGAGCTTATCTGATTTTCATATCTAATCATTAGACAGAGAGGAGGTGAACAAGGTTTTCAGATGTTAGCAGGAGGGATGAGAGGGAAAAAAGGAACACCTGTCTTTAATCTCTGCATACATCTGTTATTAATATCAAGGGCACTAGGAGTTAAAAGGTAGTTCATAACCATAAATACAGGACAAAGATAACCATTCAAAAGTTCAGATATACTTGCATGGTCATTTAGAATGGCACTGAATATCCAGGAGAAATGTGCACCAGTCAAAGACCTTGTACAAACCAGTCTCCAGATTTTAAAGGTTAGGCACATTCCTCAGAAATGCCAGCAACTGATACAGGTCTGTTGCCCTGAGTTTTGCAGTCTTTTGATGGTTTAATTTCTGTGATGGAGTTCTCACACACTTGCTATAAATACAGTTAAGTTCTCATGCACTTTCTGTAAACATAGTTGTGTTTAGCTAACCATTCTTTTTTGTTCTCATTCTTTCTCCTGAGGCGGAGAAGTTTGATGGTCTTTTTGTTTGACCAGTGTGGTTGGAGAGGTGGTACCTCATCCTCCAATCCATGGTCATTCCTAGAAGCAGATATATATGTTGTAAAATAAACAACGAGGCTTTTTTGGCTTCTCTCTCTGTTCTGACCAATGTGGGTCTCTGTGGTTTGTTTTGTGTCCGAGTACAACATCTGGTGGCCTGTACAGGGAAGTGCAGGCTCGTAAGTCTTGGTCAAGGTACGGAATCCCTTTCCCTTGGCTCAGCTAGGTTTTGTGCCTATGGCTTCTAAAAGGGTAATTCCTACGTGTTCCCCGCACGATACAAGGATAGATATGGCAGATTCTGCTCCGAGCGCCGGAGACGCCGTTTCCCCTCCCTGCACAGCTCTCGGCACCCCACCCACCTCCATCAGGGTCTTTGGCTGCGGTGCGGGGCCCCGCCACGGTCCTGCGGGCTGCCCTTCCAGCGGCTCGACCCCTCCCTGCTCAGGGGTGGGGGGGCCCTGCATCTGGGGCTGTGGCTGCCGCGGGAGCTTCTATCCCGGCTGGAGCGGCGAGCGCCTCCGGGCTCCTGGTCAGCACGGGCTCTGCTGGGGCTGGGGGGAGCCAAGTGCCGGCTGGCACGGCTTCGCCCCCGCTGCATTCCACAGATGCTGGGGCTGCAGAGGGTGTAGATCCTGCGGTGTTTGTTTTTGGCGCAGGCGGTGAGGCAGCCGGGAAGCTGGTGCTTCCCTGAGATCCCAGATCTCGGGCTGGTGTGTCCTCTTCGACTGGCTTGTGGACTCTTCCGCTGTGTACGGTGATGGTCTGTCCCAGGGATCATGCGAGATTCTGGGGGGATGTGAAAGCGAAGGTTGA